>CM035095.1:4763395-5093395 GCA_020205505.1 Panax japonicus | reverse complement strand
AGATATTATCTTCCATGAATGACGAGCTCTGCAATCCGACTCTATGGTCCACAACCACTTCCTCTTCATCGAATAATCTCCCTTTTACTACTACCGGACATCATCATCATTCCTCCATCAACGGCACAAACGGCGACGTTTCCTCCGATTCTGCAGCAGCTGCTGCTCACCACTTCGAGCTGGGCGGTGGAGCTCTCGATGAAGCTCGTCTCCGTTACAAATCCTCTGTTGCTTCTCTCCGTTCTCTTCTTACAACTATTCCTACTTCTCGTAAGGTAACCTATTCCTTCCGCCAAACCCTACCTCTTTTCCCTTTTCTTTCTTTACGACTCTATATACCTCATTGTTTTTATTGTTTGTTTGCACTCTACTGGTGAAAAGATAACAATTTTTATGCCTCTTGACTTCCAGTTTATCATCAAATTATGTGAATAGGCCGTTTGTTTTGTGAATTTTCTGCAAACTTCATAATGAACCCCTTGTATGACCTTTATTCTTACTTTGCACCATGTTTGTTTGCCGACAAAAATTAAGGAATACCACTAAAAATGTCACACTTCTCCCCTGAATGTATAATACTTTGGGTTTATGTTATACTAGTAAAGTATGGCAATAAGGGGAAAAGTACCTAAGCGACTACATCTTGAAGTGTTTACATTGCCCTTCTTTTAAAAAAACTCATAGGATGAAGAAATGGAAAGAATCTTGGATATCACTAACTTTATAGTTTTACGAGGTCTGGAATATGCAATAAGGAGATGAATTTATAATTGCTCTTATTGGAGGTTGAAGGCTGGCATTCAGCAACTAAAGTTTTCTTCTTCTTTTTTGGATTGGGAGTTCAGCCAGATATAGAATCATTTTAAGTTTTTCTACTGAAAATTCTATCCATGGCTAATCATAGAACTATAGAAGGGAGGGTTCTTGTAATTACCTTTTAGATTTCATGTAGGAATTTTTTGGATAAGTTAGATTTTTTTGTAGGAAATAATGCAAGTCAGTGTTCGAATGGAAACATTACTCTGAATTTTCACCTAATGTGTACCTGACTGAATCTTGTTTAATTCACTTCAGTTGTATATCCAATATAAACCACTTCACATATTTTACTTCTCCCATTAGTGTTAGGAAAATGATTTATATGCCAACTAATTCTGTAATTCATGACGAATTTGGATTGCGTCTAGCATGGAACTATAAGAAGCGATAAGATAAAATAGTAATGTGTGGGTCCCTTTTTATTCCTTCCTTCCTATCCCATGTATCCACATACGTTATTATTTAATATTCGCATAAACTTTTCGTCATATATGGCAACACTCTTGGTGTTGAATTACACAAATGTTTAGAAATATTACAATTAATGATGTTTCCTTCGAAGCAGCTAAAGCCTAACATATTGTATGCTGGATTTTCGTATCGGATCAAACTAATATATAGCATGTAATATTATGCTATATGTTTGTATACTGTTTAAATTCTTGATTTCACTTAAATAGGTTTTACTGACTCGGAGAATCTTCTGGTCAAGGAGTTTATATACGTATTATGAAACTATGCAGTTTTAGATGTTTTTTTTGCTTCTGGAAATTCCTCATTTTCTTTCCTGCAGGCGTAGTTGGTTTTGCTGCACTCGAATGTTAGGTCATTCTTGGAGATGTTTCTGCCTATGTTTTCAAGCAATGTTTTGCATGACTTGTCTAACCTTACACCTTGTCCTTTTCATTTTAAATTAGGCAAAACCATATGAAACGAGTTCAACAATTAGCAGTTCCATAACACCTATGGATCAAGATGATATTGAGAAGCTGGAAGAACGGGCCTCTACTTTAAGAAAGGTATTTCAGAAATGCATCTGATGTGTGTAGTAAAAAGGGAGGAAATAAAATTTCTCGGAACATCGAGCTTTCATGGAGAGCACTATCCTGTTGAGAGCATAGTTCCTCTTATTGAGTCTATTTGTTTGTTTCTTTTTTTTTTTATTTTGTTTTTGTTTTGGCATCTAATTTAGAAAATTTTGCTACAATTTTACCTAATTGCATATTGTGTGAAATATAGGAGCTTGCAAACAAGAACATGCACCTCAAGATTCTCATAGATCAGCTTCGAGAACTTATAACTGACGTATCAACATGGCAAAGTCCTTGTTCTGTATGAAGTTCAGAGGGCAATGCTTGAATATTTGTAGGAGTTTTGAGTCCAAGTATCAACTTGTGTTGATTATACTCCATCTCAACACTGTTAGTTCTGTAAAACTACTCAATTCATTTTACCCAAAGAGGTTCATATATCAGATCAGAGAAGTTGCTATGGTTCAGTGTCTTGTTTGTTAGATACCATAGATGACAATATATAATGAAGATGATTCCAAGTCCAGCTTTTTATCTTATTGATCTCTCTCATGATCTTCATGTAGTGATGTTTTAACCAAATGTACGGTGATCCATATGAGATACTAATTCTGTTGTGGAGATGGGGGAATTGTGTAAATTTTGATTTATGCCAAACAGAATATCTGATTTTTTTTCCTGATTTGTATTCTTACTGCACTTCTTTTGTCCATGAAATATTTTTTAGACTTCAGAAGATAAGAAAGGAGCAAAATACGTAGGTGCCTGAAAGTGGTATTTGAAAGGCAACAACATTCATGAATCAGGAAGCTTAACCTCCTCAGGCTATTGTAGTTGAGTTGAGGTCATGCAGCAACCAAAATGGTCAGAGCTTCTATAATAATCTCTTCTTTTGAAGATTTGCATAGAATAGACTATTCTAAAGAACAAAAAAGGAGGGATGTCCGCCCCTTCCCTCCCCTCTATGGACTATGGGATTCATCAATTATGAATCGAGGATGGTCTGGTAGTGAGAGAAGACCTCATGTCTACAATGGCGGACTCATCTGCACCCAACTTGATGGCTTCTTTGCTCGCTGATATGAACCTTGACACAGCACCCCTCACATAGTTATGAGCTTCTTTCACAGTCATATTGTGGCTTATTTCATCCGGGAAGCTGCTTAAAAAGTGATCACCATTAAGAACAGCAGCCAGTTGGACTACCTCACTTTGAAACTCAGACAACCGTCTATCTTCATCTGCTTCTGTTCTTCTTAACGGAGCCACGTCCGGCAGGACCGCTGAAACCAAACCAATTCACAGACGAATTAAGAATAAAAAACTGAACAAACTTTGCATGATGAATTTACACAGTAGCTAACAGATGCTTACTCGGGCACTCGGTTCTGGGAAAGCTTAATTGACCAACAACCTCCTCAAACGTTCCAGCCCAAGCATCTCTATGCGTCAAAAAATTGGACGAGAGATTGAACATTTTCTTTATGGTTGCCGGGATTGAAGAGTGCTCGAACTCGGAACTTGGAGTAGGTCCTTTTGGCCTACTTATCACTACTTAACAATAGATACCACACAAGTACAAAACCAAAAAAAATCAGAACTTTTTTTTTTAAATGGCAAACAATAACAGCATTCAGTTCACTAGACAGAAAATAAGTAAGTTAAAAAAAAGAGAAAATTGCAAAAAGATCATAAGAGAAATAGAATTTACGAGTTCCTTTCTTGATCCAAGGAGAAACCATAATTGTGGGAATGCGAACACCGAGGCGATCAAACTTGAAGAAAGAAGGTGCAGGGCCAGTATTTCCATCTGGGCTAGGAACATTAACATAAGGAGTTTGGACATGATCATAGAACCCACCGTGCTCATCGTAAGTAATCAGTAAAAGGGTCTCATTCCACTGAGGACTTGATCTCAGTGCCTCATAAACCTCCTTGACCAAATTCTGCCCATTAGCAACATCATGTGATGGGTGATCATCATTAGCCGGGATTCCCTTGAGATCAAAGTATCTTGGCTCTATCACAGTCAAACTAGGCAATTTCCCATTTCTAGCATCTTTCTTGAACTTCAAATCAAACTCATGGAACTTGAGTACATATTTCAATTTCCTCAAATTTCTGTAGAAAAGAGTTGTGGGTATGTTCTGGAAGTAAATGCCAAAATTCATCCCGTTGGCATGTAGTGAATCAAATATGGTGTGCTGCGGGTACCCTGCGGCCAATTGCTTTTTGACATGGCTTGTGGATCCATGAGAAGTTGCCGAGTACACAAATAGCCTATTGGGCTGAGTTGGGCCAGGGACCGAAGAGAACCACCGATCGAAAACTGCGAATTCGCGTACTAATGTGGCGAAAACGGGCACATTTTGGGGCTTGAAGCCTTTCATAACTGTTTGTGAGAGGTTGGGTGACATGGATAATGCTTGTTCAACAAAGCCAGACATTGTAGGAATGGAGCCCGAACCAAATACCTGTTGTTCCACAGCTTCAAAGGAGTGACCCGGATCCGGATCCACATACTCGGCATCATTTGTATAGCAGATTGATTGAGTTTGTTGGGCAGTGGAATTAGTGGACACTGAGTTGCATTCATTTCCCGTGACACCATTGATTTTTGGGTTGATGGAATTTTTCATCCATCCAATCATGTGATCAAAAGATCGGTTCTCCAAAACCAACACAACAATGGTTTTGATGGGCTGTTGAGTAGTAGCAGCAGCAGCAGCATCATTTACAAAAAGGGTGGGATTGAAAAGAGTGAGAAAGATGAAGAAAATGGTGGGAAATGGAGGTGGTACTGCTTTGGTTCTTCTTAATATTGGCATCGTTGATTTTGAAGAGATGGGTAACCGCATGCTGGTTAGTGTTCTTTCTCTGGCTTTTTGTTGAGAGCTAAAGAAATGGAGACGATGAGGTTCAAGTAATTAGTGGTTTGGTACTAAAAATTCCTAGTAATTTAATTATATGCAGTAGCAGAAGCAGAAGCAGAAGCAGAGATTTGGAGTAGAATCTATTGTAAATAAGAATTATGTGGATTTAGATCTTTTAATGAAGAGCGGAGAGAGAGGGAAGAGAACTGGATTTTGAGAGGAGAGAGAGAAAGAGCAAAAGCAAAGCAGTAGTGATTATAGATAGATAATAGATAGATAGATATAGATAGATAGATAGATAGAAAAAAAAGAAATCTATTTTTTTAATCTGATACAACAATATTCATGCAAGAAGGACGGATACCACACAATTTCAAAATCCTACTGGAATCGATTTCCCATTATTGATAAGCTTTTAACAACTTTTTCTTTAGTCTAGTGTTTTTCCTTTTTCTTTGGATTTTATTTTGTGGTATGATTCAATGTAAACAAAAATTTATTGGTAGGAACAATTCAAATATATTAGTATTAAGTAAATTAAAGTTGTAGACATGATTGGAATAACTAAATTAGTTTATTTATTTATTTATTTATTTTATAAAAAAAAAGAACAAACATGTGTGTATGTATGTAATCAATTAGTAAAAAAACATGCATGATGTAATGTAGCACAATGGCATGAATAAATGAAATGGCATTATGAGACAAAGACAAACACACATAAAAGAATTGATGATTAATGTGAGACGGTGCATGTTATCACTGTCTCACATGTGTGTTCGTCCGTACATTATTATATGTATACTATGAAAATAACTTAATATTACTCCCTCCGTCCCAAATTAACTGCTCAGTTTTGACTTTTTAAAGTCAAATTGACTATTTTTATAATTAATAATTAAGCATATATAACTATATTTTTAAAATTATAAAAATTAGGATTAGTAATAAAATGTATATACTTTCTTTTGGTTATAATCTCTTCACCTATATTTTAGCAAAAATAGTAAAAATATTAGTTTTAAAAATGGTCACTTTGACTTTAAAAAGTCAAAACTGAGCAATTAATTTGGGACGGAGGGAGTATCATTTAATATTAATAGTATTACCATACCTCTTTAGAAGTTTTAAAGAATGATATAAAAAAAATAAATAATTTATTTCAACGATAAATAAATTAAAACAATTTTTTTTATAAAAAGAGTTGATTATTATTATTATTATAATAGAATTGAGGTAGTATTTTTAATCAAGGCAGGGTTTGAAGAAACGTGTGGCCGCCTTTCCTTTTACGGGGACGGGCGGGGAGTATAAAGTCCCGTGATCCCCACCCACTGCCTTGTTTCCTTCTCAAATCCTCCTTCCTCTCTTTCACACTTGCGCTCTTTAGATTTCTTCTTCTAACTTGTTGGTTTGGATTAATAATTTATAAAAACAGAAAAGGCTCAAATTCGCCAACTGTGAAAATAGGATTACAGATTTCAATCAGCTGGCAAACCGTAAGAAAGAGACAACAAACCCACTGCATATTACCAAACAAAAAAAACTCGCCAACTGTGGATTAACAAAAGATAACTCAACCACGTATCATGTGTGTGTGTGTATATGGAGACCTATTAAACCATATACCCACTCACTGTGCCTTATGCTCCGACCAATTCTAACTTGGGCAATTAATTAGTTTCAGAGGAACTCGGTTCTGCTGCTCCCAACATATTTTACAACAATCAGTTGCCAGCTCTCCGCAAGAATGCAAAAACACCCAATCCAGCAACTAGTGCAGCCCCTGCTGCAACAGCACTGTACGCAGAAGCCCATGCATCTGCCTGAGCATACTCCAAACCTCCAAGCCTGGAACCCCTCCCACGACGAGGTGTCCCCGAATAATCTAGATGCAATCTTAACCCCTGTTGAGATCAATCGCTAACAAGTCAGTTTTTTGTTACTGAAATGCTTTATATATTATCTATCATCAAAGATGTCCCTCTATTCTACTTTACAATCTTCTCCTCAAGTTAAACGTACGGGCATCGGAAAAGAGGAAACATACCTTCCAACCTGCTGATCTTGCATGGTCCACAGCAGCCACAAGATCACTATCTGATGCTAGTACAACTTTGTCATGGTCTTCATCTTCATACTACAGAATACAGTTACTCGTAAGCTTAACTTTGCACAAGAAATTTTAAAAATCCAAACTTCAAATTTTTTCATGCCAACAACATATACCAAAATCTGAGGCAGGTTGCCGCGATCAATGTCATCTCCTACTCTCTGAAGTATGGAAGTTATCAGTTCTGTCAAACTTCGAGTATCTGACCACATGAGGGGGATTATATATGTCATTAATTGGACACTAAAAAGTGTACACACATTTTCAGTTATGTTTAATATTTTAAAACAATGACAAAAAAGAAGGATAAAGGAAACAGAGTACACATTGAGAAGTTCTGATAAATTTTCCTCCTAAGCCTTTTCTCAAGTTTCTTCAATATTCCATGAAGGACATAAAGTTTCACAGAAATTTTAAAAGGTTTTCCGGTTAGTATTTCTTCCCTTTCTGTTTACTTAAACAGCTTCTCAGTAAAATCAATTCAAAGTGAGATAAAATTCCCTACATTTTTGTTTCCAATTTTGATCCAAATAAGCCTAAATGACACATGTAGAATATAACCTCAGCCAAACAATAAGCTATATAGTTATACTTCTACATGTAAGCCTAGAACTCAGGATCATCTAGAGGTCAGTCTCTGTGCCTAGAGGAATCGCTGGAGGAAATATTTGAGTCAATATAAGCTGACCGCATGTGTGCCACATTTAGACTACCTCACATTCACCAGCCACATGATGTATGGCTGATGGGAAAATCAGAATAGAAGCATACCACAAGTGAACCTATGCATTCGCCCCTTTCTATCTTGAATCTTGAAAGCAAAAGTTGTAGGCAAGGTTGACGAAGGATAGGGAAGATATCTCGCTGTCTCTGCTCCTTCAGAAGGCAATTTCAATGAACCCTCACTGAGATATAACCAGTATTATGTAAGAAAAGCATAAAGAAATCATAAGCATGTCAATGTAACGAAAGGAAAGCCTACCTCCGTGTCTCGTCATCATCATCAACAGGAGTTAGAGCCATGGCAGAGTCCCAAAATTTTTGCATCATACTGCTTGCAGCCTCATTATTAACACCAGCAGCAGCATTTCCCACCTAATTAATCAAGGAAAAAATGAAACAATTTATTCTTTAGAAATCAGAAGGAACAACATAAGTTCAAGGAAGAAGAAAACTCTTCAAACATATCTCTTGTAGAAATTCTTTGCCATGTAATGATGTGTATGAGAGACTACTTCACACAATTACTTACTTTTTTCATACAATATAGCTTCATATAAGTTGATTGGACTACAATATAAAAGTACATTTATAGGTGGCTGTAATTTCTTGAATATGAAGTAGTTGAACAAGCCATTTGTTTTGGCAGAGGTCAATATACAGACATCAAAGCAGTAAATATAACAGCACTACATCAGCAAATGTTCTCAAACAGGGGAGAGAGAGAGAAAGAGAAGAAACCATAAAGAAGCTCTTCCCCTCTATAGGGATCAGACTGCAGAGACGAAAAAACTTCCTGTCTCTAGAAGTCAAGTCCATGAAATTACAATTTTTGAGGTTTATCATATGAACAAATAGCCATAGTTCCGGAGTTTCATCAAAGTGGGTGAAAGTTTTGTTATCTAGTGATTTAAGTGACTTAGAGCTCATAAGTTTGATTGTAATTGCAACATACTAATTAATGGACAAAAGAAACCTGTGCATATATTCAAATTTTCATAAGTACATGTAATTTAAATTTATAAATTATTGCTTTTGCTAGTAATAATTATAGATTTTCCCCCAAAAGCCTTGTTTGTAGTAATTTATTGAATAATACTAAGGCTCATTTAAGTAACCGAGATTCAAATCGATTATTATAAACAGATGAGGACACTGGAAGTTCCCAATGTTATTAAGATCAGTAAACATTTTAGTTGCAGATTCTTGTGGATTCTAGAGGATTGTATAAAGAAAAATTTTGTTTGTTCTTCAGCAAAAGTTCTTTCTCCCTTTCTTTCATTTCTAAGAGAAGTTCCCTCCTTTAGGAAAAATGTGCAAGGGTATAGACAGTATTTTCTTAGTTAATAGCTACCAAGACACTCAAACAATGCATTTTACAAGAGTGACATGCAGAAGCGATGGACTACTTTTGGACACCAAGTACCAACACCGACGTTCTCTTTTCTATAAGCCTAAGCATCTTCTTTACAACTATGCGGTGGAGCATTGACAAGAAAGCACCTCAAAAATGGGTTGTCATATTTTTTGATAGGAAAGTGCATTTCTCTCAATAGACAGACACAGTCAACTAACAGTTACACCAGGAACACTTAATAAAACAGTCTTGAGAAAGTGACTAAATATATATTTTTTAATCAAATGAACTGACACAAGATCAATTTATGTTGCAAACTCATCGAGCACATTAGGAGGTACCATAAAAAGGGAAATTCAGCTTACTGTGGCAACAGCAGCATGAGTGATATGAAGTACATCGGTGACAGAAACCACAATTCCATCTGCAGTAAATTATTCAGACATCAGAAATCATCTTGATAAATAGTGGAAAATTTTGCACAAACTTTCAACCCAATAAGTTGGTATACTAACCCCTATCAACAACAGGAAGGTGCAAAAATTTTCCATCATGCATGGTATGCAGAGCATCAACAATTGGTGTATCAACTGTTGCACATTCCGGATTTGGGGTCATCACCTACATATTGTATTGAAATTAAAATTTATATTCTTGTTTTCATTATAAGAAAAGCATATATGCTCTCCCCCATTGACAGAAGAACCAATATAAAACTTCTAAAAAGTGATTAAATGATCTAGAAATTGGAAAAAGAAAAGGTTCAAATATTAATTTAGCAGAACACAAAGTCCCATTATAGTACCTTCTCCACCACAGTGGACTCAGGGGGGAGATCTTGTGCTATGACTCGCATCAGAATATCCTTTGAACTGACAAAAGTAGAACACACAAGTTATTACAATGATTATTAATAATAAAAGTAACAGAAGTTGGCTATAAATTTCATAATTCTGTTTTTGGTATATAAAAAAAGGATATGGAAACACAATAACTCACGTCAGAATTCCCCGTGGTTTTTCATCGACTGTTACAACTGCACAGCTTGTACGACATTCAAGCATCTTCTTTGTTGCCATTACTACTGTATCCGTTGGTGACACAGTTACAATCCTGGAAACGTCACAATCAGTTGGACAGAGTAACTTGTATTATGTTAATACCAGGAATATTCCTCTACAAACATCCATATAAGATGCCTTTCAGAAATATAAATATTAAAGTATAGATATTACCTACTTTGAATTCTCAGAAATGATTGTAGACAGCGAGGGCCTAAACATTCTCTCTCGAAGTGTTTCAATAAATGTATTTGGACCTATATAATGACACGGTCAAGTGAAAGTGGTGTCTCTTGAAGAACATAAGCTAATATCATTCAAGCACACTAATAATAAGTAATCCAAAAGAAAGCAAAATTGAAAACAATATCCACCAACCAAATAGGTTTGCTAAAGAATAAATTTAACATAACATAGTCCACCAAGGCACCAACCAGATATAGATGTTCCCCAGTGTTTTTCAACACCTTCAACTGCAGCTGCTATAGCCTTTCCCTTTTCGGCTGCCCGTTCCATACGAGCAATAGCGTCATATAAACATTTTGCTATATCAAGTAAAGCAATAACCTCTCCTTTCTCCACAACAGGCAAATGTCTGAATTTTCCTGTGGCAAATGCCAAGCAGTAAGAATTTATAACAGTAACATTTTTGAATAGATGATGCCTCTTTTCCTATCAATATATACCTTGCACCATCTTTTGGAGGGCTTCAACAGCAAGAGTGTCTGAAAGCACAAAAACCGGGTTCCTTGTCATAACCTTTGAAACAGGTGTGTCCACAAGATTAACCTCACGAGCAATAACTCTTGTCGCAATATCCTTCAATCACCAAATGGACTATTTAGTGAAAAATTATACCTTAAAAATGGTATATTTGCATGCTGTTATAGCACACGTGATTCAAGTCAAACCTTGTCTGTCAAGATTCCACACAGTAATGCATTTGAATCAGTCAGCAGTAAAGCATCAACTCTACGAGCTGCCATCCGACGACAAGCTTCTTGAATACTCGTAGATTCAGGTACTGTCAGAGCCTTTGAAAGCCGCAATCTCTTAACTGTACGCTCTCCAGTTAGTCCTCTGCTCCAAAAAAAGTAAGTACATATGGAAAATGTCATTAGGCCAAATAAAGAAATTCTGGATTCAACTGTAGGCTTCATATATATCTCGTCCTCTATGAGGTGTCAGGATGTGTTTAACCGTTCTCATCCACATCCTTTTTGATAGACATTGCATTACATGTCCTCTGACATAATGTTTTAAGATGATCAGTTATGCATTTAACACAAGAAATTTAATTTTTTTCCTTTTTGTTTGTTAAGTTCTAACTTCAGAAGTCTTATGGATTAACATATCTGATTATAGGGAACTGATATTTCCGCAGGCTTTTTGGTATTTCCGCATGTAGGGCCCGCTGTTTGACTAAATCGATATTTCTGAGAAAGTTAAGGAATTGGTGTTCCAAATTTGCCCCAACATTTTTACCACATAGTTTCCCATCCTCACTCTTCAGTCTCAGATGCCCATTTCATATTCTTCTATTCTCATTCTCTCTATATTTAGAAAATCAAAATCCTTCCAGTCCCATTATCTTTCTCTTTATATATATACATAACATCACAAAATATATGCATATTTGTATGTATATACCAAGAAGTAATTTGTGGGAGTACCAATAAAAAAAATTAAAGAAAAAACAAGAGAATAAATCAACTTTAGAAGACACCCAGTAGACTGGAGTACTCACGGTAAGTGGAGAAAAAATAAATGCAACCTCCAATCTCACTCAAAACGAACTAGAAGAACGAACGAATTCAATCGAAGTTTCTTTTCATTTTGTCTGAAAATGACCAGAAGCTTTGCAATTTTTGGAAAGCTTCAAATCACACTCAATTCAATTCAAGGCTTAAACTTGGGCTTAATCGCACCAAGCTATAATCTTTAATATATTCTTTAGATAAAGCTGAACATCAGTATTATGAGTTCAAGAACTCTTCTCCAAATTAAACTTGAAAATTCTTTTTTTACCAAGCACAAGAAAGTAATCCCCTTTACAGAGCACGATTTATTGTAGTAGATGGTGTTGTTGGTGAAGGAGCGATCCAATTGGGTGAGGGAGGTATCGTTACCTAGAACTTAACTGGGACGGAAGAAGATGAGCCAGAGATGATTATGGCAATAACCAAATTGACAAAGATGTTGTGGATGATTTCAAATATAAAAAACTGAAGGTGCAGCTTTATGAGAAAGAATGGACGTAAATGGTAGGGGTTGTAGATGTTAGGGGGCAAATTTGGAATACGAACCCTTTAACTTTGCCAGCAGTTTTGGTCTAGTGAAACAGCGGGCACTACATGCGGACATATCATCTCCCCTGATTATTCAGTCTCATAACAGAAGCTTCTGATCTCAACATACAGAAAATATACAAACTGAGGCCAAAGTTATTCAGAAAGGTTAGTACAAACTCAGATCATGTAAAGTTGCCAAAGGTTCAGTCTGTGAAGACATAGGATTCAACATGGATAAAATTCTTGATCCAGCTGAATACTACTCCACAATGGCCAACAACAATGGCCAACTCAGATTATGCTTATTATAATATTTATTGATTACTCCACAATGGCCAACAACAATGAGTTTTGACCAATCTTAATGGGAATAAGAAGGGAATTGGTATTTTGGCACCTCCTACTTACTTGGTAGTTAGTTGGGATTTGCATAGCATAGGAGTAGCTGACAGGCAGCTAAAGAGAACCTCAAATATGGTCCATCAATTCTAAACCCCTAACAAAGGCAATATTAGATTTTCATTATTAGAAATAAAAATAAAAAAGTGACCTAATTTCATCCTTTTGTTTAGGGAGGGCAAGGAATTATCTTATTTCAACCTGAATAACAAATTCATCATAAATTGAAAGAAAACAACAGAGATGAAACGATTAAACTGCAAAGGAGAAATACAGCACTACGATGAGAAAATCTGAAAAATCAATCAAACAAGGAATTGATTATATGTAATATGTATGTATATAACTGACGTACAGGGAACGAGAAGCTGTGAGAGATTTTCTGGTAGATTCAGGAGCAGCTCCTCCATTTTCTGAAGCTTTCTTCTTCACATGAGAGGATGAGCTCGTTAACGACGTACTCCTCCTGGAAAAACCTCCTTGACTACCCGTCATATCTAAATATTATTTTTATATTTCCTTTTTCTCCCTTGTGTAACAAACTATCCAAAGCCAATCAATCAGTCCCAAAATCATAAATAACTCAAAGAGGATACAAGAATTGAAGAACTATAAGGCAGAGGATAACCTGATACAATAAAGGGAGAAGGGCTCAGCCTGAAATGTTAAAAGTTAAGCAGAAGACCAACTAGAAAACGATTAATCGGAGAGCGACGTGATCGAGAAGGGATCGCCGTAGGAACGGAAATGGTGATCGGAGGGATAGAATTTCCCGGGAAAATTGTGATAAATTTTCCTGGAAAATACCCGACCGAAGAGAGAAAACAGAGGTAAGCCCTATTTTAATCAATAAATGTGGACGTGAGAATGGAAGGAGGGAGGGATTGATTGTTCTAGAGAGAGAGAGAGAGAGAGAGAGAAAAAAAAAATTAATTGTTGTTCGAATATTTATTACTCCACTATTATTATTAAGAATGGTACGAGCAACCAATAGGAATTGTCCACGTCAAATGATTCTTTAGCTGAAAAAGAAGGAAATGAATTTGTTGTAGGCTTAATATATTTATATTATTTATTTATTTTTTGATAAGTAGAATTCGACCGGTTAGAGGAGGAGGCCGCAACCGCAAATGGTCAACCTGGCCCAGCCGCCCAAATTCCGAAGAGTCAATCCAACCCAATAACATTATCGTGAGTTACATAAAAAATGAATAATATTATTATGGTGATAAAATATAAATATAAAAATAAACGAATATAAAATAATGTGAGTATTAAGTTATTTAGATGAACATGAACATGACCAATTGATAAATATCTTTGGTCTGTAGTGCAAAAATGAATATTTGATTTCAGATATATATTGATTGATGTTATAGGGATAAAAGATAGACGATGAACATTTAAATTCATACATAGAAGATAGTAGTTTGCATTCTCTACTTAACTCTTCTAATGAATTATTATTTCCGCTGCAAATATTGATTTAAAACTTGTTGTCTATTGTATTCTATTAGATTTTTTTCCTATTGAAGACTAATGATAATTTGTTGTATATTATCTTAGTCATAATATTCTTTACTGAGCTAGTTGAGCTCACCCTTTTCTTTTTTGTTCCATTTTTTTTCTCAGGAAACGAGAATATAGCGAGTACGAGTCGGGGTATGGAATGAAGTTTCTAGAGTGAGTTGTTTATAGTCCTCACTATTTTTGTAAAATAATGTATCAATAAATGTGATGAGGATTTATTTGAGTATATATATTGTCTAGAAGATAATGTTTGTATTCAAACTCACAGTTTTACTGTTGTAATGATAAAGTTGTAGTTATTTCTGTATCATGTATTGACAACTCAGAATGGGTGATGTATACCTATTTTGGGGGCGTCACAGTTGTGCACATCCACTTGCTGAGTATATCTACGAGCACTACCTATATGATCTTGGAGTTTATTTGAAATATAATTTTCACTTGGAGATAGTAGAGATAGTTATATGTCAAGAGAAGACTCACAATTGGAAGAAACATGATAGTAATTTTTTCGTTTTTCTTTGGGGTCTATTGGGTTAACCAAGGATAATTCTCTTGACATATGATATATATCATAACTTAGATTCATGGCCTCCTATGTACGAAGGTTTCCTTGAGCACTTTCCAAAGATTTTAATTTCTAAAATAGTTCTTGATTGTACCTTTATGTAAGGTGCAATTGTGACATGAGTCAGAGTTGGTATATGTATTTATATTTAAACTCACAATATACATGTTGTATTTTGCACGACAGTTGTATAAATGAAGTTGTAAATAATTTTTATAGTGTATTTTCTGACGACTCAAGATGGGTGATGTATACCTGTTTTGGGGGCGTCACAGATGGAGTGGATTCAGAAGTGAAGGTGAGAATGAAAATGGAGGCATATACATTAAGCCATATTCATTTCACTCCCTCCACTCTCTCTACAGCTCAAAGTCGTATTCTTTTTATTTCAACAATGAAACCCATTTGTCAAAATCTCACAATTTTAATCCTACTAATTTCTTCGAACATACAAATTCTCTATTTTCATACCCGTAAGGGGGATCTTGATATGTTAAAGAAGCCTCCGTAATGAGATGGTGGATGGAGGAGGAAGAAGAAACGGGTCGTGGTCTAGAATCGGGTTTATGGGGAAGTGAACCGGGTTGAATCCAGGTGGAGGGAGAGTCCATGGCAGGACTTCTGAAAACATCCTGCTATTACCACCAGCAGCAACGGCTTGTTTTGATTTGTTTCTATTACTCTGACATTCTCTTTCCTTCGCATTTGTTTCGATTTGGGTTTCTTGTTTTGTTTGTTTTTCTTTTCAAGTTCTGATTTGGGATCTTTGTTTTTTCATTGATGGTTCAGTTTTTGGCTGCTGTCAGTTTGAGTGATTTCTTTCCTAGCTCATTTTTTGATTTTTTCTGGGCTGGGTTTGATTGTGTTTTTTTTGCCAAAATTGGTCTTGGAGTTTGATTTCTTTCTTTTAATTTAGTTCATATGAATTTTCTGTTATTACAGATTTGATTTTGCTGATTACAAGATTTGATTTCGTTTGAATGGTTTGATTGGCCAGATTCTGGTACGCAACTGCTATGGACTGTTGTTTCTTCTTTATCTGGTTGCGAGTAGTTTCTGTTGGCCGACATTCATGGTGATTCTCTAGCTGATTAGTGGACGTTCGCTGCTATGGTCTGATTTTTCGGTGGTCCTTCGCCGGCGGGTTTTGATGATTTTAGATTTTATTTTGTTTAGATTTTTTGTTGTTTTTGATCTGAGATGGTATAGATTTTAGATAATTGTGTTGTTTTTATTTAGTTTAAATGATTAATATAAGTGATTTGATGAATTTGCCCTTAATGTATAATAAATGTGTAAATAGATATTAAAATAATTTTTTTTATTTACACATCAGTCGGTGATGGCTCCACTTCAAGGGCCACGTCAGCAATTTCTGACATGGCGGCTCAATTTGTTGCAATTGAAAAAAATTGATAGTTCAATCACCTAATTGAAAAAATTGATACTTTGATCCCCGAAGTGGAATATGACTTATAATTTAAGGTAGTAATTCATATTTAAGCCTTTAATTAATACTACAAGCGAGCAGTAAATTATTGGAAATCTGAATTTAATTATTACTGCTACTATTTTCGATGTCAATTCAGAACAAATGACATGTATATTGTATCGTGTGCATAAGAAG
This sequence comes from Panax japonicus, assembly GCA_020205505.1. Taxonomy (NCBI): domain Eukaryota; kingdom Viridiplantae; phylum Streptophyta; class Magnoliopsida; order Apiales; family Araliaceae; genus Panax; species Panax japonicus. The sequence continues at coordinate 5,077,006 of CM035095.1, read as the reverse complement.
TTGTACGTATATATTAAGTTTTTATTTATTAATTTTGGCTCATTTCTATCTTTCACCTACTAGTATATCAACAAAAACCCTAGCTATATGACTATGTTGCATATATAGTAAGTATGACCTAATTATTTAATTAAGTACTCCTTCCATCCTATTATATATGACGTTTTAGAAATTTTCACATAAATTAAGAATAGATGCAATTTTACTATTATACCCTTAATTAATCCTTTAATCTCATTTAATTCTCTATTAACACCAGACTCACCTCCCAACAATGACTAAAACCCACCTCCCAACAGTGAGAATGGATAAGGCGGTGGACTTGGCTCTCTCCACGTCATAGCTCCTCCAAAGCAACTCACATCCCCACCATTCCTCCCTCACCACCACCGTTGACAAACGACGCCCCCCTATGGATTGTCTTTGGCTAAGTAATCACGCCGGCGACACCATTATCTCCGAGAAAGTCTGACTGTCAAAATTCCCATCCAGCGACGAAATTGACGACGAAATCGTCCCAACAATCACACTTTCCTCTTCCGATGAAGAAGGGGAAGAAGATGAAAAAATCAAGAGGCGTCTCTTTTTATCGGTCACCCTTCTAACTCTCTCCTTATCCATCATCATTCTGAATATAATTTTCGGATCTTCAACCCCTTTGAAAAGAAACGCCATCATTTGCTGTGGCTTTCTCTCTGTTGCTTCTAATCTCTTGTTCATTCCTTCAACTCCCAAGTCCAATTCCTTCTGTTCTTGCTTTAATCTCGAAATCTCCATTAATAAATCCTCATACTTCATGAAATCTCCTTGAAAATCAAAGAATAGAATTTGAACAGTCTTTTGAAAATAGAGAAAATAGTCATTAATGGTGGTGGAGAAAGAAGGGTAAAGAAAGAAAATAATAGGCAAAATATTCTTGGTTTTGTAGAACGTCAAATATTTTGGAAAAAAAAAACTTTCTAAAATGTAAGATATAATGGGATGGAGGGAGTAGTAATTAGTAGGGATTATTTATCAAGATTTGTTTAACCATTGAAATAATAAATTTTCTAATTATTATTAGTATTTTTCTTGTAAAAATAGTTTACGGTGTTCATATTTCGCCATTGAAATAATTAAATAGTTAATGAAGTCGGATTACTTTTGAAATCAAAATGTCTAAATTAACTTTAAAACTTAACTACTGCATAATTTTAACTTAATACTCCCTCCATTCCTATATATAAGACGTTTTAGACATTGGCACAATAACTAAGAAAATGATTGAAAAGCATTAACTCTACTATGAATTGTCTATAATACCATTCACCTCACTTATCTCATTATCTCATACTCTCTCTTCAATACTAACATATTAACAATTTACTAAACTTACTCCTAAAAAAACTCAATAGTCATATTTACTCTTTTTTTTCCTCTCTCTCCCTATAAAACACCTTAATTATCAAAATTTTAAACTCCACTCTCTCTCCCTCACACTCTCCCTCACAATTTAATTTACGGTAGTAGTACTCCATTTAAAAAAACTTTGTTTCAGTACTTATTTTTCATTTTAAATTGGCGCCCAGCACTATAAATTTTTTTGTTTAATTTTTGTTTTTTCAACTTTCCCACCATTTTTGTTTATAAAAAACTATGTAGGCCACATGAATTTTTAAAAGAAAAAATACAACTAACTCCAACATGATAACAAGTAGAATTATAGATTTAAATATTCTTCCAAATGATGAAGAAAGTCCAATGAATGAGTTGAATGAAAATCAAGAATTTTTGAGAAATAATTTTGATTTGAATGTTGATATTAATTTTTGTGGAGAACTATCATCTCAAGGTAGCAGAGAATTTTCAGATTATATTGATACAAATTTGGATGGCGGAGCACATGTTAACAGAGAAATTCAACTACATTTTGATTTAAACACTTCTCCCTTGCATGAAGAATCAGGTATGTTATTTTTTATTTTATTTTTCTATTCTTTTTTTTTATGCAATATAAGTTGAGATCATACTATTCCATGATATTCTCCCACAATCCATTATGAATTACCCATCAACCATAGAGTTCCAATTACTGGCAACATCATCTCACTGTTCCAAATTGGTCCAAAATTAGCAATCTATGTAGATTGATATGCCCTGTTTTTCATTTTTATGTTCCCTGTTTTTCATTAATAGATACTATATGCCCTGTTTGTCATTTCTATGTAGATTGAATGTTTACTAGGATCAACTAGCAATCTCATCTCACTGTTCCAAATTGGTCCAAAATTACTCATACTATGAACCCGATACTTTTTCCTTTTGGTATGCTTAGAGAGTTGAACTACACAAGTGCAAACAACAACGTCATAGATACCACAGTAGTAATTTAACTATATTTTTGTATTTTTAGAGAATTTTATTTTTTTGACATGTAACTTTGTTTAAATTTTACTCCAATTTATTTAATCGAATTCTCCTTTTGAATATTAATTTATTTTGTACTTCATAATTCTTTGTTAGGTGACGAAGAAGTTAAACAAATATATCGGAAAGAGAAATTCGACCTAGAATGAATTTGTCCAATGCGCAACGTCGAGCTATGTATGATGTCTTGTCAAGAACAAGTGTTGATGGGAAATTAAAACGGGACACAACAAAAACAGTTGCTTCATTGTTTAACGTATCAATTCGGACTGTTCAACGCATTTGGAAGCAAGCAAAATATAATTTTGTGGAAGGTGTGGTTGATGTATCACACAAAAGAACAAAAAATTATGGTCGCAAAAGAGTTCAGATTGATGTTGAGCGCATTCGTGGAACTTCTTTACATGAGTGAACGACTTTTCAATCCATGGCTTGTACCACACACTATAATAAAACATCATTATACAGATTTTTCAAGGCTGGAGGTGTTAGGCGTCACTCAAATTCCATCGAACCATATTTGAAGGAGGATAATAAAAAATCCAGGTTACAGTTTTGTTTATCGATGCTTGACACAAGTACTTTACCACATGATCCAATGTTTATTGACATGTATAACATTATTCACATTGATGAGAAGTGGTTTTTTACGACAAGAACTTCAGAAAGGTACATATTCCTCCCAGATGAATAAGAGCCTTTGCGCACGTCTAAGAGCAAAAATTTTATTGCAAAAGTTATGTTTTTAGCTGCTATAGCTCGACCAAGGTTTGATTCACAAGGAAATGAACTGTTCTCGGGAAAAATTGGTATATTTCCATTCGTTACTAAGGAGCCTGCTAAAAGAAATAGCATAAATCGAGTTGCTGGAACATTAGAGACAAAGCCAATTAACTCAATTGGGAAAAATATGGTACATACATTCTTGATAGAAAAAATACTTCCTGCCGTTCGAGCTAAGTGGCCAATTGATGATTTAAAAAATCCAATTATTATTCAGCAAGATAATGCAAAAACACATGTTAGTCCCGATGATGAAGAATTTCGTAAAGCTGCGTCGCAAGATGGTTTGGATATTCGTTTGATGTATCAACCTGCCAACTCTCTAGATATGAATGTCTTGGATCTTGAATTTTTTCGTGCCATTCAGTCATTGCAATATCAAATTCCTTCAAAAACTATAGATGAACTAATTAGCACCGTTGAGAGATTATTTGAAACTTTCTCGACTACAAAGTCAAATTATATATTTTTGAGTTTACAACAATGCATGATCGAGACTAGGAAAGTGCAAGGCTCCAACAAATATAAGCTTCCACATTCAAAGAAAAAAACACTAGAAAGAGAAGGTCGTCTTCCTATTCGAATGAAGTGTGATCCTGCGCTTGTACAAAATGTGCTTAGTCAGTTAAATTGAAATTTTGTTTGAATGGAGTGTAATCTCAAAAAAATGTACTGAACTACAGTATTGATATGCAGTCTTGATGTTTAGTTTGCAACAAAAGGATCACCATCAAATACAGGCTTTATGTTTGAGTTAAGTTGAATATATGTTTTAGGTATGTTCAGTTGGTCTTTTCCATAATTGCATTCTAGTCATGAGTTAATTGTTGCTCCATCTTTTGTTCTTTTCTCTACAATTGATCTGTACATGATAAGTTACTCATGAGGTTGTCTTTCTGTGGTTTCATTATCTTCTTGTCCTATATTAATCATATAAACAATAATCTCATCAGGATATGTTAGCTGAATATTTGACGAAAATAGCAGGGTCATTCACTCCCAAACAATATGGCTCAGATAAACATAAGAAAGCTGCAAGTTTTTACAATACGAAGCTACAGTAAATCTGAAGCAAAAGCAGCACAATACGAAGCTATATTTCTAGGGAGGATAATCCAGAAACTATATACCCAAATTTAGTGTTCTAAATGTTGCAATGCTCTCTTGATACCTAGCTCTCTATTTCTCTTTTATCAAACTTTTGTCCATATTCATTTGATCATTTGAATGAGCTCAACTCCTTGGATTCAGTCAAAATAAGGCATGCCAAGAATTTGGAATTCAGAAGCAAAATTTCAATGTCTGCTCACATCTTGCTCGTCAAATTTAACAATTGCTAATTTTATACAAGCTATGCAAGTTTGTCATTCTTTATGTCAAACCAATGGATTTGGAAGGCATTGTCGACAAGTAACAGTTCAACACAAGCTACTAGACTTCTACATTATACTTCAACTGGTACAATATTTCAATCAACAAATACCCAAAGTGCTGGATTGAGGCATAAAAGGCGGAATTCAGAATGTGTAAATTTGTAAATTAAAAAGAATCAAACTTTCATTACAGGAACAACACCAAAAATTAAAGGAATAACACCATAGGTAAAATCAAAATTTAACGGAATAACACCAGAGGTAAAATAATCTTCATACCCAAAAATAAAATCCATCACCATTTCATCCCCAAAAATCTGTAATCCATTACAATTGATCTAAAATAATAGATGGGCACATCATTTTCAAAATTTAAAGCAAATAAATCACCAAAAACAACATGACAGTAAGTTAAAAAAAGTGGGGGTAAAAAATCCTAAAAATCTCCAAGAAAACCTTTTGCTTTTTTTCCTCCATAGAAAGTTCACCTTCGTCATCTTGGATCTTGTTCAAATCGATGCCGGTATCTGCCGGTAAATTCAAATCGAAGTCTTGTGCAACTTTAAGAGTCTCACCAGTGGATTTATCTTGTAAATCGGAAGAAGAAAAAGCCACGCCTTTGTCATCTTGAGGATTTTCTTTGCAATCCATGGTGTTTGTGGAAGAGACCAAAAATTGCTGAAAATTAAAGACATGATCAACTAGAGAGAGAGGGCAAAGAAAAAAAAGATGAAAAAGTTTTGTTGGGAGGGGAGAAAGCCTTAAGATACGTAATGAAAAATATGCATCAAAAAATTAGGTGGAGTAATAAGGGGTAATTTAGGAAAAAAAAAGTAATTAATTCTCCTAGATAACTACAAATGACAAATAATTAAGAATATAAAAAAAGCCTAAAACGTATTATATATAGGAATGGAGGGAGTACTACCACTACTACTACTCATTATTTGTACGTTAAAAAAATTATTATTAAACAAATAATTTTTTGGAACGCGTTTAAAATATTTAAATGCTTCCATCACTTGCATACTGGGTTGGTGTGTAGTAGTAGTAGTAAATAAGGATAAATATTGCATTTAATAAGTCATCCATCTCCTCACCCTCACCCTCACCCTCATCCTCATCCTCATCCTCATCCTCATACTCATACTCATACTCATACATACAGGGCCAAAATAGCAGCAGCAGGAGGAGGAGCCCATTAATCAATGCTGATCGCTGTGGTGTTGTTCGTGGTGCTAACGCCAGGACTGCTGTTCCAGTTAGCCGGTAGAAATAGAGTTGTTGATTTCGGGAATATGCAGACGAGTGGGGCTTCCATTCTGGTTCACATGCACCGTCATCTACTTCGGACTCATTACCATCTTTCTCATCGCCATCGGGGTTCACATCGCTACTGGCTACCTACCTACCTACATACTAATTTATCAATGAATTAATGAACGAATCACTTCTGAGAAGCTACTATATGTTTCATTTCGTTACGTCCTTTGTGAAAATAACAAAAATCCCATTTCACAATGTTGAATTAATTCGGTTGATAAAGTTGAATGTAATGTAATAAAAAAATGATAGGTCAAGAAAAACCGTCTTTCACTAATTTTTTATTTTTAATATTTTTACATGTTTGTTTTCATCTTTGAATAAAAAATTAGACATAAGTATATTTAAATTTTAAAAATAAAACTACAAATAAATAAAATTAGAATACATTATTATGTTCACTTTTCCGGTGAATTATCTATTTCCTAGATCTCTCTTATGGGCTTTACCCGTCGGCATTTCCCTATCTAACTGTGGTCTGTACAGTTGAAATAGCATTAAAAATATTGGAGTACATAAACTTTCACTTTTTCTGTTTTGATGCGTAGCATAATACTAACTCCGTTCTTAAAAAATTATCCACACATAGATTAAGAAAATATCATTTACCAAAAGAGAAGGTAGGGGTAATATAGAAAACTAAATAATTTATTCTCTCAAAAGTTGTTGTAAATGACAAATATTTTGGAATAAATTTTTTCTTTAAAAAGGATAATCTTTTAAGAACGGAGGGAGTACTATTTATCTATATATAAACCTACGTACGTACGTACGTATTCCTTCTGTTATTGAATTATTTTACTAATTAAAATAATAATATATAAAATAATTGTATGTAAAATATTAAATTTTGACACTTAATATTTTATTTGACACTAATTAATTGAAAAATTAAATAAAAAATCAGGTGTCAAAATTTTAGTAAAAAAATATAAGGGAACAGAAAAAATAGGGACAAAAGATCTGCTCTCGGGGTAGAGTAGAGAAAGGTTTATTAATTTCTTTAAATAAATAAAAAGTTGTTAATGTGAAAAGACAATGAAACCACCGAGTTGATAGCCATTAAGGAGGCAGAGAGTTGATCGATTTATCATGTTACAGAGTAGTAGTGGAGTACCCCGGTTGGACAAAACAAGGTTTGACAAGTGTCAACCATTTTCTGAAAAAAGCATGAATATAAATTTAATTCGGTCAAAAAGGAAATCATTAGGAATCCATCCTCAAAAGGAATGTCCCATCCTAGGTTGAAAGAATTAGAGCAACACGCGTCGGTGCTTGATAAGGGAACACAGAATCACCAAGTTGTTTCCAGGTGTGTTAGGTGTCAATTCCTTATTAGCTGCCTCCCAGTCCCAGTAAAAATCTTACTACCTTCTAAGTTTTATTATGCTGATATACACAAAAGATAATATTGTAATAAAAATATAGAAAAAGTAGTGAATCTAGTGGCAAATCGTAATTTAGTTATCTTATAAGTTTGATTATTCTAATATTCGCAAGAGGTAGTGTCGTAATAGAGATATAGAAGAAATAGTGGACCTAATAATGAAGCCGCGAAGATGTAAAAGTAGTGGCGGAGAATGAAGATGTAGAAGAAGTAGTGGCGAAGTCACGGAGACGGAGCTGTAGAAAATAAAAGTAGAACGAATCTACGTTTGTTTGTACTTACATTTAGAATATGAATGATTTTTTTTATTCCCTCCAAATTTAACTCTTCCATTAATTAATATACCCACTGAAATTTATTGACACACTTACATATTTGCTCATACCCCTATACTTATATATAAAAAAATTCAACAGGGGCAACTGTATGTGTTATCGCTTAACAAATCCGCCCCTCGGTGAGCAACAAAATAAAGAAAGTTTCTTATTTTTATTTTTAATTGAGAAATGAGGAGTATATATATAAATAGGTGAATATATAGTACTACAATTGTAACTAAAAGGAAAATATAAGTTTGAAAGTATATATATAGAAGCTAGTTTGGTTGGGTTAAGGAAATAAAAAGAGGAGATCTGTCTGTCTGTGTCTAGAGAGAATTGGATCGGAGATCGATCCGTACGTAGATCGGATTGGGATCGATAGAATGGGAAGAGGGAAAGTAGAGGTGAAGAGAATAGAGAACGCAACAAACAGGCAAGTGACCTTCTCAAAGAGAAAGAATGGTTTATTGAAGAAAGCTTTTGAGCTGTCTATCCTTTGTGATGCTGAAGTTGCCCTCCTCATTTTCTCTCCCACTGGAAAAGCTTTTCAATATGCCACTCATGACCAGTAATTAATTATAATTCTATATATATATATATTCATCTCTCTTTAATTCTTCCTATTAATTAATTAATTAATAACACTACTTGCTACACCTTTATTTCAATTTGTTTAATAATTCAACAGCATAGATGGGACAATCGCAAGGTACAGGAATGAAGTTGGGCTCTACCAACCAAACACCCAAGCATATACAACCACCCAGGTATCTTTATGATTATTTTTTGCTTATTATTTTCTTATGATGCATTAATTACTTGAGAAATTGTTTCTTTACCGTTTTTTTATATACATTAATCATATACTACTACATGCAGTAGTATTATTTTAAAGAGCAACATAAGTTATATATTAATTAATGGATCTTCTATATCTTTAATTATTGTATGTATTACCCGGAGCAATTAAGGAGAATTTGTAGTTAATTTTGTTTGATGCTAGGAGTAACATTTCAAAAATTTTATTGTGATCTTTTTATCTTTTATAACATATTACAATTTTAATATATTTGTGTCGTTTGGGTTGTTTGATAAAAATAAAAGAACAAGAAGAATAAGAATTTGTAGTTACTTAAATATGAATTAAATCCAAGACTCCAGCATGCTACAAATTGGAGATCAAGTCATATATATATATATATATGCAATTTATAACAGATTGCTCAATGGATGTTAATAATTATATATGTTGTCTGTTTCTATTTGAGGTACTGCAGGTCTGGAGGAATGAAATTGATGAGTTGAAGAGAACAATTGACACCCTGGAAGCAAGGCATAAGTGTGTAATCAACATATATATATATATATATATATATATATATATATATATATACAGACAGGATCAGGTAAGGGAGCCCTTATTTTGTTAAAATGCGGACTTTTTTTTTTTTTGATTTTTTTTGGTTTTTTTTTTAAAACAACTAAAAAAAATATTTAATATTTTATGGAACTGAAATTTTTCCATAATATAATGTTTTGGGCGTGTTTTGAATACCTATACCAAAAAGTGGTGGTACAGTCTGTCCAGACTGTACATACATATTTTTGTTATACGTACCCAAATCACATCCAAAACACTGTATTATGAAAAAATTTCAATTCCATAATTTTTAATTAATTTTTTTAGTTGTTTTAAAAAAAAAAAAGCAAAAAATAAAATAAAATATAAAAGTCCGCATTTTAACCAGGTGCGGGATCCCGCACCTGATCCGCTCCCTATATATATATATATAACGTGACCTTGTTAATTAATTAAATTAACCCTTCTTAATCCCGGTTAATACTAGGAGTACTTGTTAATTGTGTAGGCATATTGCTGGAGAAGATTTATCAACGTTGGGCATGAAAGAGTTAAAACAGCTAGAGCGCCAGATGAGGATTGGGGTTGAACGCATCCGCTCTAAGAAGGTGATTCTCTTTATAATAACTACACATAATTTATGATGTGCATATATCATTCATTAATTAATTAGGCCTAGAAAATTATATACTCATTCTCAAGTTTCATTTTTCAAAATTAATTTGAGATTTTTATATTTTAAATTGATGTGATACATTTGATTTTTTTAATAATTATGATTAGTAGTACTATTTAAAAATTTACATTTTTCTTCATTGTCTAAATTAAACAAACTCATTCATATCAATTTTGAATTAAAAATATCTTAAATTCAATTTAAAATTTTAAAATTAATATTATATTTTGAAACAAAGAGAATACGTTTTTTTTGAAAGCAAGAGAATACTTTAGTCCTATCGTATAGTGTAGAACCTTTTTAACATGCATAGAGATTAAATAAATAAATATATGTGTGTATTTAATTTGATGAATTTAATTATTTTGTATGATTTGCAGAGACGCATCATCTCCGAGCATATCAACTTGCTGAAGAGAAGGGTAAGGTTCACAATGATCGATGGATGAATTATATATATATATATGTACGGTGCTTCTACACAGACAGGAAAGCTGGACAGGATTATTGGACATGCAATTTTTTTTTTTTGCTTGTGACTCCAAAAAATGTGTAGTATTTATTCTAACAAGAATTTTTATAAAATATAGTCTGTCCAACTTTCATGTTCGGCAAAACTTATTGAAATATATATAATTGTAGATGAACCTACCTTTGGGAGATCGATCAGATCGAGATTTCATTAATTGGATTAATTCACTATTTCTAGGCGGCCAGCTATATGTATAGTACGTACGTAATGTCACTCACATAATTCTTAATTATTTTGTGGCAATGCAGCAGAGAGCCCTTCAAGAAGAGAACACCCGTCTCCAAAAGAAAGTGAGCATTTCATCAAATGTATTATTTATTTAACTACTCATGTCATATATATATATATATCAAGTTTAATTAAAACGTTTGTTGTACTTGCATGCGTATGATTTGAGGTTAAGTTGCATGGGCTGGACGAAGCTGCCGATGGAAACTCGAGAAATACACTTGGAGTAAATGTATGCCATGATTCATTTTACAGGTGCGTAAATCATTAATTCAGCTGACTTAGTTAATTATTTTAGATGGCTTGGCTTGGTTTCTTTTATATACTATTAAACTTAAGTATTTATTTGGGAAAAATTTAAGTTTTTTCTTTGTCATACACACCTTGTCAACCTGATAATTTAAGTTGAAAATCATATAATAACCAAAACTACTTAAATCTATCGGGTTGGTTAAATAATTTTTAGGTGATTGATTGGTTTGGTTTAGGACTCATATTATTATTACAAATATGGATTGGATCTAGTTTAATTAAATTTGACCCATATTAATCTATAATAATTTTTTGCACTTTATAGAGCTAATACATCAACATGTATGTATTATTACACTACATTCTTATATAACACAAATAAATTACATACTTTGTAATTTATACATTTGTAATTATGTATAAAAACTATTTCATTAATTATGAAATTAATCTATAATAAAGTTTAACACTTTTAGTGTAACGAATTACTAATTCAAATAATTAATATCTCCTGCCTCAATTAATTAAAATAACTCATTTAAATTATACAATTTATATTATATAATTAAATTTAATTTTCTCTTTCTCTCTATATATAAATTATTTTATAATATATTGTATATATAATTTAATTTCCCCCATCCCTCCCCCCCAAAAAAAAATAAAAATAAAAATAATATTTATTGATTATATATACACCCCACCCCCCAAAAAAATATTATTTATTGATTATGTAAACATCCCCACTCCCCATGCCCACCCCCACTCCCACTCCCACTCCCCAGTACCCTCCAAAAAAATATAATATTTACTAATTATATTCAAAAAATATAATATTTACTGATTATATATACACTTCAAAAAAATAATATTTACTGATTATTGTAATAAAATTCTCAATAATTTCATTAATTTTAATTAACATAATAATTATTAATATAATTTTTTTTGAAAGTGCCTATAATCACAAAATTAATATTTTTAATACTCAAATTAGTCACATCAATTAAAATTTTTAGTTTCAAACTTAAGTCTAAAAAATTAAAATAAGATTCTTTTAGTATAACAGAAATTAAGATTTGAGTGAAATTATAATTTGAAAAATAGAACGACCTGAATTCGACCTATAACCATTTAAATCCAAACCACATAACTCATATTAAATATAAGTAATATGATTTTGATTTCAAAACTAACCCAAACCTATTTTATGTAATTCATAATCAATCCAAACCTATTTTATGTAATTCAAAATCAATCCAAACTTATTTTTTGTCAAGTCTAATCAGCATGTAATTAATATTGAATGAACTTTGCTAGTCATGCATGCATGCATGCGATGAGGTTCCAAGTAATTTCCCCCTTATAGGGACCAAGATAGTTAGATATGCAATGCAACAAAACTTTTAGTAATGAATATTAAGCGATCGATATCCATTACTTTCTTAATGCAGGTTTATCCAGCAGGATAATTAAAGATGGTCGCTAAATAATTAAGGAATCATGCACCCAGTTATCTCCCGATCAAAGTATATATATATATATATATACGGTCCTGCTCTAAAGCGAATCTTAAAAGAGCGAACCAAAGAAGAACCGTCGTTTTTGGTGTCTATGACGACGGTTCGATCCGTCACCATAACCATATAGTCTTTGGCGACGGGTCGAACCGTCGCCATAGACACCAAAGACAACGGTTCGTTTTTGGTTCGCTTTAGAGCCTCTCTGTATATATATATATATATACACGGTTCGTTTCTCCAGCGAAGAATAAAAAACGAACCGTTATAGCGACGGTTTTATCCGTCACTATAATAGAGAAAGTTGGTTTTTTATACTATAGCGACGGATAAAGCTGTCGCTATAGTCGATTCGTTTTTAATTTACTCTTATAGTTCGTTAAAGAGAGACGGCCTATATATGTGTGTGTGAATGTATATTTATATATATGTTTGTATGTATATAAGGTTTTCTTTGTTTATAAGTATATAATTGCTTTTTAGTAACTTTATTTAATTCCCCCCTTGGAGGGTTTTCTATATAGATCTGGGTTTGATGTGTAAAATAGTAGTCATAAATATTCGACGCTATTAATCCGTGCATGTATGGATATGGATATTTGAAGCAATTAATATAAAAATGTGTGCTTTTATATCTAGAAATTAAAGATTAATCCTATTAGAAACTTGTGTACTCTCTTTCCAAGCTTTCGCAAGTCTCCACATATGCATTGAGTAATTAAAACCTCAATTAATTAGCAAAATAAAATCCTCAATTAAGTGAACATTTTGAATTAGCACTTAATTAGGGGTGGGGTGTGTGTGTGTCATCAATGATGGGCAGGGCTTCCACTTAATTAATCTGGAGACAGCTTCCTATACCAACTATTTGAATTTACTTATAGCTATAGCCGTCTAATGCATGAGATATAAGTTCGTTTGAAAATTGAAAAATTCAAGCAAAAAAACATCTGAGTATATATATGCTAAATGGAGTAAAAGTCCTACTACCTACTCCATTTTGTAGGAGTAACCAACATTACAACTTTACTTTTCAGAAAATTAATATATACATATGTATAACCTTAAAAGCAAAATAATAGAATAATAATGTACGAGTCTTTTATATTTTATTTTTCTATCTCGTATATTCACATATATATATTATTTATTTATTTAATATTTAACAAATATAAATTTGTCGTGGTATATAAAAACACTAAATAAACTTATCAGTACACAAGCAAGGTCTTTGATCTAGATATCGAGGAGCGGTCATGCAACTGAATTCAGTTTTGAGTCATACAGATTTTTCGAGGTTTCAATCCACAATAATAATAATAATAATAATAATAATAATAATAAAATTATTTATTCAGCATGTAAATATTGTTCGAGACTTTTTGATATTTTATTGTTTTGAATCGAATTTTAAAAGTCATAATTTAATAAAAATGTTCTTTCTCCCTTTTTCTAGTATTAAGTCTAAATAAGGAAAAATAAAATTATAATTATGATAAATTTGTGTCAATTTATAAATATGGAATATATCAATATGTAAAATTATAATTGTGTATCACTTATTATACATTTCTTCAAAAAGATTATTATTAACAGTAATGTTGTGGTGACAAAATAAAGTTACAAAAAGTTATATACAAAATGATGTCTAAGATTACAATTAGTTATTATTTTAGGATATATGTGTGGGTCCAATAATTATAATTAATCACTATCATAAATATTATATATTTTGTCTTCAAAATATTATTATATTAGTAACACTTATTCAACAATCAACCTTCAACCTAAATATTTATAATATATATCAATTTTTCTTTAAAAAAAATTAACTCAAAAAAGGGGTTTTCAAATGTGATATTTTAATATAAATATTGATTTTAAATTTTAATGTAGATTTCTTCACCGGGCAAATTTTTCTACGCTATTCTTTTTCTCTATCTAATTACGGCAATGGCAATTGTAGCTTGGTTATCGAGAAAAGTCCTAACCTCGGCCCTAACCTCCCAGCACCACCAGTTCCTCCGCCTGCGGTCTTGCAACTGAAGCCGGGGCTAAGATCACCGAATCAGCGGATCGAGTGAAGTGGGACTACAGAGGACAGAGACAGATCATTCCGCTGGGCCAGTGGCTCCCCAAGATTGCTGTCGATGCTTATGTGGCCCCTAATGTGGTTCTTCGGGCCGATCTCAACAAGATCACTGTCGGGTTCTCCTCTAATGTCCAGGAAAAATCTGTTATACACGCCGCTTGGTCTTCATCTACAGGTTCGGATTTTATTCTTACTTTTAGGCCAAAAATCTGGAAAAGTAAAATATAAACACGACGGCCTAAATTCGACCGAGACTAATGACAACTAAATGATGTGGTTTTAAATTGAATTTCATCAAAGCATTTACAAGTTTCATATTTTGGAGGCTGAGATTTTATATTAATTGATTAGAATTCAGGGTATCAAGTGGCGACTTTTTGTGCTATCTGATTTTGATTCTTAGGGTTTAGTTTGGAATCTGAGAAAGTGATGAAAAGCAATTATTATGTGGAATTCAGGATGTTTTGAATCGTGGAAAAATGGAAAACCTTAATAGATTGCTAATTGGTGTATCATATTAGTGTAACTGCCATGAATTTGAACTTTTCTGTCCTAAGCTAGTCTAAAAGACTATATTTTACTAATTTCTATTTAGAAAATAAGCTGAGAGTTCAGGGTGCTAGGACTTGTACATGTTTGTGCTGACATTGGATCAGTGGAGACTAGCAAACCATGAAACGACATTTAATCTCTCTTTGAATCATGTTGATATTCTTCTTGAGTATAGTGTTCAGCTTCTGATAAGCTTTAAGTAATCTGAATAATGACCCAAGGATAAACAAGTATGATCAAGTAAGCTCCAGGGTTGAAGCTCTAGTTGTAACAGAGAGCTGGAAAACATGTTTGGTGGGGATAAATAAGGTTTTGGTCGCTGTACTGGGGTCCGGTTTTCATTGTAGTTACCGAAACTTTTTTTGTTACAATCGAATAACTGTACTTTCAAAAACTTACAAAATGGTCACTCCGTTCGATTTTCCGTCCAAAAAACGGACGGAATGCTGACTGTGCAAGTTGACTCTATTTTTTTAAATTTTCTTAAAGAAAATGTTACTCACAAGTCTTGAACTCTAGACTTCTTCACATTAGAAACCTTATATTCCAACAAAAACCATTGTGCCAACTATCTACCATGCTTAAATTTATGTAATAACTAAAAATGCAGTTAAAAAAATGCAATTATCCCGTGATTTTTTTTTACATAATAATAGCATTATTTTAATTTTAAATAGACGTTTCTAGATCCGATCATCTAAGTGAACACAGTTATTCGAACGGAGTGACCATTTTGTAAGTTTTTGAAAGTAAAGTTATTCGATTGTAACAAAAAAAGTTTCGGTAACCACAATGAAAACCGGACCTCAGTACAGTGACCAAAACCTTATTTATCCCCATGTTTGGTGATACTTAAAGAGCTGATCTATCATTCATTCATTTGATTCATTTTCAAGGGAACCTGAAATTTTAGTGTTTCCTTGTCTGTTAGTAAAAATTGGATCACACTGAATTCCAGGTATTTATAAGAGCTTCAATTATATCCATTAAAAAGTGCAAAGTGTAATCGGTTTTCCTAATATTTTTTGTATAAATTAAATCATATGCTATGGATGCCATCAATTTGATGTGCTCCTTTTTGCAACTGCTGATTGAATTTCTGTTATTTGAGTGCTTGGAAGGAAAGAACTGAAAAGACACCCTTTACTTAGAACTAGCGAGATGCTCCTAAAGGTGTGATGGAGGAAATGGACTTTAGATTGTCATGAAATTATAGACTTCCAATTAAAAACAGACTTAGAAGATAATTTAGAGGTACCCAGTCCTTACATGCAAGATGCTAGATGCTTGTTGGCAGTTGGAAACATGCCATATGAATTTGAATTATCATGTTGAGATGGATGGGTAGCACTTCGGAATATGAACAAAAGCATCAGCAAAACCTTAGCATCACTTTACTTATGAAGAAAACATGCATGTATAATAAGGTGTACTATTATGTGCAATTGCATGATCGAAGTGGTAATAAAAAAGCTTCATGGTTCAGATTTTGATGAAAATCTGACCTATGTAAGCTCAACTATAGAATAAGATTCTCTGCCAGTAAAGTAGGTTAGAGTGAGATTAAACCTTGGTTTTCCATGTTTCCGTATGTGGATTGAGTTCAATCAGGCTTTGTGAGATTTTCTTCCCCTCTACGATACAGAAATATTTTGGCAGAAAATGTAGAAATTTAAATTAGCTTATTTGTGTTTTTGAGAAATCAGTGGTTTTTTAAGCATAGAATGATTGCTTACTCTAATATGTTCTATTCATTTTTTTGCTCATGTAGTTATCATGTTTTTCTATTCTTTTGTTAATTTATTTTTATTGCCAATCTGGTTATTGTCTCCTTTGTTTGACAAATTTGGGAACCATGGGAGAAGGCTATTTGTTTATTCACTTCTTCACTTGCACATTGATAGGGGATAGGTTAAAGTTCAAACCATGTAGTTGCGTTCTTTAATTTATAAATTGACTTTATGTTTTTCTTGTAGTGGCCATCACTTGATCCTTCTGTACTTTGTGGAATCCATATGTAGATCGATTTCCTTTTATTCATTATACCTTAACAACTCTCCTTCCTTCTTACCAGTTTCCACATAGTTGTATGTCTATGAGGGTCAAGAATTAAGTACACAGAACTAGCTGAATCAATTATGCATAAAGTAAACAGAAAAAAAGGGGATGGAATATTATTTAGAAGGCCCAACGATTATTTGTTTTCTGTGAGGTGATAACAAGTCTTTAGTGTTCCATAATCTTCTGTTGCTCATTCTTTTTTAGGGGGGATAATTGCTGTTTCTAATAAATTTGTCTGAACTTTTTGGAAAGTGATAGAATGCTATGTGTGTGTGTGTGTGTATATATATATATATATATATATATATATATATATATATATATACAGAACCGATCAGGTGAGGGTTCCCTTACTTTGTTAAAATTGCGGATTTTTTTTTGGTTTTTTTTAAAACAACTAAAAAAAAAGTTTAATATTTTATGGAACTGGAATTTTTCCATAATACAATGTTTTGGGCGTTATTTGGATACCTATACCAAAAAATGTATGTACAGTCTGTACAGACTGTTCATACATTTTTTGTTATACGTATCCAAATCACATCCAAAATACTGTATTATGAAAAAATTCAGTTCCATAAAATATTAAACCTTTTTTTTAGTTGTGATTTCTAAGGGATTATGATGGGAGATGTTGAATGAAATCGGGCAAGGTTTGTTAGGAGCCTGACTCACGAGGAGACGCTAGAGATCCCTAAACTTGCAGTTGCAATTAATGATCTGAGTAAAAGCTATTTCTCAGAGTTGCTACCATATTCAACAGTATATCTTTGGGAATTTCAATTTGAGGGTTATTTGGAATTTCTTGTTTTGTAGTCTGTGATTTCTAAGGGATTATGATGGGAGATGTTGAATGAAATCGACTTGCAAAGGCGTTTAGTGGGTACTCCCCATTTGCATTTGCATTTAAAATTAAAATGTTTAGCAAGAAGATAAACATGTTAATTGACAATGAGATGAGAATTTAGAACCAAACACACGCAGAGCAGAGCAGAGCAGAGCCAGGCAGCTAAATGTTTTACTAGTGAGTATCATAACACATGAAGTTATTGTCCCCCAAATTATTAACCGCTTTGAATGTGTCAAAAGTAGGGGTGTTCTGTTCAACTCTAAACTAAACCTACTTTTAATTAACAAACATAAACCATACATGCATATAATCAAGAATACCATTTGCTAGCCAATAATTCTAATCTAATGGAGTATTTGTATACCAATTCTATACGAGTTGAGTAGTTGGATTTTCTTATTCTAATAATCGACACGAGTGAGAAGATCAGTCTGATGATTGCAAAAACTTTATAAACCCCAACCCTGGCGGCCGGTTCCGATTCATATAATACTAATTAATCTATGGGCTGCTGCACCGGTACTACAACCTCCACCCCATACAAAATCAGATCAACAGACTTGTACTACTCCTTTATAATTATTATCTTAATCATCATTTAATTAATTATTGGAAGCTGGCTTTGCAGTGTATATATATATATATATAGTTTACTAGGGAAAAAATGAAATAAAAAATAAACTTAAATCTATAAATTTATATAGATTGTAACTTTTTTCTTTAGTGCTGGCCTGATATATATATATATTAATAATGACCCACCAATAACTATTATTATCACAATATCATATTGAACATCATGGGCATGGCACATATATATTAATTATATCCCACCAGTATTTCGCACCACTATGTGATTAAATTTGAAGCACTTTGCATTGGACTCTCTCTCTCTCTCTCTCCCACAATTAATTAACGTCTTTGTACGTATTCTAAATTATTAGTATTATTTTTGTTAGCAAAATTGTGAAATATTATTAGAAAGCTCGACTGGCCAGCCTTCCAGATTATCATATATATATATATATATATATATATATATATATATATATATATATATATATAGTCCGGATCAGGTCCGGACTCCCGAATTTTAACAAAATCCGGACCTTTTTTTTTTTTTTTTTGCTTTTTTTTTGAAACAACTAAAAAGAAAAAAAAATTATGGAACTGAAATTTTTCCATAATACAGTGTTTTGGGCGTGATTTGGATACCTATACCAAAACATTTTTGTACAGTCTGGGCAGACTGTACATACATTGGTTGGTGTGGGTGTTAAAAACACACCCAAAACAGTGTATTATGAAAAAATTTCAGTTCCATAATTTATTTTTATTTTTTTTAGTTGTTTCAAAAAAAAAATAAAAAAAAAATGGTCCGGATTTTGGGTCCTGTCCGGACTCCCGGACAGGATCCGCTGTGTGTATATATATATATATATATATATATATATATATATATATATATATATATATATATATATATATATTCCGGATCTTAAGTTCACTCTTATCTAACATGCTTTGCTCACTACCCTTTAGCGACGGTCCGGGCGACGATTATATATTTGGTCCGTCACTATATGTTGTACGTCGCTAAAAGTTTAGTCGACGGTTCTATATATATCGACGGACCGAATCGTCGCCCGGTCCGTCGCTAAAAGGCTGTGAGCAAAGTATGTTAAATAAGGAGTGAACTTAAGATTCGGACCGTGTGTGTGTATATATATATATATATATATATATGAGATTGACAATTACTTATAACATCGATCAATATATATTTTATTATTTGGGTTTTAGCTTTTGGTTTTTCATATAAACAAACAAACGAAGATGATATAACGATGATGATAATAATTTTAATTTTGTACGCAGCACGTATGTATTAGGTTAAGAATTGGTTGGCAAATCATTAGAAGCATTAATATTAGTATTTGATATAGATTAATTAAATTGGAAATACTATTGAGGAAAGAGACTTCCTAATTTTGTACGTGTTAAATGTCATCAACCACTACTAGCTTAGCTTGTTTAATTTCTTAGAAGACCTAATTATATATAAATGATCTCTCTTCCTATTGATCAACCACAAATTAAACACCATTTCTCTTTCTTGCTAATCCTTTATTCTAAACTTTCTTCTTCTTCTTCTCTCCATCTCTTATCCATCTGGGAACGATATATTCAATGATGGCAACCGGAAGATATAATCGAGAGGTGAATATAATTTGTAAATATATATAGTTCTACTTTGTCTAATTCGCTAATTAATTATGATTTTTTTTAAAAAATAATAATTTTATTTTAGAAATTAAAGTGATAAATGATGTTGGAATGGCTCAATCAAATCAAATCTCCCGAGGGATGCTTACTGGGTCCTTTATTTTGATTGAGCCGTGCCAATATCATATCATATTTCTTGTGGTTTGACATACATACATACATACATACTACGTTGAAATTCCACAGCTAGATATGATCTTATTGAGGATCAGTTAATTTATATATATGAATTATGATAGATACTCGAACCATTTTGTTTAATAGAATTATTGGTAATTCATAATGTTTTTAAGGGTGTGTTTGAATGATATTAATCATGAAGATCGGAACCATCATTTTTTATTTAGTAGCGGCTAGAGCTTACTTAATAATTTAATTAATTGATTAGGGTTTTTGAGAACTAATCCTCGATTAAATAATGTTTTTGAGATCATAATTAATTATTATGCATGGAACAGCATGGCTTAATATATTTGTGCAGAAGACCCATTAATTATACAGAAAAGCTGGGGCTGCCTTCTTAATTTGTTTCCGATTGATCTCAGAACCAAGACAGGGGAACTGGTAATAACAGTTCTAAGTGGAACTGTTTACGCATCTGAATTCATAGTATATATATATATGGGATTTATTCCACGTCATACATTAATTAGAATACTATTCCAGCTAGCTGATCTCTAGTCTCCCATTGTGAGATCTAATGGTGAGAGTGAATAGTCCTGTGAGATCTAATGGGCAATAAGGCCCTTTTCTGGTGGCTTATAATATAGGACAACAGCTTGTAACTAGAATGCATGGGTCTAGCCGCAAATATTAACTATTATGATGAGTAGGATGGAACGGAACGGAAGGAAAAAAATATCAAACTTAGAAAGTGTATAAATCAGTAAATGAGAAATAAAGATGTTAAATGGTAGGTTGATATTTTTTTTTTCTTGTTATTATGTTGAGATATTAGAAAATATTAGAGTACACTAAATATATTATTCATCTATTCCATCTTCAGTGTAATAGTCAATATTTTAGATGATTTTCAAACTGATAGCTAGCATTATCGCATGTCCTACTAGTTGCCAATATGAAAAGCCACAATAAGGGCATAATTGTCATTAGTCTGACCGCTAGTGGAAGTTGCACTGACTGCAACAGGTCCTACTAGCAGTCAGGCCCCTGCCTTATTCATTCTCATCCCTTAGATCTTATAATGGACGGCATAAGATCAGCTAGTTAGAATAGTGCTCTCAATCAGCGTATATGTTGTGGAATGAGTCCATATATATATATATATATATATATATATATATATATATATATATATATATATATATATATATATATATATATATACGGTCCGGATCAAGTGCATACCCCTTATCTTACTCACCCGTGCTTACCCCCCTTTAGACGACGGTTTTGGTAATACAACCATCGTCTATACTTTTAGCGACGGACAAACATATATTGTCGCTAAAAGTATAGACGACGGTTGTATGACCGAAACCGTCGCCTAAAGGAGGGTAAGCACGGGTGAGTAAGATAAGGGATATGCACTTGATCCTTGCTATATATATATATAGGGAGATGATCCATGGAAAACGTTAGATATTAACACTATTTCAACTAACGCAACTAGCCGTCCAATATTAGAGTTAATGGCTGAGATGAATGCCCAGCCGCTAGAGGGAGTAGCGGCCAGCAATAAATTAAAAAATCATCTCTGCTGGCCGCTAGAGGGAGTAGCGGTCAGTCAAAACGTCGACGTTTTGACTGGCCGCTACTCCCTCTAGCGGCCAGCAGAGATGATTTTTTAATTTGGCTCGACTGGCCGCTACTCCCTCTAGCGGCCAGCAGAGATGATTTTTTAATTTGGCTCATGCTCCAGCCGCTAGAGGGAGTAGGGCCAACAGTAGGGCCAACAATTTTTTTTGGCTTAATTACATTATCCTGATTATCCTCTCACATACTATTTATTAATCAATAAATAAAATAATAAAAAATTATAAGAATAACTATTAGGATAATCAATAATTATCTTTATACTTATTAAGATAATTACTGATTATCTTTATAATTATCCTTGTAATTATCTTAATAAGTATAAAGATAATTATTGATTATCCTTATAGTTATTCTTATAATTTTTTATTATTTTATTTATTGATTAATAAATAGTATGTGAGAGGATAATCAGGATAATGTAATTAAGCCAAAAAAAAATGTTGGCCCTACTCCCTCTAGCGGCTGGAGCATGAGCCAAATTAAAAAATCCTTTCTACTGGCCGCTAGAGGGAGTAGCGGCCAGTCGAGCCAAATTAAAAAATCATCTCTGCTGGCCGCTAGAGGGAGTAGCGGCCAGTCAGCCAAATTAAAAAATCATCTCTGCTGGCCGCTAGAGGGAGTAGCGGCCAGTCAAAACGTCGACGTTTTGACTGGCCGCTACTCCCTCTAGCGGCCAGCAGAGATGATTTTTTAATTTATTGCTGGCCGCTACTCCCTCTAGCGGCTGGGCATTCATCTCAGCCATTAACTCTAATATTGGACGGCTAGATTAGCGTTAGTTGAAATAGTGTTAATATCTAACGTTTTCCATGGATCATCTCCCATATATATATATATATATATATATATATATATATATATATATATATATATATATATGAGAATAATTCATAGGAATCAAAAATGGACAAACATCATCATTAATATCGAATATAAAAATTAACGACTGAGATTAAAACTGAAAAATTCATGTCTGCTACAATTAGTAGTGGACAACAGGTTATGTCCTAGTAGCGGGTGGCGGGTGTCGTCCTCTACATTAATAGCGGAAGCAGCACAAAATAGTACAGTCGTCCGCTATTAATATTAGTGGACGTGAAATTTTCAATTATAATCCCGGCCGTTGGTTCTTATATTGAATGATATAGATGGTGTATGTCCAAAATTGTTCATACACCATCTCAACCATTGAAAACAAAAAAGAACCAACGTAATTAGAAACTGAAAAAATCCATCCCCTAGTAATAGTGCAAACACTAGCAGCTTCCATACGAATAATGATTTGGCTTTATTAACAATAGTTTAGAGTTTATTAATAAGGATTTAGAGTTTATAAATTATGATTAATGGTTTGTTAATTAAGGTTTATCAGCCAAGATTTAGGGTTTCTTAACCAGGAATTAATAAGGTTAATAAAACATAAACCTTGATTAATAAATAGGTTAATAAACTCTAAACCTAGTTTATAAACCCTTAACTCGGGTTAATATACCCTAAACTTTAGTTAATAAACTCAAATCCTTACTCGTGTGAAAGGGATAAAGAATTTAGCGTCTGCTACTATTAATAGCAGATGAATTATATTTTTTTTAACTATCTGCTACTTTTAGTGGTGAACGACTGATTTGGCCTTTTAATTTGGTCGATTGATGATTAAAATAGATGGTAGAAATAGTGTATACCCTATAAAAATTCGTAATAAATACTTGTTATAAATCATTCCAATATATATATATATACTAGTAGTGTCTCGTGCCTCCGGCACTACATTGTGGAATTTATCCCAAACTTTAGATCGTCCAAATGATTCCTTCGGCACTGCATGAACGGTAGGATTTATCTCAAATTTTGGACGGCCCAGATGATGTATTAGGGTAAGCGAAAAATTAAAAATCAATTCTATTTTATTAGATAGATATATATTATGAATGAATCCTCATGCGTTGCTTTCTACTACTTAATTATATGTCCTCAATTAAACCCTGATCCGTTGGTTTTCATTGCATTAGTTGAACTGGCCAGCATAAACGTAATTATATATGATGCACCACACTGCGAGCATTCTTACTAGTAGCACCGCACCGTAATTTTACTTGCAAAATAAAATATAGGAAACATTTTAAGTATCAAAATTAATGTTATTCATTTAAATTTTAAAAACAATTAACAAATATTAGTATCGGTAGCTTGTGTATTGTTTTAATGCATTTGAAGGGGAGAGGGGCCGGCCGGCCGGACGGATTAATATGTGATTGATGATATACTAGTAAATTATAGACAGACAGACAGACAGACCGACCTGCTATGATCAACAGGCATAACCTTCCTTCCTCTGGTTAGCAATTACAAATCAATCCATGAACCAAACAAAGTTGTTGATTCTCATTAGTATAATAAAACCATTCACTTGATTTTCATCAAATGCCAAGAAGTGTATTAGAATCCTAAACAATCTTTGATTTACAATCCCAATGAACCAGCATAACAACTTTGACTTACAAACGAACAAGGTCATGATCCAGACCTACAGCAGTGGCGAGGGTGGACTGTAAGACATGACCAAGTAAACACTGCTGTAGGAATGCACACAGCAACGGTACGAGCCTTCTTGTTGAGCTTCTCCACAATATGAGCTTGAATCGCCACGACCAATTTCCCCTCCACAAAATGATCCACTCAATGTAACCCCAGGAAAATTCTCCAAGAAAGGAGAACTATCAGCATTCAGTTTTCCAAAAAAAGGCTCGCCGCGACCACAGCAAGAGAATATAATTCCCCCAAAGACTTTCTTCTTGTCACTATTAGCAGGACTCGAACGATGAGAGCTTTCGACATCACATTCTTCCTTCAAACGTCTCAATTTGTCGGAGACATTTCTAAGAGAAGACGATGCCATTTGTGAATCTGAATTAAAGACACGGAATAAATCACCAGTTTTAATACCACCACTGCCAACATATAGGTACTCCTCACCTCCTCTGCAAAACAAAAGTAACTTTGACTACTCTTGTTCAAATTAAATAAGCATGAAATAATACGGTTATAAAAAACTCAAGCAACAAAAGCACGCACACATTTATTATGCTAATATAAAAAACTAGGAAAATTTTCAGCTTAAAGATATAATACAATATGAAATAAAAAGGATAATCAAAAAGTTAGCTATGAGCTGTAACATTTATTAGATGTTTCAAGTAAAAGTACTACACTTTTCTTACTATATATATTTCTCCCCACAATTTGTACCAATCATTCAGACAGATGCATAGCCTATTAAATTATGAAACTACGTGTTCAATTAACTGAAATCAGAGTTTTAAGTAAAATCAACATCAGCGCAAAATGCAGCAGAAATGGTCTTTTTAAATTGATGAAAAAAAGACAACATTAATAAAGACGAGTAAAGAGAACTGAAACGAATCTATTAGTATTCTCGAAATCTTCCCAAAGATAAAACAGGTACCAAGTTAGTTTTTCCCTTAGACTCATTGCAACATTGTTTAACAGCTAACATATATATATACAAATGAGAGAGTTTCACAAATTACCCATAAATTTCATGGAATACTTGGGATGTTATCCATCTCACTTTATCCCTCCCAACTGAGCATTTTCTTCTTTTCACAACACCAATGTAGAAAGCAGGATAGTGTATACGATCTCCCATCTGCCACAAATTATGCATGCTTAAGATCAAAGAGCATTAAGAAGACAAAACAAAACTCGAATATATATACCATCCAATACTTCAACTCACAAACATGAACCAACTCTTTCTAATTTGTGTATTGAATGCGAGCTAGAAACTGAAACTGAACTACAACTATGATTGTCACAATAACAGGTTCAAATTGGTTTTTTGATGACAAAATATAGTATGTCCCAACTACTAATTGAAAGAATTCTAAGAGCATAGATATAAATAGTACTGGCGAGCGTACCACATTGACCATTAAAATGATAATATACTGGTACCGCTGTATACCAGTGCACCGTCTCGGATTTACCATAAAATATCTTAAACCATTAAAATATGTATAATTCTACACTATTCTTGATATGCCACAATTATTAATACTTGCAATCAATATTTAAATGCCATGGATAATTCAAATAAAAATATCTTAATTATGGAAAATTAAATAAATCAAATGGATAGATGGTACAGAAGGGAGTTTGGTAACTGACATTGAGATACTACTTGTAAGAGTTAGAATCAAGGAGTAGATCCCTTTACTTTTTACTTCAAAAACATAGACATTAGAGTCATTACAAATACAAAAATGCTAGGGAGACCGGGTTTTGGCGACAGATTTTTTTTTATGACTCCCAAATAATTTATAAGATTTATTGGAACTGGAATTTTACAGAATCCAGTAATTTGGGTGTCATATGGAATAAATCTTATAAATTATTTGGGAGTCATAAAAAAAAACGGTCGCTGCCCCTGTCGCCTAACCACTGTCGCCCCAGAAGGACTGTTACAAATATAACAAAAATTTATGTAAAGCTGAAACAAACAAACAAAACTGTTAGGCACGTCTCTCAAGGAATGTTGACTTGAATTCAAAATTCAAATACTAAATACATAATAGCATATATAGTAAAATACTAGTACTGCATCAATATAACCGGTCCAACCAAAAGCTGTGAGTAAAACAAGATATGGCTGTACACATGATCCCCCAGTGTTCAAATTTTGGGACTGCAAGCATGATCCTGGCCCATACCAACCATATGTAGTCCAGTATTTTGGGCAAATCAAACCAAAACTGTACCTGTTTATATGAAAATCGGTGTGAACCATTCTATTCGGTATTTATAACTATGGTCAAGAGTATTGGCTTAAGATTATTTTCCTGAAAGATACTGAAAGCTGGTCAATAGATGGTAGTCTTCTAACAGAATGAGTATAAAAAATGGCTCTTACATCACAAACGTAGACAGTAATATCAACCACTCAGGAGATCTGCTAAATCCGTGAACCACTAAGCAGTTTCTAGGTAGAAGGGAATTTGAAGGACATGATTCATCATGACAAACTAAACAACATATTATGTCAGTATGGTCTCTTAAGAAAATATTTAACCAAGCAGAAAACAAATTGTCCAGTGGACATCTCAAAACTGTCCTATGCAACATTTATCTAAAATATAGAAGCAGACATTTCTTAATTATCAACCCCTTTGATTGAACATAACAACCCCCTTATAGCCATAGAAAGGTTATGCCCACTTTGGAACATCAATGATCAGTAGACCATTCCACCCAAACAATATTGATTAACCACAATATTACCCCCCCCCCCCCCAAAAAAAAAAGTTAAATAAATAAACAAAACAAAAAAATAGAAAGAAAAGAAGCATAAAAGTCGAACAGAAGCTTAAAAATTATATCTTTCATGCATGGTTTTGAGTGAAGACTTGAAAATCATACTAAAAAACTCTTTCTGTTGAAATGAAAATACTAATAGCAATAATAATAGAATAAGGGAACTTCAAATTCACTCAAGGAAGATATCAATATACTTCGTCATAAATATGGTTGAGAATGGTTTGCCCATCAAGGTTCTCAACGAACCCATCTCTTCTTGCGGTGAGCCATGTTGAACCTTCCTCATGCTTCTCTTTGACAGAAACTGCCTTGTATGTGGGACCTATGGGTGATATACCACTGGATAGTGCAGCATGAAACTGTATATTTCCTATACCTGATCATCCAAACCCAAAAACATTGATACATTGTAATAGAATAACTTTTAATATAAGACATAAACATAATGGTGAAAATGAGGCACTATAATACAAGTAAAATCATTGCATTAATGTTAAATGGTTGATCAAAAATGAAAAACATACAGACTGCTCCGTACTGTAATATAATAATACCACATACTTTTAATACATTATTTCCAATAAGGGAACATTTAGAAAAGCAATTAAGCTGGCTGATTAGGATGCATTGTGCATAAACATGACTGAAATGGTTGAAAAGTTTAACAACATTATACGCATTAATATAAAGCATTTCAGTAGAGAAACAAAATGCTCAAGGGAAGCATTCTATCACTGATGTCGACGACTCGACGGTAGAAATCAAAAAGCGCCAAGCACTATGGTAGAGCGAAATTCAAAGTCAAAAGCAGTTTCTTCTTCGATCTATGCCTCGCCTGGACCCACCAACCATACATGAGTCACCATCTTAATTTATAATTTCATTTCTCAATATGTACATAATATTAAAGCTCCATTAACTGAACTAAGATTAACGTTTGTGAATTACCTGCCCAACATACTCAAGTGTAGGAAATTCCCACAAACTAATTCAAAATATTATTAATACATGGGACGTGGCATTGGAGAACGTGTTCCTATTAACAAATCCAATTAAATGTATGTTTCAATATACGCATATATGAAAGCAGTACCACGAGGTTTGTCCTTGTCATTCATAAATAGAAGGGCAACAGCAGCAGTAACAGGATGTTGGTTCTTCATCCTGGCACTCTTCTTCATATAATCACCTCCATATAGGAATACGCCTTTCCCATCACCAACAATGACAGTCTCCGGAGACATGGCATAGTCTGCAAGAAATGCAAAATAATTGACTATATAATGAAAAATGAACATGCATGTATCCCCAGTTACACAAGATTAAGAGAACGTATGTCCTAACAACTCTTTTACAGAGAAGAAATTATGGAATATCTTTGCTTAAAGAATATGTTCGATATAATATCAAAGATGTATGAAACTCACCCAATTTTTCAAGAAGATGATCCGTGTCGGTTTTAACATCCTAACAAAAATTTCAATCACACGAGAGAAATACAAAGAATGAAATAAGTATACCTAAATATTAGTTTTATATGGGTTTCCTACTAAATGGATAACAATATAACAAAGTAGAAGAATGTCAACTTACTGCAAACAACATTATCGCGGCAGGAGATGTGCACCCTGAAACAGAGGCCGTGCATTCCCTGATATGTGTCACAAATTCATCCACAAACGGAACCTCCTATTTGCAAAACCTAAAGTCATTTTTTCATGCGGTAGAACTTTAAAAAGAACTAAGAAAATTCCACATCCAATTGAATTCCCTCTATCTAAGAAATTAGCTTTACTCCATGTACAAAACAAAACGGTTTAATGCAGTAACTTTTACAAATTCCCAGGCAAAAAAAATAAAATCAGAATATAAACTCTTTGGAATTAAAAACAGCAATTTTACCTTCTTTGATTGGAAAAGTGGAATTGCAGCAACTTTCAATCCAGGTAAAAACCCAACAGTTAATAGAATAGCTCGATTTTGATTACAGGAATGAGAACCAGGACCCTCATCCAAAAAATGAAGTACGGGATCATGATCTTCAGTTACTTCCCACTGAACCTGGAAAAGAAATGTTGTTTTAAACTCTACCGAGTGAGTACCAATTATCAAAGGATAAATAATAATTTTTTTTTAAAAAAAATAGACAGATTGTAAACCTCTCTGAATTCATTTGTAATTGCATCCCTTCCAATTAAACCATAAGGTGCTGTATAAATGACTGGAACCGTGGATCCTAATTTTTCAGTAATCTGCAGGGTATATTATATAGTTTAGTCCAAGAATTGATTGTAAATCCAATACACACAAAATCCATCATCATCCATACGAGTTGACGAGCATTGTGCTGGCAAAAGGAAGGACCAACTGAGGCAACGACGAAATGCGGGCGAATTGGTTCAGCAAAAACCTTGTGAAAAACTTCTTCTACAGCATCCTATAAATATTGAAATTATTAAGTTTGAATCGTACATAACCCATAAAAAAGGAAAAGGGGAGAATAAGGCGTTACATATACAAATATGTATATACATATATATATAATGGGAAACCTTGAGAGAAGGATTTTGAGAAAGAGCTGAGGAAAGCTTGGGGGTGGAGAGGATAGAATCGCAGAGGAGATTCCAGGAGCGGCTAACGCAGGCCGCCGATGCGAATGAAAAGGCAGGGAGTCTGCTTAGTACGTTCTGAAGAAGATCTTCCCCTATCACGTCGATTCTACTTATTTTTGCACTACTACTTGTATCCATTGATTTCATCTCTTTTTTCCCTTTCGATTTGTTGATCTCGTTTCTTGTAGAACCCTGTAAACCTAAATCATCCGAATGTAATACCAAAATTATAGAAACAATGGTAAGTAATATGATACTTATTGACAATGAAATCTGGATTTCAGATTTTTTTTAAAAATTACTTTTAAAAATGACTATATAAGAAATAAATAATAAATACTGTTGAGAATGACATAAGAAATAAATAAATAAATAATTGTAATGGTACTAGTAAAAACAAAATGCATTTCATTCTAAATCACATGATATTCATTAAAAAGTTTAGATGATTAGTTAAAATTAGGAAAATAAAAAATCTTATACTAGTAAATAGTACTTTTTGGATGGTGCACAATTTTTGTTATTGTATTGATTAAATTAAAAAATATATATCTTAAATTAATTTTTGAAAAGTCAATATTATTTTGTATTCACATTTTATAATAGTCCTCTTTTCTTCTGCTTTTTTTCCCTTCTTGCAAAGCTAGTCTAATCTATCTATAAATTTTAAACATTAAAATTGAATTATTATTTTTATGTTAAATCTTTTGAATTTTAATATAACAAGTTGTTGACGTATGATGAAATTGATAATAAATTTTAAAGCTTGTTTTATTTAATAATATCGTCCCTCAAAAGAAAAGTGTTGTGAAATAAAAATATATAAGACTCTTTCGAGATAGACAGGCAGGGAGTTATAAAATTATATATATATATATATAGAGAGAGAGAGAGAGAGACAGAGGCACCAATATTACTTTTAATTACAAGTTATAAAAAGATAAAAAAAAAAAAATAAGACTTCCCTCCCTGCCATATTCATAAAAATAATAAAAATAAAAATCTTAATATTTGGTTATTTAACTAGACTAGATGTAAACCGAATAACCATACACTACCATAGCACAATGTGCTACGTTTTCAGTTCATGACAGAACGCAAATCTAAGAATACCATGCCAAAATCAAAGAGGTTACGGCATGGTTTACTGAAATGCTAATATGACATGACGCACTTGACATAAAGTAGTAAAACATATGTTCTGGAAAATGATATAGCACATTCGTAGTGGAAACACAAGTACAAAGCACATTCAGGAAAAAACTTCTTCAAAATCTTTGAACCTAAACTAAAATCACCCTGCAATGTAGAGAATGGTGATCTTTATCGACTATTCCCAATAGAAGGGAAGTGTTTGAGGAGTTTCGTTACCACGAGCTGCATGAGGCGCCATAGGAAACATTCCCATAGAATGGACATCAGCATTACTGACATTAGGAACCAAAATCGACTCCATTGGCTCCAGACTGTTATAATTTAAGCCTGAATCTAAGGGATGGGCTACAGGGATTGAGTTCGGTTGCACCACATGACTTGAACCAATATCAGATGTCTGTGTTGGCGATGATGACAGAAGAGAGAGAGCACAATCCGAGTGGAAGACTCGAGTTGAAAAACCATCACAGAACATTTTGTTGATGGCACCACCACTTCCTGAAGAAGCTATGTTGATGAGAAGTGGCTGGCAGACAGAAGATTCTGGACCTGATTGGTTGCTCAGCTCAAGGTTAGTGCTGTGCACGAAACTCAATTGCTTTCCCCTTTTGTCACCGCAATAGGATTCAGAAAATGCATTGTGTTTTTCAGGCAGGTGTGGATGTGACTGATGGTTATAAAGCTTGACATCTTCCTGGGCTTTGACAATCCTTGCCCAGACCGGGTTTGCCACACCAGTGGTTGGATATACTTGCGGATTGGAGAATTGCAACAATCTTGTTCCTGAAAAAGGAATACATTTACTGTGATTACAAAATCTTGACATCATTTCTGTTCATAAAGTAGAGTTGGTGTGGGTACAATTTATTAGGTAAAACTGTCTGTCCTACATTGGAAACTCCTATTACTATAATCTGATGTGGCAAGAAACAGTAGGTCAGAATCAACTGGAGTTTAGAACCAACTGGGAAAGGGAGTGCTTGCAGCAACTTTGAAAAAGAACTACTTGAGTTTATGGAAGAGAATATTTTTGCAAAGACTTGTAACTATCCCATCTTTTGATCACCAGATTTTTCCTTAAAAAGGAATAAATGATACAGACAACCAAAAATGGCTATGTCGGTGGCTACTAGGATCAGCCCCCCTTTTAATTTTCAAGCACAAATCTCATGTCAGTTGACTCATCCTATTTTGCAAATACATTTAGAAGCAATAGGAATTCAGGAACCCCAAAGCAACCTTTGGTTATCTAACCACTCATTTCATTTCCCTTCCTTTTTATTTTTCTGTAATATACACGCAAATATGTTATAATAGAATTTTTTTTAAAGCTCCATTTTGGGTTTCAAGAGATACTGGTCAAGCAAACTTCTGGCCTTAAATCTCTGACTCAGACCCAGAAAAGCTAATTAAGCACCCTGCTCATAACTTTTGTTCTTCTGATTGCCTATTTGCAGCAGTACATGCTACCTACTTCAAAGCTAAGATTTAGTTTTAATTACTTGATGCATATTATAGCTAAAACATTTGACCTTCAACATAAAAATTCTGCCTAATGAAGAAATCACATATAATAGTGACCTTGATGACTGGGGAAAAAGCTTCCAGCATGTGATAGAGGTTCTGGCTGAGGCTTCCTTCTGCGACGGTTATGTCCATCAAGCCGTTTCCTGCAGCTTCTCTTTCCCTCGTCAAATTCCTCTAACGAATGGAACCTACAAAGAGTAACACGGCAATTGAGAGTCTTGAGGCTTGGACAAACACTATACAGTGGAAGACGTGGATTCAGTGCTAGGTAGAACAAACATTTCACTGACACGTGAAAATAATTAAAACCAAATTATGCAGATAAAAATATACAAGTACTGTAGTACATGATATTCAAGAAAGCCAAGGGTGGACGGACTTTTCTTTAATATGCCGCCAAAGCCTAAGATTGACATGAATAAGTATCCTCAAATATATTGAGCTTTGAATATCACCAATTTCATCTCATGAAAGAAGTACAAGGAACACATACCAAAACAGCTCAAATGAGCGTGTGCTGCTTGATCAGTTTAAAACTATATGAGGTGTTAACAAATTGATGGGTTCAGATATGTTGCTTTCACAATTAGCTTATTGTTTGTACAATGAAACAAGACTCCAAAAGTTCTAATTACAAAATAACAAATTGAGAAGAAATGGAGAAAAGACCATGTTAAGACAATATGGCTGAATCCATTTACAAGATTTTATAGAATGAGAGATTTTCCATTTTTAAGGGGTAATTATAAAGATTGCACATGGGACTCAACCTCCTGTCTAAACCACCTTCGTTGTCGGACTTGGGACCAGCTGTGGAAAAAAAGAGGACACACATGGAGGATAAAAACAATGCAATATTTGCTAATGGAAAATTTTTGATACTAAGAAATACACTAGTGAATGAGATGGCTGTATAACTAGAGAGACGCTTATCGCAAGAAAGACCTCTTACTTGGGTTTTTATCTGTAATTTGTCACCAAGTGCAGTTAAGTCAACTGTACAACATGTTAACTACTCTGGTTAAAGATGGTTATTCTAGACGTATAAAGGAAGACTGGAAGAGTATAAATTGAACAGGGATACTTGACAGAAATATAGAAATTTGGAGGGACTTTTAAAGTTCCAATTTCTACCCGTCATTACAACTACTACTAATTATTACCAATGTAAATGTTCATACCACTCATTGCATTATGGAAAGAAAATTAATGTGCATTAACATGAACTGGATTTCTTGTTCCCTCATTGTTACATGTTCAATAAGATAGTGTATACTAAGTTCATGATTTGGAGAAGCTAGAGTTGATTCGACAGAAAAAAGTTTAAAATGGGAAAAGTTGGAGCCTTTAAATAAATAAATATATATACAAAAAATAATAAAAGGAATAGCGTTAAAGAACCAGAAAGATATAAATGTCCAATACAACTAATGATTGCTGAAATGCTGATCCTTTTCAGGCCATATATAAGTTTAAGCTCACAACAGGGACCCTTGTATTAGGCATATATTCCCTTTTTTAGCTGCTCAGGATCCAAATTAGTCGACAAAATTGGCTACCCTATATTGAAGTACATACCCAATCTTTACATGAATAACATAACAGATCCTTTTTATAAAGAAGAAAAAAAAATACTTGGAGAAAAAAGACACAGTAGCCTAATAGTTGAGCTACAAACAGAATGACATAAAGTTAGATAAACTAAATTTCTAAATTTCCCTCAACTTCATACTGTTGTCTATCAAATTATTGTGCCTTCTAAATCCACTAACATTATTTACAGACAACTTATATCAGCCTAACAGCTTCAGTTTATGCTTAGTTATTTGCAAAACTCTTCAAAAATTGCATTGCCAAATCTAGTTTACAATAAGGATGTGAATTATCAGAATGAATTCAGCGGAGGCACAAAAATATTCGTACCTGCTGCACTGCTGGCAGAACCGTTGCTTGTGGCCATTGATTGTAACCTGTGGAGTTTTAGAGTGAAGTTCACAGACCTTATGGCGCCTATGATACTCCCTGCAGTTGTTAAGGTCTGAATTGCACCCATCTGCAAGGCACATTGCTGTCTGAGTACCGTTATTAGTCCCACGTGCCCTCTTTGATGATCCTGATGGTGATAATGCCATTTTGGGAACATTTGGTACCTTGAAATTGTCTCCTAACTCATTCCCCGAGTCAACCACCTGGCCAAGTTTCAAATCAACTGAAAAATCCATCTTAATCCCCTGGCCACCAGAGCTACTAGACCCATTCACCAGGTCTATGTTAGGGATGGCTGCTTGTTCAAAATCAGTTAAATCCCAAGACGGTATTCTTCAAATTCCAGTCCATAATCCGTATCACTTGCACTAATTGTTCTTCCTTTGTTTTTCTTTCTCCGTACTCCAGACTACTAGGTCAAATCATCATTCACTACTTGTAGTATCAATCTTCATAACATATAACATAGGGTATCAAAAGATGCAAAATTAGCCAAGTCAAGAACAACCAAAGTATGAAGATCGGAAATGAAACCCAACAATCAATTTGTCAAATTTCCAAAATAACAAGTGCAAGCAGAGAAAAAATTAAATTTTTCAACAGAACAAGTTAAAGTAAACAAAAATATAAAAGCAGCTCTAAGGAATAAACAAAACAACTTACGAAATCCAATAATAGGCATCTAAAAAAGCTCATTGCAATCTACAGAAATTATCTCAATATAGAAGGTAAGAAACCCAATTTGGAAACATAACTACTTAAAGAGTGAAGTTGCAGATTCACTCCAAGAAAAGTGGAAAGCTAATATGCAATGTTACTGACTGACGGACATCAAGTGAAAATAAATATATTTAGAAAGAAGTGTGTGTGTGTGTGTGTGAGAGAGAGAGAGAGAGTATTATTACTTACAGACAAGTGCAGCAAAAGAAGACTGGTATGAGCTTTCCAGCCATTAGCTAGTTCCCTGACAGGGATTTCATTTCATTTATAAAAGAAAACAATTGAGTAAAGAGCGTAGGTAGTTTTAAGGGCAAAGTGGAAACATAAAGGTTAAGGGTGTAGGATAAGAAGAATCACCACTTTGAGAAATTAATTTTGATTTTAAGCATTATGGAGTACTTACTACAAAGGAGGCCAGAATTCTAACTAACATAATACAATGATTTGAATTTCTCGCTCATTTTAATAAATTATTTGGGTCGTTCAAAGTTTTGGATAAATTCCCACCGTCGATAGTGTCGGAGGCACGGGACCGTTGCTAGAACTCTCTTATTTTGTTAAATTACGAATTTTTTTATTTTTTTTGTTTTTTTTAAAATTAATTTTAAAAATAATATTTTATGAAACTGGAATTTTTTCATAATATAATATTTTAGGCGTGATTTGGATACCTATACCAAAAAATATATGTACAGGTGCAGACTGTACATACATTTTTTGGTATAGATAGCTAAATCACGCCCAAAATATTATATTATAAAAAAATTTCAGTTCCATAAAATATTAATTTTTTTTAATTATTTTTAAAAAAAAAACTAAAAAAAATCTATATTTTAACAAAATAAGAGAGCACTTATAGGAATCGGAGCCTATATATATATATATAAATTATAGTAGTAGTACTACTTAGATAAGGATGATGGGGATGTTAACGAGAGATATACAACAGACTAAAGTCCATGGGAAGCTGGATTTGTTCTTGAGTGGAGTAGTTTATATATAGAATAAGTCTAGTCAGACCGCTGAATTGGATAAAAAAAATATGATATTTTTAATTATTTTTTTTATTGTAATTTTTAAAAAATATATAGTATTTATTTTAACATGAATAAATATATTATTTTAGTTATGATTTAGATACATATACAAAAACAGAGCTATATTTTAGTGTGTATAATCTTATTTTTATATATGTATCCAAATTACACTTTAAATACTATATTTTATAAAAATTTCTGTTAAAATAAATACTATATATTTTTTAAGAGTCACACTAAAAAAAATATATATCATTTTCCTGTTCAATTCACCGGTCTCTGTATAAGGACTCATATATATGGGGAGGATCTCCAACGGACCAAATAAGCGAACCAAAGAACGGACCAAGGCAAAAAAATATGCGGGTCGGGTTGAACCCGCGTATTTTTACGGGTTCAACCTGACCCGCGTGTATTTTTTACCTTGGTCCGTTCTTTGATCCGCTTATTTGGTCCGCTTTAGAACGGCTCCGCATATATATATAGGGAACTCATCCATAGCAAACGTTTGCTGCAGCAAACAAGTTCTCTGCCGCTACAGCTTGTAGCGGCAGTCCCTTTTCTTCTTAGCCGCTACAGGCTGTAGCGGCAGTGTGGGCAGTGTGACTATAATATAAAAATGAGTTTATTTTTAGGTATTCATAATGTAAAAATAAAAGATAATGATAAGATAAGTATGAATAAAAGATAATGATGAGATAAGTCTGAATAAAAGATAAATTTATTTTATAGTAAAAGATAAATTTATTTTATTATAAAAGATAAATTTATTTTATAATAAAAGATAAATTTATTTTATAATAAAAGATAAATTTATTTTATTATAAAAGATAAATTTATTTTATTATAAAAGATAAATTTATTTTATAATAAAAGATAAATTTATTTTATAATAAAAGATAAATTTATTTTATTATAAAAGATAAATTTATTTTATAATAAAAGATAAATTTATTTTATAATAAAAGATAAATTTATTTTATAATAAAAGATAAATTTATTTTATTATAAAAGATAAATTTATTTTATTATAAAAGATAAATTTATTTTATAATAAAAGATAAATTTATCTTTTATAACTTATCTCATCATTATCTTTTATTCATACTTATCTTATCATTATTTTTTATTTTTACAATATGTATACCTAAAAATAAACTCATTTTTATATTATAGCCATATGGCCCACACTGCCGCTACAGGCTGTAGCGGCTAAGAGGAAAAGGAACTGCCGCTACAAGCTGTAGCGGCAGGGAGAACTTGTTTGCTGCAGCAAACGTTTGCTATAGATGAGTTCCCATATATATATATATATATATATATATATATGGTCTCCATCTACAGCAACCGATTGTTGGGGAGCAACCCATTTTGGCCAGCCACTACAAGTTCTATCGGCGTTAGACAATTTTTTTTATAAGCCGGTAGAGCTTGTAGCGGCTAGCCAAAATGGGTTGCTCCCCAACAACCGGTTGCTGTGGATGGAGACCCATATATATATATATGAGGTTCCATCCACAACAACCGGTTGCTGTGGAACAACCCCTTTTAAGTTTTATGTTGTAGCAGTTGGAGCAAAAAAATAAAATAAAAAAATTGAAACAAGGTTAAAAAAAGGGTTGTTCCATAATAATTGGTTGCTGTGGATGGAACCCCTATATATATGTATATATATATATACACTTATGGTAAATTGAGTTTCTTTATTAGGGTTTGGTTTGGTTTGGTTTGATTCGGAGGTGAAAAAGAAAGGAAAGACAGGGACAGCCTGTTTTGTTTCATTCAACTTTACAGACTAATTGATTAAAAAATGTTTTACAAACTGGGGAAAATTGAAGACTACAATTTACAATTAAGACAAACCATATAATCCAGTGGGCCAACGGTCTCGAACACCAGTAGACTCTGACTCTGACACAAAAGGCTACCTGTTTGTAATCTATCTAATAAAATATAAATGATTTTAAATTTCTCGCTCACTCAATAAATCATCTGGACCGTCTAAAGTTTGAGATAAATCCCACCGTTTATACATCTATCTAATAAAATACATCTATCTATCTATCTAATAATCTAATAATAATTTAATAAAATATAAATGACTTTAAATTTTCAGCTCACTCAATAAATTATTTTGGTCGTTCAAAATTTGAGATAAATTATATTGTCCATACAGTGCCGGAGGCACGGGACCCAGCTAGTCTATCTAATAAAATATAAATTATTTTGAATTTCCCGCTCACTCAATAAATCATCTGGGTCGTCCAAAGTTTAAGATAAATTCCAACGTCCATACATCTATCTATCTAATCTATCTAATAATTATTTTAAATTTCCCTGCTCACTTAATAAATCATCTGGGCCGTTCTAAGTTTGAGATAAATCTCACTGCCCATACAGTGTCGGAGACACGGGACCCAGCTAGTCTATCTAATAAAATACAAATGATTTTGAATTTCCCGCTCATTCAATAAATCATCTAGGCCATCCAAAGTTTGGGATAAATTCCACCATTCATCTATCTAATAAAATACAATCTATCTAATTCTATCTATATCTATATTCTATATATCTAATTATATCTAATAAAATATAAATAATTTTGAATTTTCCGTTCACTCAATAAATCATCTGGGACGTCCTAAAGTTTGGGATAAATTCCACCATCCATCTATCTAATAAAATATAAATGATTTTGAATTTCTCGCTTACTCAATAAATCATCTTGGATCGTCCAAAGTTTGGAATAAATCCTAACGTTTATAGTGCCGGAGGCACGGGACTGTTGCTAGTTACTCTAATAATATAGGAGTACTCCATAATAAGAATTTTTTATTAATCTGAAAATAACATTTTAAAATATCAAAAAAGAAAAAAAAACTAAATTTATAGGGGTAAAAAGGGAAATAGAATTGTGACATATTATCAAATAAATAATGTTCAAGTGTCCAAATAAAATCATTGTTGCTGTAAAAGAATAAACGGTTGAATTATTAGTATTTAAGACATCTATCACTACCTAGCCTCTCTCCCACCAAATTATCCACAATTGAGTGTAACATTAAATGGCATGTTTTCCATTTTGATGGAGTATTTTTTATTTAAAGGCAAAAAAGAAGAAGAATACTCCAGCACGTTTCTGTTGGATATATTAATATAAAAGAATTAAGAATATTTATATTCATTCTTGATACTGTAATAAAAAATAAGAATATTTTGTCTCTGTAAGAACATTACAAATCATTTTTATAAATCTTGTGCGGACTAGACAGAAATATGATGGTTAGATCCTGGAAGTGATGTGTTAATATCCTCCTGCAGCGGTTATAATTTGAGAAGAGACCTCAATGGTGTTAAAAAGAAGATATAGGGATGTTTGATAAAAATTGAATTAATATAGATTTGAATTAATTAAATTTGAAACTAAATAAATGAGGTTAAAAAAAAGATTTATGAGGTGTTTTCGTCTGAATGACTGACTGATTCAGCCATTTAACAAAAAACAAACGACCCCTTAATTAATATGGCAAACATTTTGGCGATGAATATATTAAATTAATCAATCATTGGGTGGATAAATGTGAAGGTAATATCTATTCACTTTTGTAACATCCCACCTAGGTGTTATTTGTTTAGTACTAAATAGTTGTATCGGTCTGTCATTAAGTACGTTTATTTTATGTTAAAAAAAATTGTATGAATAGCTTTGGTCTGAAAGGTTTAATATCAATTTTTTGGTTAAATGGACTGAATAAAGTTTTTTTTAATATTAACTATTATATTAAGTAATATTAAATAAATTTATAACAATTTTGAATTTGTTTTAGAAGGATAAATAATAAAAATTTGCTACTAAAATATTTCAAACATGTCAATTATCAAATAACTTCTGTTATTCAAATTTAAATTTAAATTTATTCTATTTTTTCAAACAACTCTTACGCTCTGTTTCTGAGTTTTAAAATGGACAGAAAAGAAAAGAAATTGGTCTGAGTTTTCCGTCCAAAATTGGTCTGATTTGGACGAAAAATAAATTAGAATAAGTAATATTTTTATAATTCCCATATTATCCCCAACTTTTAATATAATAAATTTTAAATTACAACTCATGTTCTCAATTTTAAATTTTCTATTCTTTTCAATTAAAAACTCAGAAACAACACAAATAAAAATGTCAAGTTTTCTATTTTTTTTTCTGTTCTAATTTAGTTTTTTTTTGTTGTAAACTCAGAAGTGTTAGGGAAGAGTCAGAAACATTCAAGTTTTGGAATGTATAATATTAATCAATCACTTTGATTTCTCAGTCAACCAAATGTTGACTTAATTTAGAATAAGTGATCGAGATTTCGAGGCGAGGCCTATTATTATTAAAATATTCCAAACACGGTGGTGAGTCTTTTGAGACTTGAAATTTGAAAGGCTGGGCTGGGCTGGCCTGGCATTGTACTTGAGCTTAAAAAAAACCCTTGCACCAGCCTTAGAAAAGTCAAGTAGTTTATTGTCCTATCTTGCCATAAATAAATACGACTACATCTCTCCTCTCCTCTCCTCTCCTCTCCTCTTCTTCTTCTTCAATGAGGGATCGACAAGTCATTAATTCTGCAACCACTCAAAGTCAGGGCGGTAGCTACCAACCTGCAACTGCACTTTACTACTACTACTACTATTGTACTTATGGTATATGTATATATATTGCTCACTTTTTGATGCCGCTGGGCTGAGCTGGGCTGGGCTGGGAGAAAAAGACCAAGTGATTGTTCGTCTGTTAGCGGTGCCTTTATTAAACGCACCAAATTGTACTTGCTAATTTGTTTTTATTTAATACTACTAGTAATAATTTATTTAACTTATAAGGGTTCAAAATTTTAATATATTATAAATTATATGTTCACTAATATTCAACTACCAGCTACACCCGACAAAAAATAGATTTAATTTAGTTATGAGTTATAAAATATAGTTATGCTTTTCTAATAAATTAGAATTATATAATTTATTTTTAATATATGTTATGTAGGTTAAAATCAAATCGTTATGAGTTGAATGTAGATCAACCCCTTTTTTACAAGTCATGGCAGCAGAAAATAGAAATAGCTTT
The DNA here is from genome assembly GCA_020205505.1 of Panax japonicus. NCBI lineage: Eukaryota > Viridiplantae > Streptophyta > Magnoliopsida > Apiales > Araliaceae > Panax > Panax japonicus. The sequence continues at coordinate 5,035,757 of CM035095.1, read as the reverse complement.
TAGGAAACACTGACATCTTCTTCTTTCTTTATAACCACGAGTTCTCAATTGTAATCGGACTAATCTTTACGAATTTGAGTAAGTCTTTTCAAACGAACTTATGTCCCGGGGCGTCATTTGAACCACTGCGTCAACTGACATCTTTTCTTTACTTTATATTGTGTTTGTAAGTGTTTTTTTTTTGGAAATGAAAGGGAAATAATTAAAAAAATCCCTAAATATCATGTTTGTGAGTTTTTTTAAGAAGGAATGGATGATTTGGAAGTAAAGTTGATTTTATTTTTAGCTCAAAAATTTTCCTCCAAAAGTTGGACGATTTGGAGGCCAAAAGTTGAAAGATTTGGAGGGATGACACGATTAGATATTTATACGAGCTATTTTACGAGGACATGATAATTGAATATGAGTGTTTTAAAATTTGGAGGGAGTCATAATACAAATAAATTAAATTATAAAACATTCATGTCTAATTTTCATGTACGCATAGAGTTTTTAATTTTATTACATTAATATGTAAGGGTAATATAGTAATAGTGCATTATAAAAATAAAAATATTTTCCCTTCCTTCCTTCCTTCCTTCAACTCATAAACAAGAAAAAATATAATTAAAATTCAATTGATTCCTTTCTTTTCTAAAACTCACAAACATGATAAAAAAATATAATTCATTCTCATCTCATCCCTTCCTATCCCAGCCCTCCAAACTCATAAACGCAACATTAGTCACACATCAGGTCAAATGCATAAAACTATTTTATTACACGCACTTCGACATATATGTATGTGAAAGTCACTAATCTCTTGGCTAGTTTAGTTTTATGGCATTTGTTATTCGGGTTATTAGATCTGTAGGTGTGTCTTAACACCTAATACCTTAAAACCTACTGATTTGGGAGTTATTAATTGAAAACTCGATACATAGGTAGCATTGAATGCCTAAGGAAACTAGACATTACACTGGTCGAGTTTGAAAAAAAGAGGAAAAAATAAATAAGAATATTTTGAAATACATGGTATCTAAGTTATAGAATGGTGTTGAATGTCTTATGTTTGTAATTATTTGTCTTTGAGCCTTATGATTTATAAGTTTGGTTGATTTATGGTGATATTAACATGTTGATACACACACGCGGATCATTATGGGTTGCAGATAAATTGAGTTGATGATATTTCAAGTTTAGCGCATGCTTGATTTTGAACTCTTTTGACTTGTGGTTAGGGAACTTTGAGGTTGTCTAAGGGTATTAATATTGATTCATGCTTAAGTTGATATTTCATGTAGTTAGTTAGTTGCATTCATATTGTTTTGTTCATTTGCATTACTTGAGTACAAATAATTGTTTAAGTGTGAGGGTATTTGATGAGTGAAGTAATTTACCCATGAAACATGTATGTTTAGACTTGATATATTGTTGTTCTTGAGAATTTTAGGTCCTTTTTATTTGTTTTATTGTTATTTTGTAGGTTAAGGCAGCATCAGGGCAAAATTGGAATTTGCAGAAACAGGGCCAGCGCTGGGGGGCTATATCATAGTATAAACCTAGCGCCGGGGCGCTGGGTTCTAGGTGCAGTTGGTCGAGATTTTATTTGGCTGGGATTTCAAAGCCAATTTCTATTTCAAATAGGACTCTATTGAAGGGCTGACTTGGGAGGATATCTATATAATAAAACAGAGCGGCTCCAATCCCAAGATTTCAAGATCCAACGACATCAAATCAAATTTAGGGGCTTCAACAAAGGACGGTTCAGATCTTTCCTATTTGAATTGAATGGCCTTGATGAGTTTGAGGAGAGAGAGGAACTTGGAAAGGAAAAGTAAGGGCAAAACTAATGATTTGACCACCAAAGTTGGCACGTTTTACTGAATACCCGATTGAACTTTTAATTTTTTAAATTACATCACTGAACTAATTATTATTTTACAATTAAGTCATTCGTTAAAAAATATTGACAGACGTTAAATAATTGCTGACATGGCGCTGACTTGGCAAAAAAATAAAAAAATAATGCTGACGTGGCAAAAAAATACATAATACTCATTTTAAAGTTTTAAAAATAACAAAAACATAATAAAATAAAACATATTTTTAAAAAAAAATAATTTTTAATAAATAACTGATTTTTTTAATAAACATAATTTTTTTTAAAAACATATTTTTTTAAAAAAAATATTATTTTTTAAAAAAAACGTAACTTTTTAAAAAAACATAATTCTTTTTAACAAAACAGATTTTTTAAAAAAAATAGATTTTTTTAAAAAAGCATAAAAAGTTTTAAAAATGAAATTTTTTTTAAAAAACATATTTTTTTTTAAAAACGTACTTTTTTTAAAATAATTAAATTTATTAAAAAACGTCATTTTTTTCAAAAAACAGATTTTTTTTAAAAATATAATTTTTTTAAAAAAGCATACTTTTTACATAAATTTTTAAAAGCTGTTTTTTTTAAAAAAATACTTTTAAAATCCATTTTTTTTAAAAATTATGTTTTTTAAAAATCTCTTTTTTTAAAAAAAACTGTGTTTTTAAAAAATATATGTTTTTTAAAAAAAATTATGTTTTTTAAAAACATTCAGATTTTTAAAAAACTTATGTTTTTTTTAAAAAAATACATATTTTTAAAAAAATTATGTTTTTTTAAAAGCATAAATTTTTTTTAAAAAACACAAATTTTTTAAAAATAATAATTTTTTAAAAAAACTTAAATTTTAAAAAAAAATGCATTTTTAAAAAAAACATAATTTTTTTTAAAAAAGGAACTTTTTGAAAAAAATCGTTTTTTTAAAAAAAATAGATTTTAAAAAAACATATTTTTTTAAAAAAAAACAGATTTTAAACGTACTTTTTTTTAAAAAACAGATTTTAAAAATTTATGTAAAAATTATGCTTTTTTAAAAAAGTATGTTTTTAAAAAAAAATCTGTTTTTTGAAAAAAATGACGCTTTTTAATAAATTTACGTATTTTAAAAAAATTACGTTTTGAAAAAAAAAATCTATTTATAAAAAAAATATGTATTTTTTTTAATTCTGATTTTTAAAAAAATTATGTTTTTTTATAAAAAGTACGTTGTTTAAAAAATTAAGTTTTAAAATTTTTTTTTGTTTTTTTTATAAAAAAAGTATGTTTTTAAAAATCTGTTTTCTTAAAAAAAAAATCTGTTTTATTTTAAAAATCTGTTTTTTTAAAAGAATTATGTTTTTTTAAAAAGTTCTGTTTTTTTTAAAAAAATTATATTTTTTTAAAAAAATATGTTTTTTAAAAAAATCTGTTTTTTATTAAAAATTATATTTTTAAAAAAAATCTATTTTATTTTATTATGATTTTGTTATTTTTAAAACTTTAAAATGAGTATTATGTATTTTTTTGCCACGTCAGCATTATTTTTTTAATTTTTTGCCAAGTCAGCGCCATGTCAGCAATTATTTAACGTCTGTCAATATTTTTTAACGGAATGGTTTAATTGTAAAATATTAATTAGTTCAGTGATGTAATTCGAAAAATTAAAAGTTCAATCGGGTATTCAGTAAAACGTGCCAACTTTAGTGGCCAAATCATTAGTTTTGCCGAAAAGTAAGGCTACGGAATAACCAGAGAGCGTTCCTATTTGCACCATCTTTGAGAAGCTCTAGATACAAAGATACGACTATCTCTGAGAAGCCCTATATGAAAAATTGATGGATTTTTTGGCTGATTCTTCCTGTAGTTAGGGGTTTTCTCAGATTTTTCACGGTAAAATTCATTTGAAGCAGTGCTAAATTGGGGGTTTCACTTCAATTCTCTAGATCTCTCTCACACAATCACCTGATGAAATCTTAACCATTTAAATCTTGTAAGTTCCCTATTATTTTTGTTTCAAATTTTCTTTGTATCATCCTCTCTGTGCAGATAATTGTATTGGGTATTCTTTCTATAATTTTTTGTTGAAGAAGCTCAAGCCTTTATTTTCTCTAAATTGTTGTTACTTTTTTTAATGTTTATTCCATACTACTTTGCTATATGTTATTCAATCACTTGTAAGCACTGGTGCGCTTCAGATGTGGAAGTTTGAATCCCCTCCAAGGAACATTTGTTGCGTACTTTTATACTTGATGGAACACCAACGCTCCTGACCACATGTACTACTGTAAGGGCTATTTGTATTCATAATATCATAATTTGCTACTATGCCTTATTAAGCTAGATGTATGAATTTGCTTTAATATATAAATAACTTAAATAAACTTTACTTTTCATTCTACAGAGCGCCTTCAACAAATAACGGTCTAGATTAAAGCTTCAACAACCAATGGCTCAGATTTAATCTATGGGCTCTAATGGCTAATTTCATTTCAGCCAAACAAAAAACAAAAAAAATGCCCAAACCCTTATTCAAATTTCATACCCTCTGGGCTCTGTCTCTCTCTCTCTCATACCCACACACACAGACATCATGCACGCACACACAGATATCACGCGCACACACACACACAGAGATCACGAACACACACGTACCACACAGTCACACGATTTGCAAAATTTAGGTTTTCAAATTGGGGGTTTTTGGAGTATTTTTGAAATTTGGATTTTGTTGTGAGTTGTTCATGTTTTTTGTATTGATGGATTGTTTTGTGTTTCTGTGCAAGGCTGGGAGTTCTCTATAAATCTCCATCTGTTCATCTCCTCAAATACTTTGATCAATCTCTATCTCGATTTTGACGACTACCAATCTCAATCTCTTCGTCGGACGCTGATAATTCATACCGTGAGTAATCAATTAATCCCTACAGTAAGAATATTTTCAAGTACCTTTTAATTTTTGGGTTTGCTTTTTACAGATTTAATTTTACCGAATCATGTGAGGGCCGATCATCAAATGAGAGAGAGAGTTTAGATTAATTGATCAAGCCATATCCATAACAGTTTAATCAAACTCATTCTCCGCCGCCGGCATCGAACACCAAAGGTATGCCAAAATTCAATCCACTTTTTACTTTTTTGTATTACTACTTTGAGTGAAATTCCTGTTTGATTATTTCTGTCACACGGAATTCCTGTTGTAAGAAAACTTATGAAATCAAAAGCATTTCAAATATATTTTTTTCATGAATACACTGAATTGTTTAATTAGTTTCTATGTCATCCAAATTAGCTTCTGTTTTCTCCTCAAACTCAAGTATCATGATGAGCTGCCAACAGATGTATTAATTCAAAAGTATCAAAGCATCCATTTTTTGGGTTTTTATTAGAAATTAAGAGAATTCATTTTTGATGTATCAAAATTTGTATTTTATTATTTTTGGGTTTTTAGTATCTACTTCTCTTTTTCCAGTATATTTTTTGTCAATCAAACAGTAAGGGTGGTTGTTCCACCATTGATTCCAAAGAATTGGACCTGGACTTGCAAGCGACTCGATTTGAAGGTACTATCTTCACTATTTGGTTGTTTACAAAATCTGGTAAAAAAAATTATCAGAGAAAATTGGATTTTTATTAGAAATTAAGAGAATTCATTTTTGATTTATCAAAATTTATATTATATTGTTCTTGGGTTTTTAGTATCTATTTCTCTTTTTCCAGTATATTCTTTGTTAATCAAACAATAAGGGGCTCCAATCCCAAGATTTCAAGATCCAACGACATCAAATCAAATTTAGGGGCTTCAACAAAGGACGGTTCAGATCTTTCCTATTTGAATTGAATGGCCTTGATGAGTTTGAGGAGAGAGAGGAACTTGGAAAGGAAAAGTAAGGGCAAAACTAATGATTTGACCACCAAAGTTGGCACGTTTTACTGAATACCCGATTGAACTTTTAATTTTTTAAATTACATCACTGAACTAATTATTATTTTACAATTAAGTCATTCCGTTAAAAAATATTGACAGACGTTAAATAATTGCTGACATGGCGCTGACTTGGCAAAAAAATAAAAAAATAATGCTGACGTGGCAAAAAAATACATAATACTCATTTTAAAGTTTTAAAAATAACAAAAACATAATAAAATAAAACATATTTTTTAAAAAAAATAATTTTTAATAAATAACAGATTTTTTTAATAAACATAATTTTTTTTAAAAACATATTTTTTTAAAAAAAAATATTATTTTTTAAAAAAAACGTAACTTTTAAAAAAAACATAATTCTTTTTAACAAAACAGATTTTTTAAAAAAAATAGATTTTTTTAAAAAAGCATAAAAAGTTTTAAAAATGAAATTTTTTTTAAAAAACATATTTTTTTTTAAAAACGTACTTTTTTTAAAATAATTAAATTTATTAAAAAACGTCATTTTTTTCAAAAAACAGATTTTTTTTAAAAATATAATTTTTTTAAAAAAGCATACTTTTTACATAAATTTTTAAAAGCTGTTTTTTTTAAAAAAATACTTTTAAAATCCATTTTTTTTAAAAATTATGTTTTTTAAAAATCTCTTTTTTTAAAAAAAACTGTGTTTTTAAAAAATATCTGTTTTTTTAAAAAAATTATGTTTTTTAAAAACATTCAGATTTTTAAAAAACTTATGTTTTTTTTAAAAAAATACATATTTTTAAAAAAATTATGTTTTTTTAAAAGCATAAATTTTTTTTAAAAAACACAAATTTTTTAAAAATAATAATTTTTTAAAAAAACTTAAATTTTAAAAAAAATGCATTTTTAAAAAAAACATAATTTTTTTTAAAAAAGGAACTTTTTGAAAAAAATCGTTTTTTAAAAAAAAATAGATTTTAAAAAAACATATTTTTTTAAAAAAAAACAGATTTTAAACGTACTTTTTTTTAAAAAACAGATTTTAAAAATTTATGTAAAAATTATGCTTTTTTAAAAAAGTATGTTTTTAAAAAAAAATCTGTTTTTTGAAAAAAATGACGCTTTTTAATAAATTTACGTATTTTAAAAAAATTACGTTTTGAAAAATAAAATCTATTTATAAAAAAAATATGTATTTTTTTTAATTCTGATTTTTAAAAAAATTATGTTTTTTTATAAAAAGTACGTTGTTTAAAAAATTAAGTTTTAAAATTTTTTTTGTTTTTTTTATAAAAAAAGTATGTTTTTAAAAATCTGTTTTCTTAAAAAAAAAATCTGTTTTATTTTAAAAATCTGTTTTTTTAAAAGAATTATGTTTTTTTAAAAAGTTCTGTTTTTTTTAAAAAAATTATATTTTTTTTAAAAAAATATGTTTTTTAAAAAAATCTGTTTTTTATTAAAAATTATATTTTTAAAAAAAATCTATTTTATTTATTATGATTTTGTTATTTTTAAAACTTTAAAATGAGTATTATGTATTTTTTTGCCACGTCAGCATTATTTTTTTAATTTTTTGCCAAGTCAGCGCCATGTCAGCAATTATTTAACGTCTGTCAATATTTTTTAACGGAATGGTTTAATTGTAAAATATTAATTAGTTCAGTGATGTAATTCGAAAAATTAAAAGTTCAATCGGGTATTCAGTAAAACGTGCCAACTTTAGTGGCCAAATCATTAGTTTTGCCGAAAAGTAAGGCTACGGAATAACCAGAGAGCGTTCCTATTTGCACCATCTTTGAGAAGCTCTAGATACAAAGATACGACTATCTCTGAGAAGCCCTATATGAAAAATTGATGGATTTTTTGGCTGATTCTTCCTGTAGTTAGGGGTTTTCTCAGATTTTTCACGGTAAAATTCATTTGAAGCAGTGCTAAATTGGGGGTTTCACTTCAATTCTCTAGATCTCTCTCACACAATCACCTGATGAAATCTTAACCATTTAAATCTTGTAAGTTCCCTATTATTTTTGTTTCAAATTTTCTTTGTATCATCCTCTCTGTGCAGATAATTGTATTGGGTATTCTTTCTATAATTTTTTGTTGAAGAAGCTCAAGCCTTTATTTTCTCTAAATTGTTGTTACTTTTTTTAATGTTTATTCCATACTACTTTGCTATATGTTATTCAATCACTTGTAAGCACTGGTGCGCTTCAGATGTGGAAGTTTGAATCCCCTCCAAGGAACATTTGTTGCGTACTTTTATACTTGATGGAACACCAACGCTCCTGACCACATGTACTACTGTAAGGGCTATTTGTATTCATAATATCATAATTTGCTACTATGCCTTACTAAGCTAGATGTATGAATTTGCTTTAATATATAAATAACTTAAATAAACTTTACTTTTCATTCTACAGAGCGCCTTCAACAAATAACGGTCTAGATTAAAGCTTCAACAACCAATGGCTCAGATTTAATCTATGGGCTCTAATGGCTAATTTCATTTCAGCCAAACAAAAAACAAAAAAAATGCCCAAACCCTTATTCAAATTTCATACCCTCTGGGCTCTGTCTCTCTCTCTCTCATACCCACACACACAGACATCATGCACGCACACACAGATATCACGCGCACACACACACACAGAGATCACGAACACACACGTACCACACAGTCACACGATTTGCAAAATTTAGGTTTTCAAATTGGGGGTTTTTGGAGTATTTTTGAAATTTGGATTTTGTTGTGAGTTGTTCATGTTTTTTGTATTGATGGATTGTTTTGTGTTTCTGTGCAAGGCTGGGAGTTCTCTATAAATCTCCATCTGTTCATCTCCTCAAATACTTTGATCAATCTCTATCTCGATTTTGACGACTACCAATCTCAATCTCTTCGTCGGACGCTGATAATTCATACCGTGAGTAATCAATTAATCCCTACAGTAAGAATATTTTCAAGTACCTTTTAATTTTTGGGTTTGCTTTTTACAGATTTAATTTTACCGAATCATGTGAGGGCCGATCATCAAATGAGAGAGAGAGTTTAGATTAATTGATCAAGCCATATCCATAACAGTTTAATCAAACTCATTCTCCGCCGCCGGCATCGAACACCAAAGGTATGCCAAAATTCAATCCACTTTTTACTTTTTTGTATTACTACTTTGAGTGAAATTCCTGTTTGATTATTTCTGTCACACGGAATTCCTGTTGTAAGAAAACTTATGAAATCAAAAGCATTTCAAATATATTTTTTTCATGAATACACTGAATTGTTTAATTAGTTTCTATGTCATCCAAATTAGCTTCTGTTTTCTCCTCAAACTCAAGTATCATGATGAGCTGCCAACAGATGTATTAATTCAAAAGTATCAAAGCATCCATTTTTTGGGTTTTTATTAGAAATTAAGAGAATTCATTTTTGATGTATCAAAATTTGTATTTTATTATTTTTGGGTTTTTAGTATCTACTTCTCTTTTTCCAGTATATTTTTTGTCAATCAAACAGTAAGGGTGGTTGTTCCACCATTGATTCCAAAGAATTGGACCTGGACTTGCAAGCGACTCGATTTGAAGGTACTATCTTCACTATTTGGTTGTTTACAAAATCTGGTAAAAAAAATTATCAGAGAAAATTGGATTTTTATTAGAAATTAAGAGAATTCATTTTTGATTTATCAAAATTTATATTATATTGTTCTTGGGTTTTTAGTATCTATTTCTCTTTTTCCAGTATATTCTTTGTTAATCAAACAATAAGGGGCTCCAATCCCAAGATTTCAAGATCCAACGACATCAAATCAAATTTAGGGGCTTCAACAAAGGACGGTTCAGATCTTTCCTATTTGAATTGAATGGCCTTGATGAGTTTGAGGAGAGAGAGGAACTTGGAAAGGAAAAGTAAGGGCAAAACTAATGATTTGACCACCAAAGTTGGCACGTTTTACTGAATACCCGATTGAACTTTTAATTTTTTAAATTACATCACTGAACTAATTATTATTTTACAATTAAGTCATTCCGTTAAAAAATATTGACAGACGTTAAATAATTGCTGACATGGCGCTGACTTGGCAAAAAAATAAAAAAAATAATGCTGACGTGGCAAAAAAATACATAATACTCATTTTAAAGTTTTAAAAATAACAAAAACATAATAAAATAAAACATATTTTTTAAAAAAAATAATTTTTAATAAATAACAGATTTTTTTAATAAACATAATTTTTTTTAAAAACATATTTTTTTAAAAAAAATATTATTTTTTAAAAAAAACGTAACTTTTAAAAAAAACATAATTCTTTTTAACAAAACAGATTTTTTAAAAAAAATAGATTTTTTTAAAAAAGCATAAAAAGTTTTAAAAATGAAATTTTTTTTAAAAAACATATTTTTTTTTTAAAAACGTACTTTTTTTAAAATAATTAAATTTATTAAAAAACGTCATTTTTTTCAAAAAACAGATTTTTTTTAAAAATATAATTTTTTAAAAAAGCATACTTTTTACATAAATTTTTAAAAGCTGTTTTTTTTAAAAAAATACTTTTAAAATCCATTTTTTTTTAAAAATTATGTTTTTTAAAAATCTCTTTTTTTAAAAAAAACTGTGTTTTTAAAAATATCTGTTTTTTTAAAAAAATTATGTTTTTTAAAAACATTCAGATTTTTAAAAAACTTATGTTTTTTTTAAAAAAATACATATTTTTAAAAAAATTATGTTTTTTTAAAGCATAAATTTTTTTAAAAAACACAAATTTTTTAAAAATAATAATTTTTTAAAAAAACTTAAATTTTAAAAAAAATGCATTTTTAAAAAAAACATAATTTTTTTTAAAAAAGGAACTTTTTGAAAAAAATTGTTTTTTAAAAAAAAATAGATTTTAAAAAAACATATTTTTTTAAAAAAAAACAGATTTTAAACGTACTTTTTTTTAAAAAACAGATTTTAAAAATTTATGTAAAAATTATGCTTTTTAAAAAAGTATGTTTTTAAAAAAAAATCTGTTTTTTGAAAAAAATGACGCTTTTTAATAAATTTACGTATTTTAAAAAAATTACGTTTTGAAAAATAAAATCTATTTATAAAAAAATATGTATTTTTTTTAATTCTGATTTTTAAAAAAATTATGTTTTTTTATAAAAAGTACGTTGTTTAAAAAATTAAGTTTTAAAATTTTTTTTTGTTTTTTTTATAAAAAAAGTATGTTTTTAAAAATCTGTTTTCTTAAAAAAAAAATCTGTTTTATTTTAAAAATCTGTTTTTTTAAAAGAATTATGTTTTTTTAAAAAGTTCTGTTTTTTTTAAAAAAATTATATTTTTTTTAAAAAAATATGTTTTTTAAAAAAATCTGTTTTTTATTAAAAATTATATTTTTAAAAAAAATCTATTTTATTTTATTATGATTTTGTTATTTTTAAAACTTTAAAATGAGTATTATGTATTTTTTTGCCACGTCAGCATTATTTTTTTAATTTTTTGCCAAGTCAGCGCCATGTCAGCAATTATTTAACGTCTGTCAATATTTTTTAACGGAATGGTTTAATTGTAAAATATTAATTAGTTCAGTGATGTAATTCGAAAAATTAAAAGTTCAATCGGGTATTCAGTAAAACGTGCCAACTTTAGTGGCCAAATCATTAGTTTTGCCGAAAAGTAAGGCTACGGAATAACCAGAGAGCGTTCCTATTTGCACCATCTTTGAGAAGCTCTAGATACAAAGATACGACTATCTCTGAGAAGCCCTATATGAAAAATTGATGGATTTTTTGGCTGATTCTTCCTGTAGTTAGGGGTTTTCTCAGATTTTTCACGGTAAAATTCATTTGAAGCAGTGCTAAATTGGGGGTTTCACTTCAATTCTCTAGATCTCTCTCACACAATCACCTGATGAAATCTTAACCATTTAAATCTTGTAAGTTCCCTATTATTTTTGTTTCAAATTTTCTTTGTATCATCCTCTCTGTGCAGATAATTGTATTGGGTATTCTTTCTATAATTTTTTGTTGAAGAAGCTCAAGCCTTTATTTTCTCTAAATTGTTGTTACTTTTTTTAATGTTTATTCCATACTACTTTGCTATATGTTATTCAATCACTTGTAAGCACTGGTGCGCTTCAGATGTGGAAGTTTGAATCCCCTCCAAGGAACATTTGTTGCGTACTTTTATACTTGATGGAACACCAACGCTCCTGACCACATGTACTACTGTAAGGGCTATTTGTATTCATAATATCATAATTTGCTACTATGCCTTACTAAGCTAGATGTATGAATTTGCTTTAATATATAAATAACTTAAATAAACTTTACTTTTCATTCTACAGAGCGCCTTCAACAAATAACGGTCTAGATTAAAGCTTCAACAACCAATGGCTCAGATTTAATCTATGGGCTCTAATGGCTAATTTCATTTCAGCCAAACAAAAACAAAAAAAATGCCCAAACCCTTATTCAAATTTCATACCCTCTGGGCTCTGTCTCTCTCTCTCTCATACCCACACACACAGACATCATGCACGCACACACAGATATCACGCGCACACACACACACAGAGATCACGAACACACACGTACCACACAGTCACACGATTTGCAAAATTTAGGTTTTCAAATTGGGGGTTTTTGGAGTATTTTTGAAATTTGGATTTTGTTGTGAGTTGTTCATGTTTTTTGTATTGATGGATTGTTTTGTGTTTCTGTGCAAGGCTGGGAGTTCTCTATAAATCTCCATCTGTTCATCTCCTCAAATACTTTGATCAATCTCTATCTCGATTTTGACGACTACCAATCTCAATCTCTTCGTCGGACGCTGATAATTCATACCGTGAGTAATCAATTAATCCCTACAGTAAGAATATTTTCAAGTACCTTTTAATTTTTGGGTTTGCTTTTTACAGATTTAATTTTACCGAATCATGTGAGGGCCGATCATCAAATGAGAGAGAGAGTTTAGATTAATTGATCAAGCCATATCCATAACAGTTTAATCAAACTCATTCTCCGCCGCCGGCATCGAACACCAAAGGTATGCCAAAATTCAATCCACTTTTTACTTTTTTGTATTACTACTTTGAGTGAAATTCCTGTTTGATTATTTCTGTCACACGGAATTCCTGTTGTAAGAAAACTTATGAAATCAAAAGCATTTCAAATATATTTTTTTCATGAATACACTGAATTGTTTAATTAGTTTCTATGTCATCCAAATTAGCTTCTGTTTTCTCCTCAAACTCAAGTATCATGATGAGCTGCCAACAGATGTATTAATTCAAAAGTATCAAAGCATCCATTTTTTGGGTTTTTATTAGAAATTAAGAGAATTCATTTTTGATGTATCAAAATTTGTATTTTATTATTTTTGGGTTTTTAGTATCTACTTCTCTTTTTCCAGTATATTTTTTGTCAATCAAACAGTAAGGGTGGTTGTTCCACCATTGATTCCAAAGAATTGGACCTGGACTTGCAAGCGACTCGATTTGAAGGTACTATCTTCACTATTTGGTTGTTTACAAAATCTGGTAAAAAAAATTATCAGAGAAAATTGGATTTTTATTAGAAATTAAGAGAATTCATTTTTGATTTATCAAAATTTATATTATATTGTTCTTGGGTTTTTAGTATCTATTTCTCTTTTTCCAGTATATTCTTTGTTAATCAAACAATAATTTATGATTTTTGTATGTTTGTTTTGATGTAATTGTGGGATAAATTTGGTATTTCTAATGGAGTGTTCCTTTGAATGTATATTAATATTTGGATTTTCTATTAATATTGCTTTTATTTAGAGATTAAAGTCTATTTATTTTTTGATTTGTAGTACTATCCTCCTGTGTTCACATTTATGTGGATTTGTTTCATTCATTTATTTTCTGATTCTTCAATTCCCTTTGAAACGTTAATGAAGCCCGAGTTTTTCGTCCTGTGTTCCACCCGTTGAGTTGGTTCATTTTCGTCCGTCCTTACCGAGTTTGACAACCGAATTGCTTTGCTTTCTCCCTCTTATCCCTCTCTCCTTTCAATTCCACACCCAAGTATTAAATCGTTCCACTTCTTCATCAATTCCCCACTCAAGCGTTAATCTTTCACTTTTCCTTATCTCAAAATCAATCATCTCTTTCCTCCGCAATCAAGAAGAAGAATGAAGATTGAAGAAGTGCACAGTTCAATTCCAAGTTTATAAAGATTTCGGGTACACGAAAATTCAACTTCTAGAATTACTCAATTTCTCCCTCTAAATCTGTACGTAATTTTATATCTATTTAAATTGATCATTGAATGAATATTTTGGGTGTGTGAATTAAAACTGTGATTCTGCCAAACTAACGCATTCTATACCAAAATTGGTTCAAGCAATAACGGGTTCAATCGCTTTTCGACGTCCAATTTAACACTTCTGACTGGTGTAGAAAGTACTAATTTTCAGTCACAATTCATATTTTGTTCAACTTTTCTACTGTTTACTTATAATCCATATGTTCCTTCAAGAAATATAGTGTTGCACAATAAAAGTCATCGTACTATAAAATGACGACAACTCTCAAGTGTATCATAATTATTTCTCGACTACTATTAAACTAATAACTATTTTAATGATAAATGTTGAACCAAACTACATCCTTAAATGAGGAACAAAGGAAGTATTTTAAATTGATTGGTGTACATTTCGATTTCTGTACATGGTTTCAGTAATAACTATCACTGTGAATATTGAAGGATTATTGAGGTGAAGTATTTTTAGTACTTAAATTTTGGGGATTAGGCAATTTATCATATCATGTACTATGCACATAAGTTCGTGAGTTCAATAATCTATACTCCTTTTTAATTTATAAGGCAATACTTCATTTGGGTAGATTTCTGAAAGAATTTATGCTTTGTTCCATATACAAATGGTTAATATATGCACAATGACATTCCTTTGAAAACATGTATAGTATATGTCATTGTTTTCCTTATTTGTATTGCTATTAATATAGAATTTGGAGTATTGTCCTTATTAGTATTGCTATTATTATAGAATTTGGAGTATTTAATGTCATTTGCTTTGTAGTTCATTGAAACATGAATTAAATATATTGGATTAAACATGAATTTGGAGTATTTAATGTCATTTTGAAATTATTATGCCACATGCTGAAATTCATGTGAAATTGGATTAAGTATTCTTATACTTTGTTGTATGGGTTAATTAAATATATTACTTGAATTGTTTTTTTTATTCATATGTTAGTTAACTTAGTTCTTCAATTGACGTTTGCGTCTCAATACTGAGTCAATTCTAATCCAATAAAAAACTTTTTGTTTTTTGTCTTCTCACTCCCCGTTTATCTCCTCTACCTCTCTATATTCACGACATTTTTACAATCCTAAACTCCAATTTTTCTCTTTACTAAAACCCCAACCTTATATCTTCCACGTACTCAATTTTACGACCATCCCCTAAGATTTTGTTCTTCGTTCAACTATGTAATACGGATTTGTCTAGACTCTGTGAAGTTTTTTGAATAGCGAAGGAGATTATAGGTTTGGGATAACAAAGCATTGGCTAAATTAAATTAGAGAGACGAAGATTCTGCCAAAAATGAATCACAACAAACAATCACTAAGCTTGGTACAATTCTAAAATGGAGTTTTGGTTAGTATGCATCGAGTTAGCCTTCGTATCATCTCCATAGCGAAAGAAACAATCGTATGATGACCCATTCTCTGTGGTTCTGTGCTGCAATTTCTGAGGAGTAAAATGGAGATGAGTAAGTAATTTATGCCTTTCTATTATTTTACTTTGATGGGTATGTAAAATGGGGATTGAGTCGAAGATGAGTAAGTAATTCATTGGGGATTTATGTTGTTTGAGAATTTGGACAATAGCGTGAAATTAAATACAAAAATATAGTTCAATTATATAAAGGCATAAAAGAAAGTGTATTTCCTAACATTCTTTACAACATGTTTCTTATTAGCGAGTACCCATAATCAATCTTTGTTTTTTAATTTGATTTGTAAATTTGTCGTTATTTCTTCTTTGTTGTTAATTAGGGGACTATGTTTTTGTTTTAAGACTGTTTTTTTTGTTAAAATATTGTGAAACTTCAAAAGGTACTTAATTCTGAAATAGTGCAGTGACCATGTAATGTTGTATGAATGTCCTCATTTGCTCTTCCAACTATTTAGTTTCAGAAATTTGGTTCAACCTAAAGTGAATCTTTGTTTTTCTGAAATGGTTAACTGTTGGTACATAGTTTGTGTCTTTGAGTCTAT
The DNA here is from genome assembly GCA_020205505.1 of Panax japonicus. Classification (NCBI taxonomy): domain Eukaryota; kingdom Viridiplantae; phylum Streptophyta; class Magnoliopsida; order Apiales; family Araliaceae; genus Panax; species Panax japonicus. Next base: position 5,019,768 of record CM035095.1, on the reverse strand, counting down.
ATGTTTTTATACCTTCCTATTTAATACTTCACTTGTTTGAGACGTTTTCAAATTCAAAATTGACATAGATACATTTAGTTTTAATCATTGCAATGATGAAATATTGTTAACAATCTAAAAGACTAAAAGTACTACTAATTATAAGATTTATTATTTTGTATTAGTGAATCATAACAATTTTCAGTTTACTTATATCAATCTAAATCATTCCCCCCCCCCACTACATACACGTGTGTGCTCATTTGTTTTTTTAGATAATTCAGGGTAAAGTAAGGGGTTTTAAGTTTCGGATTTACAATTGTTTTATTTTGCCTCACATATTACGATAATTTTTATATTTCAAATATTTTCAGGTATACATCGAAAGATACTTGGTGTAAGCTGTAAAGAATACGAAGTTGTTTCTCTATTTTTTGTATGTATTTATTTTTTGTGTTCCGTCTTTTGTAAAGTTAACTAATTATACATTGTTATGATGATTTTGGGTATGGAATAATGGTTGTTTTGGTGGTTTGGATATTTATTGATGATTGTAATTTTTGTAGACAAGTTTGATTTTTCTGGATGTCTATTTTTAAAGGAAATTCTGCCGAAATTTTTTGAAATTAGTAGTGACTAGATTGATGTTTTGGTTGTTGGATATGTGTTGATGATTGAGTATGTATTAATTATTTTTGTGGTGTGGTGAATTATGATAATAGTTATGTCTGATTGTAAGTTATTTTAGGTTGCAAAATTTTTTTAGGTAATGTAGTACTTTTTCAAATTTTAATCTAATTTTTCGTTTTGCCGTGCCTTCAGGCACGGGTTATCGCTAGTTTATCTATAAAAGAGAAGAGACTAACCATCATACGGGGAGATATATAAAAAGATATACAGAGAATAGAGTTTAGATATTTCATTAGATTTAGGATTCAAAATCCTAGTTTAAAGAGGAAAGCAAAGTTTGATCAAGCAATTGAAGGAGCACAAAGGATTCATCTTAGGAGTTGAATGAAAGATTCAAGGATTGCTACAACAGTTTTTATTTTCTTTTCTATCTTTTATTTTGTTTTTTGAAATGCTATTTCAATTGTGGATTATAGATTTTAATTCAATTATGAACTAATTTCTTTTTAAGATTACAATGGAACTTAATACATAGCTTTTATTGATATGCTTCCGTGTTAGTTATTGTTAATTATTATCGGATTGTCTGTTATGTTTTGTGATTAATTACTTAAATGTCTGATCAACAATTACCGTTGTAATCTAGCTATAGAATTCCGTGAGATGAAATATAGATTTAGGATCTGATCACAATAACATGTGTTTGTAATTATTGCATGAGATGAAAATTTATTATTTGTGTATAGGATAGGGATATACTTATATGCCACATGTAATCTGAAAGAAAACATGTGCTTTAAATCCCTTTTAATTGTAATTCACATAGGGATATAGTGAATTAGTTAATTAAGGTGTTCAGTCTTAATTTTATCTTTTGTGTATTTAAGTTGATTCGTTTATGATGCATCGGGAAATGGTTATAAATATTTATGAGTTCTTGATTAAATATAAGAAATAATTACATAACTTAACAAGAAGTGTATTAATTCAGTGAAGCATCAAGGAAAATTGTAACCTTAAGCCTTTAGTACCTGAATTTAACTTGAAGTAGTTAGTATTAGTTCAACTAATTATTTTATTTTCAACACATTAATCATTGTTTAAATAAAATTAATTTAGGATACGAGTTAGTACTTTGTAAATTTTATTAGTTAATTTCTCGTGGGTACGATATTTTTCTTATAACTTTATTACTTGTCGACCGTGCTTACTTGTATGTATTTATTGATTGCAAAATCAACCAATCAATTTCCTCTTGAATTCCTAAACAAAGTGGGTCATCGGTGAACCACTTTGTTCAGGAATTCAAGAGGAAGTGCAGTATGGTGAACCACTTATTGCATGGAGACTTTTGAATTTTCAATAACTCTCCATTTGTCTCTCATATTCCCACAAAGGGAGAGTTGCAGTAAGTTCAAAAGTTCTTTTGTTGATTAATTATCTGATCAATGATACATTGAGTACAATCTCTACTGCACATGTAGACCTTGAGTCAAATAAGACTATGAGTAAAAAATATTTCAGTTAGCAATTATTCACTTTATGACATTTAATTTGATTTTGTAAAAACATGAGTAACAACTGAAATACATAAGACTATAAAACCAAGGATGTTTTAGTTTATTCAATTCATATGGTTTATGTGTTGATTTATTGCGTTGGTTTATATGTTATGTGTTTATATATATATATATATATATATATATATATATATATATATATATATATATATTAGTTGTGTATGTGTTGGGATATAAAGAATGAACTAAATGTTTATATATATTGATGTGTGTGGGATATAAAGCAAATACAGTTTTTTGAAAAATTCAGAAAATAGACAAAATATATTTTTTTTAATTAAGCATCAGCGACCGATGATGGTGTCAGGGTGTTAGCGACTGCTCCGATCGCTAATAGCGGTCACTACCACATGAAACACGTCAGTCTTCAAACCTGACCCGACTCAGCTTAGCGACGAACCCGATCACTATTGACGATCGCAAATATATATTTCGGTTGTTAATTGTGGACTCGGGTGTCCCACCAGCGACCAGATTATATGCGACCATAATTCGCGATCGTCGTCGGTCGCAGATATATCGATCAACGTCACTGATAAGTGGACCCAGGTAAGCATTTTTCTTGTAGTGATCCTTTCAAATAAACATAACCCTAGAATTAAGAGTGTATAAACACACATTCCATATAAGAAACTAGTTATTTTGTTTTTAATTTTAATTGTGATTTTATATTTGTAAAGTGTAATAGTAAATATATTTTTTCATTTTCAAGTAAAATAACAAATTTAATTTATAATTATATTTATTATAAATTAGTTATTATGTGGAGACTAGAATTCGAGTTTTGAATTTGAAACTCGCGAGTAGTTTGAATATAATTTAATCCGAGTTAGATTGAATTCGAGTTGAGTTGAATTTGAGTAGAATTTTTTAAATATAATTTGAATTTGAGTAAAAATTTATCATTTCGAGTCAAATTCGAGCAACTCTATGTTCGCTTCGGTATGACTTATTTACACCTTTAGGTTTAAAGGCACTGTTGTGCATATATACTCGGAGAGCAATGAAACAACAGCTGCATGTTTTAATGTTATGTAGGCATGCAGCTATTGCACTTTAACTTGCCTTAAATTTAAGACCTGAAATACGAACGTTGTGGCGTGCGAGTTACAAATTCCCCCACCCCCAATAGTAGTAGGCAAAAAGTCCGAGTTACATAGAGTTGTTCACGAGTAGTTTTAATATAATTTGATTTGAGTCGGATTAAATTCGAATCGAATTGAATATCTTTTAAATATAATTTAAATTTGAATACGAATTTATCATTTCTTGTTAAATTTAAGTATTTGTATGTTCGTTTTAATTCGATTCATTTACACCCTTATATTTGAAGTCACTGTTGTGCATATATATACTTGAAGAGGATGGAAACAACAACCGCATGTTTTAATGTTATGTAAGCATACAACTATTGCACTTTAACTTGCCTTAAATTTAAGATATGAAATACGAACGTTGCGGCCTAGTAGTAATAGGCAAAAAATGCGAGTTACAAATTTGTCCACCCCCCAAACACACACACACACACACGTTAAATGCTTTAAAGTACGTAATGCAAAGCAAAATGTTAAGTGTTTAAGATTTTTTTTTTTTTTAAAAGACTTAGTTTTGATGGTAGTACTTATTAAATAACATTATGTTCTACAGAGTTTTTAATTACAATTTTATCTAAATTTTATTTGATTTAAGGTTGTCGAGTTACATAAATATAATAATTAATGGTAGTATAAAATAACTACTTTTTCTGTTCCTTATTAAATGTCTTAATTTTTTTAAAAAGATTTTTCAAAATAAATATGCTAAGTAACAATTAGGACGTTTATTCGGAGGAGAGGAGAGGAGAGGGAGGGAGTATAACTTTTAAGGGTCAGATTTGAATATTTTACACCATTTATTAAAAATATTTGAGTAATATATCTAGTTCTTCGGATATACTCCTACATATTTATTTAATGCATGCATTTGTCTTTTTCCAAATTAAATCCTCAAGTGCCCTTGGAATTTCCCATCTTAATTTATTGTTTCGATCAATGAATCCATTCTCGGTATACTCCAACAAATATGATCAATGATGAATATATTTAATGTATTAGAATATGGACGGCTAATTACTCGGGTGGGTTCATATATACTAGTAGTAATAGATATTCCAAGTTCCCAAATAAGCTTTTGACAATGTTTCGCGTAATACACTATTACTACTCCACTATACTAGCATGATGAAGCAAGACTATTATCAGAATTGTGGTGAGTTTACTGTTCACAACAGTACCATATTCTTTAATTTCTCTTGCAATTAGAAATAACTAAGTAATTCCATAGCTTGTGCTCAAATCCCCAACAACATGTGGTTTACTGCACTCATGCTACGTATGAGGACTGAGGTCCGTCTCCCACACCCGGAAGTAATGCATGAAGTTTTAAGTTGATTAATTGATCAATAGAGTGCTGACACGTAGACGAGACTCTATGTTATGTGTGTCAGCATTCTATTGATCAACTTATCAAAAAATAAATTTTATGATCCCCTTGCAACCCACACCCAATATCATATCGACTTAAATGCATGAATCGAAAAAGTAATTAAATTTTTCTTTTCTTTTGACAGGTTTAAAAGCACTATTGTGCATAGTTGAAGAGGACAAAACACGACATATTCTGTCAAGGAAACACCAGCTGCATAGTTCCAACGTTTCGTCGGTATGTACGTAGCTATTGCATTTTAATTTTACGTCAAAGTTAATTAAAGAACTGGAATACTACTAACTACTCCATAAACAAACTAGCTCTACGTACCGTATTAGGCAAAAAGTGTACAAATTTTCCCCCATGTTAATTGATAAAAGAAAGGATGGAATGTGATATTAATTAATTAAATTTTCTCTTGTTTATGTAATGCAGGCTAAATGTTCGTGTTTAAGAATATATTTTTTTTAAACCTTATTTTGATAGTAGTATTAGATGACATCATGTCCTAGTTTTCAATTACAATTTTATCTAATAATTATTATTTGATTCTAGTTCGGGAATATAATGGTGTAAAATAAGTACCAACTTTTAATGGGCAAGTTTGAGTATATTACACCATTATTAATAATGATCTCTATTAACTTGAATCGAATGAAAATTTACATGTTTTTATATATACGTATACATATATAATTACTAGTAAAGATTGAAATCATTTTGTATTTAAAATGACTTTAGATAAATTATCAAAACTAAATAAAATGCTAATTTAAATTGCTAATATGCAATTAGATACATTCAGAGTTTAAAAATTACAAAACAAACAATCTAAATGACTTATTTAATCAAATTTTGAGTTATTCAGACCCATTTTGGAGTAAACAAACCCGACCCTAAGAATTCCCAAAAGAAGTGAAATTCATCTTCGGGGCAGATACTTTTATGTTGAAGCCATCGATAGGTTGGGCTACGGTTTCACAAGTACTGGGCCATTTAGGCCCAATTAAATTTCCGAAGATAATTACCCGTCAATTTTCAAACTCAACAGTCTTTAGAGCATTTTTACTCTGTCGCGCGCGCAGAGATTTGATGTCTTTAATTTGATCTCCTTCTCGAGCTCTGTTTCTAATTCAAATTCCCCTATATCTAATATAATATATATATGCTCTGTATATAACACCGTTGCAAATTTCAGGCAGAATTTGGGAATGAAGAGGAAGGAGTTGACAGAGCAGGAAACTGCACTCTATGATCGTCAGATTAGGGTTTGGGGTGTTGATGCTCAACGAAGGTATATTATTACTTGCTTTGGCTTGAGTTCTGTTACTAGTTTACATCTTCTGAATCTATTTTCTAATTCCATTTCCTTTTCTCGTTAAATTTTATGTCAAGTCAATTCTTATGTTAAATGGCGTAATCATTAAAATTGTAATTTTTTTATGATTTCATTGTTTCTTTCAGACTAAGCAAATCTCAAATATTAGTCAGTGGCCTCACAGGTACTGCTATTGAGGTAATTTTTGAGACTGTTGGTATAATTCGTATATATATATATATCTCTATCTATTTCTATATGTATATTTATTTATATTTATAAGTTAAGCATGTATGTATTAAGAAGAACTTTCATTTTGGGCATCGCATAAAACCAATGGCTCTTAAATTGGGATGGATGGTGAGTTAAAGTTGTCACAATATGGTTCTTTCCAGGTTTGATGCCAACACATTAGTAGTATTATATTTGTCCAAGTAGTCTTCATTAATTGTTCACAAAGGAAAACTGCAACATTGCAACTTAGCTTTAATTTATTGGTGGTGTAGTTTTGCAAGAACATTGTTCTAGCAGGAGTCAGCAGCGTGACGCTAAATGATGATCGTGCAGTAACTGAAGAAGATTTATCAGCGAATTTCTTAATTCCTTTTGATGAGATTGAGTTTAGTGGAAAATCTGTAGCTGAAATTTATTCTGATTCCCTGAAAAATTTCAATCCTATGGTTTGTGTTTCTGTTGAAAAAGGTTTGCTTCTTTTGTGTCCCTGGTTTATATATTTATTGATAAATCTGTTACATATATCTGACAACTCCTGAACTTTATTCTCTCTATTTCTATTTGATAAGTAAATACCATTTTTATTCTTGCAGGTGGTTTATCTAGCTTTAGTGTGGACTTCTTCGGCAAGTTTGATGTAGTCGTTGTTAGTAGTTGCTCCCTTGCAACAAAAGTATATTACTAGCTCTCCCTTACTAGTATAAAGTAGCATGCGCATTTTCTCAACTACTCTAGATCTTTTGATAGACTGCACTTGGTCATGATGATTTCCTTTATGTTCTGTTTGCAATTATTTGGAGCCAATTTGTCTTGCAATGATAACACCTTAGTTTCCTAATTCTTGTGCCACAGAGAATGGTCAATGAGAAGTGCCGCAAGTTGTCAAAGCATGTTGCTTTTTATGCAGTAAACTGTAGATGTTCTTGTGGTGAAATATTTGTCGATTTGCAGAACTATGCCTATTCGAAGGTTATATACCAACTATCTTTAATTTTTTAGCTTTCTACAAGTGCAATATTTAGATCCATTTATGCTTTTTAGTGTTTTATCAGTTCATTTTTCATACATTCTTACTGAACCTTAATGTGGTTGAAGAAGAAGATTTGAGTTTTTCTTTTTGGCAGAAAAAACTTGATGTCACTACTGAATGCAAAATACAGTATCCCAGTTTTGAGGTATGATATCATAACGGAGTTCAGTTTTCCTTTATAGTATCTTATTAGCACATGCAAGATATCCTCTCTTTAGACCATTTGGAAATTTGATTATTTAATTCCGATGTCAAAATTGTCAACATCTGTAATATGTAAATATATTTTATAGGATAACATATTAACATGTAATAGTTAGATTACACTCAAATGCTTCGCAAAGGCTTAATCAATTTAACCTGAAATGAGGCAATTTTGTAAAGAATGTGGTTCTTTTACAGTGGTAAGGTATTATTTCAAATGCCACTGAATTGAAATATCATTTCGTAATATCTTATGATTGCCAGTTACTATCCTTGTATTGCAGGAATCAATAGACATTCCTTGGAGATATCTCCCTAGGAGAGTGTCGAAGCTGTACTTTGCTATGAGAGGTAATAATTTTATTTTGTCATGTAAATGAGTAAATTATGAGAGGTAAAAGTCATTATCTCTCTCCCCCCTCCCTGTTGTCAAGGTTCTATGCAAGCTAATAAATTCAAGTGGATAGACATTACATGAGACGTTTGTAGAAAAAGAAACACTAGGAAGAGGAATCTTGTAATAGAGAAGATTTCAAATTCTTGGATACAGAACGGAGATCGGCTCAAGGAAAATGAAACCCAGTAATCTTTTAATTAACTTGATTACTTAATTATCTGTAATTTTAACCTAAACATTAGACTTAACTATAAGATAACGGTTTATGAGTAACCCCGTGTACGAGGACTTGAGCTGGAACACACGTTCCTTAACCATTTCTCGTATGCTGTAATGTTGAGTAACTAGCATGATAAGGCACATGAAGATCTATCCAATTAGATCATTTATAAGTTTTTCAATGAAACTGGTTGCAGGTATAGGAAAATTTTCTTCCCTAATATCCTTCCCCTCTGCCTCCCCCATTCACAATACAATGTAATAGACATCAATATTGTCATTCTTTGTTCTCTTTCTCATCACACCTCTTTTTTTGTTTCCCGGATATCAATTGGAAAATGATCCAAATTATTTTAGCAGTGATTGAAAGGTTTGAAGATGTTGAGAGTCGTTATCATGGGGATACTTCAACTTGCAGACCTTCCTGATGTTCTGAAGTTAAGAAATGAACTTTGCAAGGCTCATGTATGTTACTTGTTTTTTTTTTATAAAAAAAAATCTTTTGAGAAAAAAAAACTTTTTCCGTAATACTGTCATGCATTTTCCTTAATGGATAATGTATGCCCTTGCAGTCGATGAATGAATCTCAAATTCCTGATTCTCTCCTAGAGAGATTGCTAGCGGGTGCAAGTGAATTTCCTCCTGTATGTGCAATAATTGGGGGAATTCTTGGGCAGGTGATCATATAATCCGTTGTACTTTACTTTGATGTACATTATGTTTTCCACCTAATTTGAATCCATTTCCTATTACCACAGGAAGTGATTAAAGCAATATCAGGCAAAGGAGACCCTTTAAAAAATTTCTTTTACTATGATGCTGTGGATGGCAAAGGCGTAATAGAAGACCTATCAAATAATTAACCGGAGGTGAGTGTGGGTTGGCAGCCAAATAGTCTTTTAGAGTTAAAGAACAGTAAGCTAATGAGGTTCAACAAGAGGACCCTAGGAGGCTTGGAACAATCTCATGGGAAATTACCCATTTCCCAAGGCCTTTTCATTTATTCTCATGCATGCAAGCATGTTGTTATTTTTTCATAAAGTAATCCGTCAAGTGAAATACACTTGGCGCACGTGAAACCCAGACCCAATTAGTTGAGTTGTATTTATCGTCTGGTCATTCCCATTTTAACACCGGCGAAAAAAGTCACATACAATGCTGTGGGGTTAATTGCCAGAAAAAAAATAAAATTACTTTATAATGTAAAGTATAAAATTTTATAAATTTTCTATTATACGGAGTTAAATTAAAAATTTATAATTTTGTCAATCAAATTTTAACACGTATTATTTCAATATATGTATATCTTTCTATAATATTTTAAACTAAATAATACTTTAATTTTTATTATTTTTAAAAATAAATAATGAATTACTTAAGTAAAACTGTTGTGATTAAAAAAGTTTATTATGATTGAAAGCTGAATTCTACAAGAAACAATAAGGTTTTTTGACGCTCTATTTTTTGATTGATAAGCTTTTGGCATTGTTTTTAAAATATTATTCACTAATATTTCTACATACACAATCAGATCATGTAAGAAATACTGAAACGCATGATATTCGTAAGGTACGATAATGTTATGAAGTGGGCTCCACTCGAAATAATCTCTCGCAGGCCAATCAAATAATTTAACCATGATGTGTTGGGCTTTTTGTAAGACATTTCAAATCTTTTCTAATGTTAATTATATATATATATATATATATATATATATTTACATGTTGTATCCATCTGATCACAAGTGGGACATGGTAACATGCAAATTGTATAATTAATCCTGAAGCCATTAGTTATTAAGTTTGTGGTTATATGCAAAAATGAGGGGGTTTGGATTTTGTTGGTGCACCCCACCAGTTTCAATTGTCGGTCTTCCTTAGGCCCAAGTGTGAGGCCCATGTGTTCAAATAAACAATCGTCTCTCGTTTAAAAGTTGTTCATCTCTACTCTAGACACTACATATATTCTTGTTTTGCATTTGAGAAGCAAAATAATAAACAAAACGTGATAGGTTTATTAATTAATTTCTCATCTTTATTAGTGAACAAATGTCTCAGAAAAAGTTAATAATAAAATATGAATTCTGTAGATAAATTGGGAATATTTATCAAAGTCAAATAATGCACTTAAAAGTTTTATGTTGTTAGTTGATATTTAGTGTAGTGTAGATAAGAAAATGATTAATTAATCTGGGACGAAGTTTGATCAGGCCCATGAAAAGTTTTTATGACACGTAATATGCCATGTGGCCTCTTAAATATGGAAGTGGGGAAATTAATTAGAGATTAAGGAGGAATAGTAGTACTAGTAGTAGTAAGGTCGTAAAATGAGCAAATCGTTCGGGATCGATTCGTACTCGTTCGATTAAAAATTCGATTTGAACTTGACTCGAAATATAAATGAGTCATATATGAACAAATTTAAAGTTTGATAAATTATTCGAACCTCCTCAAATTTTATTTTCTATTTATACTCGGATCATATTCGTTCGAAAAGTTCAAATTGTTCGAGCTCGATTTGAAATCGTGCTCGACTCGGTAGCTAAATAAAACTTTAATCAAACTTTATTTTATACTCGATAAATTTTATGAAATAAATCTAAACTCGATTCGTATACATCCTACCCTTAAGTAGTACTCCATATATATTATGGGCCAAGTAAAAAGTGAAATGGGCGGTCGGTCGGGGTAGGTCATATTTCCTATTTCCTATTTCCTAATGAATGAGACTGGTCGATAGTCATATCCAGCAACTACGGCCATTCATTTTTCTCTTTTTTCTTTTGTTGCTAAAATGCCATTCATTTCTCTCACTACCTATTCATTTATCAACTAGTACTATCTATTTTTACTTCTTCTAGACAATATATAATTTAATCACCAATTTCACATTAAAAAAGAAGAGAGAGAGAGAGAGACCTTAGAGGAGTTGGTCCGGCTCAGCTCAGCTCAGCTCCAAGTGTTGACTAATTCGACGCTCTTTTTGTGTCCAATGTATGTATTCCACTAAAACTTGTGCAATTTATATTTTACTACAAAAGATAAATATCAATTCATTAGGAACTGCTAAATATATCCACCTTAATTTCATCAACATATATATATATATATATATATATATATATATATATGTGTGTGTGTGTGTGTGTGTGTGTTTTACTCCTGCGGCCTGCAACCACCAACGGCTGTGGATGGTATGTAGCTCCCGCTCTAGCTCCCATTCATTCATGTTACTACTTGACTTTAATTTGAGAGCCAACATTAAAAGGCCAGCTACTATTGAGATCGATCGATATGCATAGCTTGTGACTATAAATTAATACTATTACTAGTATAGATCATGCATCTATATTTAGCAATATTTACATGCAGTACTGCACTACTTTCTGTGTGTGTATGTGTCTCCGGGAAAATCTAAAAAAAGTCGACCGGAAATTATATGCATGGTACTACTATATAATATAATATAAACACGGGTGCAGTACTGTTGGGTTGCATCACAAACCTAAACCTACATACACATGCATGAAATCTTATCGCCAATAACAATATCCATATAGTTTGCTCTACCATCCACAAAACAAGAATATATATATATATATATATATATATATATATAGGTAGAAAAATAAAAATGGCGACACTTGCATTAATTTCATCAACTCAAACAAACACTATGCTAATGTCAATCATATTTCAGCTCAAAGTCATGTCACACAAAACATGCACATCCCCGGCCTCCTATCTTATTGAATTAATCACAACCAACAACGCACCAATGCAATGATTTTCACAAGACCCCCCACTTGCATTATTTCTTTCTTTTCTATGGAGTACCGGCAGGATCGTCTAACAAATTAAATACTCCATCCATTCTATTAAAATTAAAATGATTAGATTTTTTTTTTTGAATTCTAAATTGATATGAATTCATTTGATTTTGGTAATCACATTTTCAATATTATAAACTATCTAACAAATATTATATGTATTTCACATATCTACGTACATGAAACTCTCGATCATTTTGGAAATACAGATAGTATATATATTCATTGCCAACCACACCATGCCAAAACACACACACACACACATATATATCCTTCATTTCTCAACAAACTATCTATCTATAGACTATACTTAATTGTTAATTTTTGCCATCTTGTTTGATGCTGATGTTGAAGTTAATATTTCCTTCCTTTGCCTACCAATAAAAACTAACTTTAAAAGAATATATACGGAGGAGCTGGCTGGATATTGGAGTGGTTGTGATTAATGATGTTTTTTTGTTGCCCTTTTTGGGCTCAGTTTTAATTAGGAAATTAAGCACATGAGTACTAGCACTATAATTTTCCTCATTTCTATTTTATTAGTTTTAGTTTTAAAATTTGAGATTTGAAAATATTAATGAGTCTCAAATGTCATTTTTTTGGGCACGCTATTAGTTATTAATTTTCCTTGTTTATAGATTAGAGTCACTGCTCATCGATCGGTCCCTATATTTAAAACTACGATATTCAATTGAAGTGAATTAATTTAATTGAAGAGCTTAACTTAATTGAATTTATTTTTTATTTCTTATTTCATTCACTTTATTTCTCAATCCTAAATTCAAAAGACTTTTCGACTTTATCTACATATACATTAAAAATTTAATAACATACATTGAATAAAAAAATTATAACAATTCTCACATTTCTAAATTCGTGTAATTGAATCTTTTCCTCTACACTATTTATAAATATATATTCACTACTACAAAATATACGTATATTCAATATCAAGATTGTTCATATTATTTTTAAATTTATTAGTTAGTGCATGAATGTATTAATTAACAATACATGTATTCAAAATATTTTAAAATTTATAATTATAATGCATGCTAAATAAAATTTTCATACTAATACTAAAACAGACATGTGTATCGCGACAGGTTTACCTACTAATTATTGTTAATACATGTTGTTAATGTCGAAATCTACTTCATTGCTAAATTACCAAATAACAAATTTAAACTTGTACAGTAAATAAACAAATACACTAAAAAGTTTGACGGTTCAAGTTGTCGGGTATAAGTATAGGTCAGAAATGTTAACAATTGAAAAATGTAATTAATCTAGTGAATAAGAGTAATAATGTATATCTGTATATGTACTTTGAATTACTTAGATCATAACTGTATTTATAGTTTTATCAGACCGCTAACTTCAATTTATGATCATGCCCTTCTCCAAATTAAAGTAGGAGTTTTATTTAGATATCCCTTATAACTGCAAGTCATATCTTAATAAGATTTGACTTCATCAAAAATAATAAATCAATTTCTCTCCTAATCTCTCATACCCATCAAGCAACACTCTTAAGACATGCTATCGCATAAATTCAATTAAACCATATCAACTCCAACACATGCTATCAGAGAAATTCAATTCAACCACATTAATTTAAGGATTATCTTGCCTTTATTTGGTTCCTATAATTAGCTAGAACACATTTGTCATTTTCTAATTGATATTTTAATCAATATGTACAACCCTCATCTTTTAATAATATATTCTCTCCGTTTTAAAATTAGAGATACAATTTAATTTTTAAGATCAAATAACGACATATTAAACTACAAAATTAGTATGACTCATAAAAACTTAGAATGAAAATATATAATTTAACTTTTGTGGTCAAACGATGACATATTAAATTTCAAAATTGATATGACTCATAAAATTTGTTATTAATAATTTTTGTTATATGATATACAATTATAATAATAATATCAATAAAAATTAAATAAATTTATATCAATTTAAAATTTATTATCTTATTGTTTAATCTCAAAAATCAAATTATCTTTCTAATGTTGGAAGGGAGCAAATAACAAATATAACAGTTGGAGTGAATTGTGTACTTATAATTTCTATCTCCAACTCATATTTTCACTTTAAACGATCTTGTACATCTACCTAGCTACAATAATCAAGACAATGTCGTACTATTAGCTAATTGTTATGTGGCAATCTGAATTCTCACTCGAAATAGAATTGTATTTAAAATTTTTTATTCAGATTCGACTTGACTCGAATATTTATTACTCAAATTTAATTCGATTCGGATCGAATTATATTCAAACTACTCGCGAGTTTCGAATTTGACTCGGATCGAATTATATTCAAACTACTCGCGAGTTTCGAATTCGAGTCTCCACATAATAATTAAATTTATAATAAATATAATTATAAATTGAATTTGTTATTTTACTTAGAAATAAGAAAATATATTTACTATTACACTTTACAAATATAAAATCACAATTGAAATTAAAATTAAAAACAAAATGATGATAATAATAATTAATTATCCTAATTTGATTTAATTTTGTATATATTATAAGAGAATGTATTGAGCATCTAATTGAATCTTTATCAATCGAGTATATATCCAATCACAATCGAAAATTTGAGTAGTTTGAATTTTAAACGAGTCGAATATAACATTGTTCAGATTTTATTCGTATTTTTATAGAACTAATTTTTATGCTCAGATTTAGATCATATTATTAACGAATCCGAGTCTCACTCGTATTTTTTCGAGTCGAGCTCAAATCGAACTCGAACAGTTTGACTCGTTTATTTAATAATTTTTATTTCTTTGTTGAAGTCAAAATTCATATTTTACAGGTTTCTCACACTAAAAACAGTAAATTTTTTTTTTTTTGTTAATTAAATAACAATCTTTAACATCTGACTAAGACCATCTTATTTACCGTCCTCTTTGTTTTAAAATTATAAATATATATTTTAAAATTTTAAAATAAAAACATATTTTAATTTATAATAGTACTGTTATTCTCAATTACCTTTCTTTTTTAAAAACAACAATTAAAATGTTGTATTTATGTAGTTATTAATTTTCTCTCTCATATTTTTAAGGATAAAATAGCATGTAAGAAATTGTCCACAAATAAATCAGATAGAACTCTATTTTAGGAACTCGACAGAGTATTGTTTTGTAAATATATCTCTAATTTTAATTTTATTATTTAAAAAATAGTGAGAGAACTAAAATTATACTTAATACTTTGAATAATATTAAAAATTAAGTAATTAATACTTACTTGAAATTTTCAAACCACAAACATAATATATTTTTTTAAAACGACTTATATTAAGGGATATATAAAGTATTATAATATAGAATTAGTATTTCTACTAGTAAATTTAATATTTCTTCAAGCTCATTCTCATATAAATGGTAAGTGAGGTTCACCCTCATGTGAAAGACTATTTTGTGAAATTAATACTTTCACTTTTGATAATAACAATTCTCTAAGGTTATGTTTGTTTGCAAGAATTATACTTGGGATAGAACTATTAATCTCAAGTGTCTTGTTTGTTTTCAAATTTAGACTTGAGACTATTAGTATATAAATTATAAAATGACTTAATAGTCTTAAAATTATAATCCTGGGATTATAATCCTAGGATTAATAGTCATGAGATTATAATCCGTGCAAACAAACATAAGTATTACACTTGGGATAAAACAATTAATCTCAAATGTCTTATTTGTTTTTAAATTTAAATTTGGGACTATTAGGCTTGGGATTATAAAATAGCTTAAGATGCGAGATTATTTAATACCATGTTATACATGTTATTATAATCTCTACCATTTGGGATTAAAAATTGTTAGACAAAATTAATCTCAACTTTTTTCTAAAATGAACTTAATATCCTGTAATTTTGTTATTATTACTGACAATTAAAATTTACTAGTACAAAAACTAAATATTATTATTATTATTTCGGGAGGAGGGAGGAGGGGGGAGGGCAGTTAAGGAAAATGAATAACACTATCAATAACACAAATAAAAATGAAAGCACATACTAACAAAAAGATAAATGAAGTGAAAATTACTATAGTCCTCAGAGCTGGCCCTGGGCAAGGGATAACTGGGCTACCCCCCAATGCCCACAGTTGAGAGGGGGGGGAAAATTTTTTATAAGCTTATGTATTTATCTGTATAAAAAAATAAAATAATAAAAAGATTAGCGATATTATGCATAGTGACGCCCCCAAAATATTTCCACACAACCCACTCTGAGTCGTCAAATACATGGTACAGAAAATAACTACAACTTCATTATTACAATTGTCGTGCAAAATACGACAATACATATGCTGTGAGTTTAAATACAAATATTATTTTCTAGACAATATTCAAACTCAAATAAGTCCTCATTACAATTATTGATATCCTATTTTATAAAATAGTGAGGACTGCTAAAACAGCTGTCTTGACCCATCACTCCACACCCCGACTAGTTCCCGTTATATTCTCGCCTTCTGATAAGAAAAATAGAACAAAAAGAAAAAGGGTGAGCTCAACTAGCCCAGTAAAAAATGTTATGACTAAGATAATAAAAAACAAATAACAATTTTTAGCCTTCAATAAATCAGATAAAATATAATGGACAACAAGTTTTAGATCAATATTCGCAGCAGAAATAACAATTCATTAGAAGAGTTAAGTAGAGAATGACGTCTACTATCTTTTATCATATAAAAGTCCATAATCAATATTTTATCCCTGCAACATCAATCAATATACATCTTGAATCAAATATTCATCTTTCCACTACGAGCCAAAATTATTTATTTGTATCACCAGTAGATTATGTTTATCTCAATACCTGCCCATCTTTACACTACGGGCCAAATATATTCATCAGGTAATCATTTATCTTTGCACTACAGGTCAAAGATATTCAGTTATATCACCATTTAGGATTGAGGATGATAAAAATATTTTCAAGAAAATGAATCCAGATAGATAAAAGGGGAAATATTAGGAATTCTTACTTTAGTTTATCCAAGTTCCAAAAATACTCCATAATAATTAATTTTGGAGTTAAATTCAAGAATTAAGATCAAAATATAGATACAATCAAAGATAGTCACTGTGAGACCCCAAATTTTATGAAATGAAAGTATTCAATTTTCTTATAATTATTCTATTTAGTAAATTGTTAAATTGATAAAAGGTTAAAGTTAAGGGTGATATGTGAAAACTTTTCAAAGTAAGAAAGTTGTCATAAAATAATCGGTGATAAAAGTATAGTAATACGCGTTGTTGCATTGTAGCACACGGTATTGATTATTGATGCTTACGTGAGAAGTCACTCAGTTATACTCAAATATTACTACAGTAATTGTTGCATCATATCTCTATCATATTATTGATTCAATTATTGTCACAGTATCATATGCATAATATGTTATATTATTAAATCAATAATTGAGACGAAAAAGTTATTCATATTATTATTTGCAATATTGACAATGTCTAGAAGTTCTGTCAAGTAGAGGTTTGGTCACCTAATTGCGTGCCAATAAGGAGAAATCCTTATAGAAAAACTCCCTCTTTCCTGGGAATGACCTGATTGTTAAATATTGTGAATTATAATATTAATGATGAATAAGTTCGTGTTGATTAAAGATGAAATTGATAGTTCCATTGTGTTAGAATTATTAGTGTTAGTGGAAATTGATATTTATTTCGATAATAATTGATGTCTGGAAGTTATACTGACCAATCGGATAAATGAGCAATTAATTGCTATTAATTCGCATGCTTGTAACTATGTGTTCACATGTGTGTACTATTAATTCACATGATTTACTATTCGGAGAATTGGTGCAAGATTGATAATACTTGCATGACTAAGTTAAAAATAGAGGTATAGATGAAGGTACTATACTATAATTAATTTTTTCACATGTTTAGAACTATTGAGTCACATGATTTACTATTGATTCACATGATTTACTATTAGGGGAGGTTGTGCAAGTTTGATAATACTTGCATGACTAAATTAAAAATGAAGAAAAAGATGAAGGTATTATAATGTAATATTTCGAGCCCCAAAACGTGCAATTATCGAAACTATATTTTCCTATAAATAGAAGCTCATTTTTCCTTCATTTCTCACCAATTCACTAAAGCTATAGAGCAATTATTATAGAGAGAAATTATAGAGAGAAAGAAGAAGAAAAGTCTGCTACCTCACTATTCCACTATCCAGTTTTTTTTTCTAAAGTAAGGGGTATTATTTCTTTCGTATTCATGAAGAGAGCTTTTGTTATTCCATTCTTTATTATTATGTTGGAATAACATGTCTATGCGAAGTACCGCATACATGGTGAAATTCTTCTGTTATTTCATTCTTTATTATTCTGTTGGAATAACCTGTCTATGCAGTCTATCGCATGCCTGATGAATTATGTTGTTATTCCATTCTTTATTATTCTGTTGGAATATCCTGTCTGTGCAGATTACTCATGACCTGGTTCCGTTTCTTATTATTCTGTTGGAATATCCTGTCTGTGCGGATTACGCATGACCTAGTTCCATTCTTTATTATTCTGTTGAGAATAACCTGTCTGTGCGATCTATCGCATGCATGGTGAATTCTTCTGTTATTCCATTCTTTATTATTCTGTTGGAATAACATATCTATATGGAATACCGCATGCATGGTGAATGATCATTTATATTAATTCCTTATTAAATTGTGAAAATGATCTGTCTACGTGGATTACCGCATGGCAGTTGAAAATCAATTTGCAGTGTCGTATATTCTATTATACTCGTATGAGATATCATTTTTTTTGTATTCGTCATGAAATATCATTTTCTTTGGTATTTTTCTTTTACGAGTTACTATTCACGGGTTACTATTCTCCCCGTTACAATTCATTCTAGTATTATTCACTCGGTTATTCGGGGCACTTTTCGTGCCGTAGTACTATTCACGGGTTACTATTCACCTAATTACTATTCACTCTAGTATCATTCACTCGGGTATTCGGGACACTTTACGTGTCGGGGTACTATTCACGGGATACTATTCACCCAAAAAATATATTTTTTTCTGTCCAAATTATTTTTGGTACATAAATATTATTCTTGAATTTTACTCTACAAAACAGTATCATATGTATAATTTGGACGTTATTGATTTCTAGATAAATTAATTTATAAATCTTTAAAATTTATCCTTGAACTTGTTTTTATTGAATTATTATGTCATTGTCATCATCCTCATGCTTATATTGTGATGAAAGTTATCTTTGACTTACGTGCATAGATGGACTTGGTATGATTATGATCAGGGATTATTCGGTATAATTATGACCGTAATTTAACGAATGATGTGATAAAAGTTTTCATTGGCCTGTAATTCATTTATGGACAGTTGTTGGAATAATTATGACCAGAGATTATTCGGTATAATCATGATCATTGATGATTACATGAATATCATTAACCTTAGTGCATGGATGATTCGATTTTATTTATTAAGCTGAGTCTCAGCGATAAAGTTGATGAAAAATTTTTCAAATCATAGAAGATAGTAGATTTTATGCTCTACTTGACTCTTCTAATGGATTGCTTATTTCCGCTACAGTTATTGATCTAAAACTAATTGTCTATTGTATTCTATCAGTTGTTATACTGTTGAAGGCTAAGGATAATTTATTCTACATTATCTTAGTCTTAATATTTTTTACTGGGCTAGTTGAGCTCACCCTTTCTTTCATTATTCTCTTCAGGAAATGAGAATATAGCTAGGACGAGTTGGAAAACAGATTGATAGTCCAGATGGTTGTTTTAGTAGTCATCACTATTCTATAAAATAGTATGACAATAAATGTAATGAGGACTCTATTGAGTGTGGATATTGTATATATGACAATATTCTTATTGAAACTCTTAGATTATGTTTTGTTGTATATTACACGACTGTTGTATAATTAAGTTGGATTTGAATTTGGTACCATGTATCTCGCGACCCAAGATGGGTGATGTATACCTATTTTGGGGGCGTCACAGTTGATATCAAAGCTTAGGGATATGATCCCTGGCTGAGATATGAGACAAGAACTAGTAATACGCGTGGTTGTATAGTAGCACACGATATTGATTATTGATGCTTACGTGAGAAGTCACTCAGTTATACTCAATTATTGCTACAGTAATTGTTGCATCATATCTCTCATATTATTGATTCAATTATTGTCACGGTATCATATGCATAATATGTTATATTATTAAATCAATAATTGAGACAGCAAAGTTATTTATATTATTATTTGCAATATTGACAATGTCTAGAAGTTCTGTCAATGAGAGATTTGGTCACCTAATTGCGGGCCAATAAGGAAAAATCCTTATCGGAAAGCCCCCTCTTTCCTGAGAATGATCTGATTATTAAATATTGTGAATTATAATATTAATGATGAATAAGTTTGTGTTGATTAAAAATGAAATTGATAGTTCCATTGTGTTGAAATTATTAGTGTTAGTAGAAATTGATATTTATTTCGATAATAATTGATGTCCGAAAGTTATACTGACCAATCGGATAATTAATCGGATAAATGAGCAATTAATTGCTATTAATTCACATGTTTATAACTATGTATTCACATGTGTGTACTATTGATTCACATGATTTACTATTAGGGGAATTGGTGCAAGATTGATAATACTTGCATGACTAAGTTAAAAATAGAGGTATAGATGAAGGTACTATACTATAATTAATTTTTTTACATGTTTAGAACTATTGATTCACATGATTTACTATTGATTTACATGATTTACTATTAGGGGAGGTGGTGCAAGTTTGATAATACTTGCATGACTAAATTAAAAATGAAGAAAAAGAGGAAGGTATTATACTATAATATTTCGAGCCCCAAAACGTGCAATTATCAAAACTATATTTTCCTATAAATAGAAGCTCATTTTTCCTTCATTTCTCACCAATTTACTAAAGTTATAGAGCAATTATTATAGAGAGAAATTATAAAGAGAAAGAAGAAGAGAAGTCTGCTACCTCACTATTCCAGTATCCAGTTTTTTCCTAAGGTAAGGGGTATTATTTCTTTCGTAATCATGAAGAAAGCTTTTGTTATTCTATTCTTTATTATTATGTTGGAATAACCTGTCTATGCGAAGTACCGCATATATGGTGAAATTCTTCTATTATTTCATTCTTTAATATTCTATTGGAATAACCTGTCTGTGCGGTCTATCGCTTGCCTGGTGAATTCTGTTGTTATTCCATTCTTTATTATTCTGTTGGAATATCTTGCCTGTGCGGATTACTCATGACCTGGTTTCGTTTTTTATTATTCTGTTGGAATATCCTGTCTGTGCGGATTACGCATGACGTGGTTCAATTGTTTATTATTCTGTTGGAATATCATGTCTGTGCGGATTACGGAAGACCTGGTTCTATTTTCTATTATTTTGTTGGGAATAACCTATCTGTGCGGTCTATCGCATGCATGGTGAATTCTTCTGTTATTTCATTCTTTACAATTCTATTGGAATAACATGTCTATGTGGATTACCGCATGCATGGTGAATGATCATTTGTACTCATTCCTTATTAAATTGTGGAAATGATCTGTCCACGTGGATTACCGCATGGCACGAAAAAATCCATTTGCAGTGTCGTATATTCTATTATACTCGTATGAGATATCATTTTTTTGGTATTTTTCTTTTACGAGTTACTATTCACCTGGTTACCATTCACTCTAGTATTATTCATTCGGGTATTCGGGACACTTTTCGTATCATAGTACTACTCACGAGTTGCTATTCACCCGATTACTATTCACTCTAGTATCATTCACTCGGGTATTCGGGGCACTTTTCGTGTCGGGGTACTATTCTCGAAGTACTATTCACGGCGTACTATTCCCCCAAAAAATATATTTCTTTTCTGTCCAAATTATTTTTGGTTCATGAATATTATTCTTGAATTTTACTCTACAAAGCAGTATCATGTTGACAATTTGGACGTTATTGATTTCTGGATAAATTAAATTATAAATCTTTAAAATTTATCTTTGAACTTGTTTTATTAAATTATTATGTGATTGTCATCATCCCAATTCTTATATTGTGATAAAAGTCATCTTTGGCTTATGTGCATATATGGATTTGGTATGATTATGACCAGAGATTATTCGGTATAATCATGACCGTAATTTAACGAATGATGTGATAAAAGTCCTCACTGGCCTGTAATTTATTGATGGACAGTTGTTGGTATGATTATGACCAGAGATTGTTCGGTATAATCATGACCATTGATGATTACATTAATATCCTTGGTCGTGGTGCAGGGATGATTTGATTTTATTTATTAAGCTGAGTCTCAGCGATAAAGTTGATGAAAAACTTTTTAAATCATAGAAAGTAGTAGATTTTATGCTCTACTTAACTCTTCTAATGGATTGATATTTTCGTTGCAGTGGTTAATCTAAAACTTATTGTCTATTGTATTTTATCAGTTGTTATACTGTTGAAGGCTAAGGATAATTTATTCTGCATTATCTTAGTTATAATAATTTTTACTGGGCTAGTTGAACTCACCTTTCTTTCACTATTCTCTTCAGGTAATGAGAATATAGCTGGGACGAGTCGGGGAACAAATTGACGGTCCAGATGGTTGTTTTAGTAGTCCCCACTATTCTATAAAATAGTGTGACAATAAATATAATGAGTACTCCATTGAGTGTGGATATTGTCTAGATGACAATATTTGTATTAAAACTCTTGGATTATGTTTTGTTGTATTTTACACGACTGTTGTATAATTAAGTTGCATTTGAATTTTATACCATGTATTTGGCGACTCAAGATGGGTGATGTATACCTATTTTGGAGGCGTCACAGTCACCATAATAGATAACTTGGACAAAAAAAAAAGAAAATTTAATTTTTTTTCTGTGAATAGTGTCGTATACGTGAATAGTAACCCCAACACGAAAAGGCAAAAAATTTACAAGAAAAATCATACTTCGTGAATAGTACTGTATACGTGAATAGTAACATCGACATGAAAATGTAAAAATTTTATAATAAAATTTATACCAATATTTTGGTATAATGATATTGAAAAAAATAATATCATTTACGAAAAAAAAACATCCATTACCTCAAAAGAATAATACTTATGGCTGGAATATTGAATATAATATTGAAGAAAACTTGCACTGTATAGCAACACTCATGATATCTAAATACTCATAAAAATACGCTCGATATAATAGAGAGAGAAAACTTCATATTCTGGTATGATTTTCAATTCTAATCTAAGCACCTTATTTATAGAAAAATACTTAGAACTCCAAAGCAGAAAATTTAATAAAATATTATTAAATTTATTATTATTTTTTCTTAGCACACCGCATCACAATCTCAGCACTCCACAAGTGCGTCCCACCATATTAAAAATATTTTTGTAAAAAAAATATTTATAACCCAAAAATTAATTATTCTGAAAACTTCAATAATTCATAATAAATAGCCCTTTTATCAGAAAAATTTAAATTTTATGTCCATTTAATAGGAAATTTAATTCTATACCACTTTGTAGAAGAAATTTTTTCCAAATTCTAAATAGAAAATGACAGAAATTCACATACGGATGATTTTCAACACCTTCATCCGGTTAAAATACTGATAAAACATCTCAACATTAATTCATTTATTTATATCCACATAAAATAAATATTTTCTTATCATATAAATCAATAATTAATTATACACAAATAATAATATAAAATCACAATAATAACAATCAGGTCGTTCCTAGGAAAGTGAGTGCTTTCCGATAATGATTTCTCCTTAGTAGCGCCCAATTAGGTGACCAAACCCATTTTCTAGACAGAACTTTCTTAGACATTGCCAATAATTCTATTTAATAATATTATTTAAATAATATGAATTATTGATCTGATAATGAGAACTGTTGTGCATTGATAATTATTGAATCAATAATATAAAATATCAACGTAACAATTATTGAATCAATAAAATAAAATATTGAACAATAATTACTGTAATAATTATTGAGTAATGACTTCTTAAGTAAGAATCAATAATTATAATTATTGTGCAATACCATGTGCTACTGTGTAACACCACATATTACTGTATTTTAACCACCGAGTATTCCAACAGTTTTAATAGTAATAACTACACCGTTATTTATAAAAAAACTCATACTTGTCGTTTTCTTCATCCAACAGTTTTCCGTTATGTGGCCCATAAATGGCTGCACCATCGTACGAATATTTTCCGACAGCAAGAATATTCCACGACTGAACGAATATTCTCCGATAACAATGAATATTTTATAACCACTTGCTTAAAAATATTTTTATATTTTACTCTTAACTAACCACATTAATCGAACCAACCCCTTACTATTTCAAAATAATAAATAGAGAAAATTTTATTTTATTCATAAAAGTTGGGGTTTAACTTGCATTAAAAATGATATGTTAAAAAATATTAAATATGATAGCGTAATTGATGATTTTACATCTAAAAGTGCAACAAGAAGATATTTTAAATGATATTTTATGGTTTAGATTTTTTTGGGCAAAACTAAAGAAATACCCACTGTAGTTGGTAGGTTTTACTGATTACACCATTGAACTTTTAATATTTTAAATTACACCAATAAACTAATTATTATTTTGAAATTGGGTCATTTCGTAAAAAAAAATAAACGGACATTAATTTTTTATTTACAAAACTAATGAATTACTCACTGTAGTTGACACATTTTATTGATTACACCATTAAACTTTTAATTTTTCAAATTACCCTGTCAAACTAATTAAAAATAATTTTTTTCAATTTTTAAAAAATAATTATTATTTTAAGTAAAAAATATTCAAAACTTTTTTTTCTTCATAAAATGAGTAGAGTTTCATAAAATATAGATTCAAAAAAATTAAAGTGATTTTAAATTAAATTAATGTCTTACTTACTTTTTTAACAGAATGACCCATTCTTAATATTAGATTTTTTTAAAAAAAACTAAAAATAGAATTAAAATATAAAAAAATAGTAAAATATAAATAAAAAAACTGATTTAATTTTTTAAAAAAGAAATTAATAATTTTTATAAATAAATATTATTTTTAAGTGAAATTTGGAAAATTGTCCATATTTTTAAAAAATGAGTAAAATTTTATAAAATATAGATTCAAAAAAATAAAATTTATTTTCAAAAGAAAAAAAAAATTTAAATCAGTAAGGTTTCATTAAACTTTAAATCTATATTTTATGAAACTTTACTCATTTTATGTAAAAATTAAAGTTTCTAATATTTTTACTAAAAATAATAATTATTTTTAAAAACATTTAAAATAATTATTTTTTAATTAATTTAATGGGATAATTTAAAAAATTAAAAGTTCAATTGTATAATCAGTAAAACATGACAACTACAATGGGTAATTTATTAGTTTTGTAAATGAAAAATTAGTGTCCATTTATTTTTTTTAACGGAATAACCCAATTTCAAAATAATAATTAGTTTAGTAAATTAATTTGAAAAATTAAAAGTTCAATTGTGTAATCAGTAAAACTTGCCAATTACAATAAGTATTTTATTAGTTTTACCGATTTCATTGATATTTTTATTTTGTAGGTACATTTGATGATTATTTGCTTCGATGACATTTTAAAGTGTTCTTCCTCATCTTTTGTAAATTTTTATAATTTTAATTAAATTAATTAGTTGATAATTTATTTATTTAATTTATATAAAGGGACACTTGAGAAATTTTAGCCCGGATCTTAAAAACCCAGGACTGACTCTGATGTTCCTTATCCAATTCTAGCAAAAGTTGGATCAATGGCTCCCAAACGCCATGCTACTTTACCAATTGAAACAATATCCTTTGATTCAATTACTCACTGCCATTCTTGATGATAGCAGAACGAA
The DNA here is from genome assembly GCA_020205505.1 of Panax japonicus. Classification (NCBI taxonomy): domain Eukaryota; kingdom Viridiplantae; phylum Streptophyta; class Magnoliopsida; order Apiales; family Araliaceae; genus Panax; species Panax japonicus. The sequence continues at coordinate 4,993,881 of CM035095.1, read as the reverse complement.
GACGATCCTTAATCATGAATGGGTTCCTCAACTACTGGTTCATTGCAGGGAAGGATTAGAAGAAGTAGCTTAATTGCTTAAGTGAACACATCTCAATTCATACAACCCACTGCCATTCTTGATTTTTTGTTTTTTGTGCAATGATGAGAGAATTATAAGAGCTTAAATGTTCCCAAATGTGAAACAATTTAGCATTGAATGATAATTATGTTCCTATTTTCTTCTCCTTCGGTCTAATTAAAGACTTTAACCCAAACTTCAATATCATGTGCTTCAACTACGTGAAATTAACTCATCCAAGAGTTTAATAGTTGATTCTCTTAATCGATGCTAATTTCTGACGTGGTACTATCAATTAAACGTAATTACAAAAAATTAAAAGTTTAATCTCTAATTAAAAAAATTGAGATGACAATCCCCAAAATAAAAAAATTAAAAATTTAATCTCCTAATTAAAAAAATTGAGAAGACAATTAAAAGTTAAGGTATGAATTCGTATTTAGGCCATTATTAGCCTCTATCCCTTTTTAAATGTCATTTTAGAGAAATGTTTTTATCTTTTAATATTTGTCATTTTAGAATTTCAATTAAGTATTAATTATTTATTTTTTAGTATTACCCAAATATTAAATATAATTTTTAATTTTTTACTATTTTCTGTCAAATAAATAATAATTTTTTTTCAATACAATGATAAAATAATATAAACAATAAATATTATATAATTATTTTCTTAATATTTCACAACTCTAAAACTTAATATATTAAGAGATTAAGGGTTTGTTTGTTTCGGTCTGAGTAAGGTTGAATGGCTTTGAATCTGAGCGATTCAGTCATTCAGACTGTTTATTTATTTGTTTCAAAATCTGAGTTGGGTAGAACAGATCTGAGTGATTCTTTTAAAAAGAGAATTGACTGAATAAGGTTGTTTTTTTATCCAAATAGACATCGCTTCTTCAATTCTTCTCTACACCGCCGCTCCATTGCTTCTCTACAAGGCGTGGGTTCACTGTTCATCTTCTTTTGTAAAATCAGCCAATTTATGAACAGATTCCCAAATTGACTGCTCAATTCTATTCATCAGAAGAAGAAATAGAAAGAAAGATGACAGAGGTTGTGATAAGGAACAAAACGGGAATGCACAACATGAAGGACATATATATCCTTCAGGACGACCCCCCCCTCCTCCCGGCGACTTTGTTCTGAGGATCCCAAGTAAAGGTTCGTCGCCATCTTTTTTGTTGCTTTGGATACTTTTTCTTGGGGCCATATACCAGGTCGTCAAAGGCAACAAGGTCCGGAGGTATATTTTTTCACTTTTCTTCATTTCTCTATGCATTCGTAATTGAGTTTTATTTATTTGCTTTTTTTACGTGGGTAGTGTTTAGGGGTGAGCATGGTGCAGTTTGAAATTTAAAACGCACCCGAAACCACTTAGGTGTAGTTTGAAAATTTTAAAATCGCGCACGAAACCGCTTGTGATTGGTGCGGTGCGGTTTTAATTGGTGCGGTTTCGGTTCCAAAACCAATTGAACAACAAAAAAGTTTAAGCCTTCAATAAAATTTAACATAGAACTTACATCGAGCAATTAACTTAGTGACAGAGTCGGCAATGAGAATTATATTAAGCATAGAACCAAAGTTAATTTCTTCTGCCAAACATGTCAAATTCACCATCAAATCATAAAACAGTGAGACATGTAAAATAATTTTAGTTTATAATAAAGGAATGATGCTTTAAAACTAAAACATATGATATATAAAACAACGGAGACCATATATTCGATAACAAGTAAAAAGGTTTATCTAGTTCCCCAAAAATTAAAAGTATATACTGGATATAGAATGAAATTTTATCTTATATATTGGAGGGAGGACTTATAGAATATAATCTTAACTATACCTAATTTAAAAAATAATATATTACACTATTACTATTATAGCATTGACCTTAACCAATGCATCAAGTGCTCGAACTAACGAATTTGACCCCTCAACTATAAGCCCCTCCAATAACGCATTAAACAAATTCAAAATTTTAAAACCCAATTGCTTAATTTTTGACTCTATAACCTCTAACCATCTTTTTTCAATTTGTAAAAAATAACAATGCAAGAATGGAGTTTTTCTGAGCGTGTTCAAGTGAAAAATAACTTTAGAGTTTACTAGAGATAATAAATACATACACATGATGCGATTTTGGTTTTATGCGTGCGGTTTTGGCTAGTAACCAAATCGGAACCGTAAATTTGATTATTCAACCCACCTAAAACCGCCATATACGTCGGAACCGTTGGTGTGATTTTAATTGGTGCAGTTCGTGTAATTTTTGATGCGATTTTGGTTGCAATTTGGTTACTTGCTCAGCTCTAATAGTGTTTGATAATGTTGATGGGTAATAATAATATTGTGAATGATCCAGAAAAGTGAAAAAAAAATTTATGGGTGTTGTTGATTTCAACATAAGAGGGATAAAATAGTAAAAGATTATAATTCAGATGTTTTAAAAGTATCATTTATCAAATACTAATTTTTCTAATTCAATATTTAGTACTCCCTCCGTCTCAGGATAAAAGTCCTTATTACTATTTTGAGTAGTCCCATGTTAAATGTCCACTTTCCTTTAATAACCAAACTTTTACACATTTTTTCCTATTATGCCCGTAGCATTAAATATCTCATACTTTTCTTATTCTAATTCTCTCTCTATATTTAATGACATTATTATGGATAATTTTGTCATTTTATTCATCTTCTTAATATGCGTACCAGAATTTTTATCCTGGGACAGAGGGAGTATTCAGTATTCACATCTATTCAACTCATTCAAATTGTTTAAATATTTATAACCATTTAATTCAATTTTATCAAAAAAAAATAACAATTATTACTATATATGACATCGGTTATACACGTGCTACAGCCATTTATAAAATAGCCACGTCAGTTTTGATGACGATGATGGGTGGTATTGATCTGATGGTCTAGAGTGAATGCATGATGTAAACTATGGACTATTCGTACCTCTAGTGTGTGTATATTTAGAGAGAGAGAGAAAGAGAAACAAAGTAAGGCGCCACCTCTATAGCTGCTGCCTCTTCAGTCCAAGCTTATCTATCAGGGGATTACTACCATTTTCAGATTAACCCAAATGGGGGAGGTATGATAGTGCCTCAAAGATTCAATCTTTTTCCAACTTAGAAACTGATGTTGTGATTTTGGTTGGTGTTTTCGCAGGAAGAAAAGAATCCAGAGGAACAGAAAGTGGAGGAAAAGAAAGCAGAGGAACCCAAAAAAACAGAAGAAGATAAGAAAGAAGAAGAAGAAGTCAAACCAGAGGAAGAGCAGAAAGATGAGAAGAAAACAGAGGAATCAAAAGAGGCAGCTCCGGCACCTCAGCCACCCCAAGAAATTATCCTAAGAGTTTACATGCATTGTGAAGGTTGTGCTAGAAAAGTCCGTAGATGCCTCAAGGGTTTTGAAGGTAATAAATTCTATCTACATGTTTTTTTTATCAGATTAGTTTTTGATTAAAATGAATTAAAAACTGGTTGGTTGGTTTCTTTCTTTTGTTCCAATTAAGGAGTTGAAGATGTTGAGACTGATTGCAAGACTCGTAAGGTTGTGGTGAAAGGTGAAAAGGCAGATCCACGCAAAGTACTTGCAAGGGTCCAGAGGAAGAGCCACCGCCAGGTGGAGCTTATCTCACCGATACCTCCGCCGGTGGACCCCAAAAAGCCGGAGGAAAAAGAAATCCCCAAACCCCAAGAGAAAAAAGTGGAGGTTTTTATTTATTTTTCCTTAAAAACCTCTCAATCAAACTTTAATGGTCTTTTTTTCCCTGTTATTGATTAGTAAGTGATATGCTGTGTTGGGTTGTTGAGGTCATGTATTTGTTGTTTTGCTTGCAGCCTCGGGTAATTACGGTGGTTTTGAAAGTACACATGCATTGCGAGGCCTGTGCTCAAGAAATTAAAAACGTATCCAGAGGATGAAAGGTAATAATATCCTCTCCTCCTTGTTAATCATTTCTTTTTCTTCTTTAATTGGTCCATTTTTTATTCTTTTAATGCTTTTTTTGTTGTTAATCTTTTATCAATTGTTTTCTGCTGTATTAATGGCAAAGTAGCTTTCCCCCCTTTTCTTTGAATCTAAAATAATTGTTAAAGAGATTTTATTGATTCCCTATCTGTACATTCTCTAATTGGAATAAAATAATCAATTCTTTAGATTCCGTTGATTATTTTATATATTTTTTTTCTTTTCAATTTGTAATATATGATTGCCATTAATGTCAAAGAACCCAATTCAATCAACCCCGTTAACTTCAATTAGTAGGTTGTAATCAATTCAGTAAAATACATCAATTTTCTTTGCAATTTAGGAGTTGAGAGCGCAGAACCAGATCTAAAGGGCTCACAAGTAACGGTGAAAGGAGTGTTTGAGGCACCAAAATTGGTGGAATATGTGTATAAGAGAACTGGGAAACATGCAGTAATCGTGAAGCAAGAGCCTGAAGAGAAAGAGGAAGACAAGGGTAAAGAAGAGAAAAAGGGCGAAGAAGGAGGTGGTGACAAGGATGAAAAGAAAGGCGAGGAGGTGGCTTCTGCTGCGGCCGCGGCGGCGGAAGCAGACGGCGGCAGAGTGGGCAACGAGAAGAAGGAAGGTGGTGGTGGTGGTGGTGGTGGTGGTGGTGAAGAGGCAGTAAAACCAGAGGCTGCAATTACTGCTGAACAAGAAGATACAAACGTGGTGGAGCTGAAGAAGAATGACTTCTACTATTACTACCCACAGAATTACCAAATCTACCCTCCAACGTTCGCCACCGAAATGTACTCCTACTACCCTCCTGCACCTCAGATGTTCAGTGATGAGAACCCTAATGCATGCTCCGTTATGTAATTTTGAAGGAATGGGAGGGGTTAAATGGGAAGAAAGAGTGCACATGTGGCCTCTCTCAACCTCAACCTCCTCCTCTCCCATATCTTCTTCTTGTGCTCTACATGTGGCCTTGTCTGGGTACTAGTCTGCAAGGGAAACTGTAGAATTTTGCGAGGTTTTAATTTGTACCTTTTCTCTTCTTTTTGTTTATTATAATATTATAATCCTTGTGACATAAAACTATAAATAATACTATTATCAATGATAGCATAATATAATACTAGTAGAAACTAAATCCCTTGTACCTGATTTTTGTTTTCTATAAGTCTTTCAAAGCAGCAAAAACTTTAAGGTGGTTGAATATTTTATTCTCACTTTGGATTTGGTGGAAGCTAGGTATTCTGTTTAAATCAAGTGGGTGGGTCTGTTGGGCGCAGAGCAGAGTTATTGAAACAGGGAAAGAATGTACTACTAATTGAAATTACGTTTCAATCACCAATAATGCCTGCCAACCCAGTTGGAGGGGCGAGGGTGAGGGGGACTGGTGATATGTTAGCTCAAGTTGTAGTGAGTGAACTTAAATGTTTTAAAAATAAGTAACCAGATCAGCTGCTCAAACATAGTAACGGGCCCGGATCATTCCTAATATGTAATAAGCTTTTTGATTTATTATTTTTTTGGTTTAGTGCTGCTTTTGTGGAGAGTGACACTTGAACTATATTAGATAAGTAAGTTTCCATATATAAGTAATTACGTATTTTTCACATGCAGTTTCTTTTTGGTACTGTTTCATTCTACTCTTGTTAATACCAAACATTAATTATAAACATTTTTGGTAGAGTTAATTTTGAGTTAGCTGATAATTAAGAAAACTTATAAACATTTAGTAAATGAGCCGAAAAGTATATATTTTTGCTATGGGTGATCAAAGCTAGCTCCTATAAATTAAAAATAATTTGATTATCTTAGTCAACACATAATTTAATTTAACTACTCTCTAATATCAAGCTAGCTAAATACCAAAGTCGAGTGATGAGCGCAGTCAAAGATTAATGAAGCACTAATTAATTTAATTTTAATATTTTTCCTTGTACTTGGTTTGTGTTATAATTAAAACACGCTACTTAAAGCTTTAATAAACAAACATATGATCTGAACTACTGTTGGGCCTATATATGAGAAAGGAATTGAGATCTTAATTCACCAACCAATTGTCCTCGTGGTGACCAAAACATGTAGCCTAGCCTAGCTGCCATAATTTCTTTTATAAGTGACATTTATTAATAGTGTATATATCAAACATGAGTATGCCAAGAAAAAAAGATAAGAGTTTAAAAGTAGAAAAGATATATATACAAACTCCTCCTAACTCAATCATGCTATGGACCGACCTATTAATCCTAAAAGAGTGGTGTTTTTCAGATTAAAGAAATGAAGTTGTCCTGCTGGATCCATATCCAGTTATTTAAAAGTGGAAGTTAGCTTTTACGTACGTAGTCTCCACGTATAAATTAAGATGCATGCATGCATGCGGCAAGTTGTTTTTTTTTTAAATCTCAACCTTACATTATACTAATCAACGATTATAAATTTAATTGTTCAAATAGTATCTAAGACAACTTATTGTCATGAATTAATTCTCTCTCTATATATATATCACATGAAACACGACATCAATAACTATTTCTCAACCATATATCCATTTTATTTGCTTGGATTTTGGACATAAATTAATTAATATAATTTAAATTTAAATTAGAAATAAGCCATGAACTATCTAGCTCTACCTGGCAGGCAGCCCAACTACATTAATGCCACTAAGCTCAGCTTGTTTCTATCACCTATCATACTTAATTCTTCTTTTTGAATATTCTCTTTTTGATGCAAACGTAATTGCAGGTCCGTACTAGCCACCCACTAGGCCAAGTCTTTACTTATTGAGACCCATCGAACTAGTAGTGTACCTCTCTCATTATTTTATGCATGCAAGTAATTTTAGGGGATACATACATACATATATACAATGACGGGTTCAAGATTTGTGATCAGTGTAGACAAATTTTTATTTTTTATTCATAAAAAATATTATAATTATAAATATTAGGAAAGTGAATAAAATTAAGATTAGCATAAAATATAAGCCTTGCATTTTAAAATTTGAGATATTTATATTTATATTATCAATTTATGTAATATTAAAATTAACTAAGAATTTAGTAACGGAGTTTATATACTTTGAAATGATAATAAATATACTTTGTCCATAGTCTTAAATTTTATGTCCATTGTTTTTGTTTGTGAACTTTTTAATTAAGGGACGATAGTGAAAAGTAATAGAAAGAAAGAAAAAAGACTTTAGTAAAGCTATAGTCTCTACATTACTCTTTATATACGAATACAATAAGATTTAATTTCAGAATAAAGTGGTAAATTAAATTTTCCCTCACTACAAGAAAAAGTTTTAGTTTTGACGGAATTATGATCGATTGAACACATTCAGTCGACATTAATTTAAGACCGACTGAATATTTTGTCGACATTAAATCAATCGGTGTTAATTTATCCTCAACGGATATCAGTCGGATTTAAGCCCTCCACCTTGGCGCGAGTATTTCACGCCAAAGCGAATATAAAGTCGAAAGAATATGTGTGATCCTCGACTGAATACTTCGTCGACATTAGCTTATGGTCGACAGACATAACCTCGACCCATTCTCTCATTCTCGTCACTCACTCTCTCATTCTCTCATTCTCTCATTCCCTCATCACTCACTCTCTCATTCTTTCTCTCTCTCAATTCGCTCTCTCACTCACTCTCTCTCACTAAAACTCTCTCATTTCAGTCCACCCACACCAACACCTCGTCGGATTCCAACCTCCGCTTCTGACGACCACGCCTTTAGTTTAGTTTAATATTATACTACAACTATAGTAAATTAAGGTGATATTATTTAATGTATATGATTTAGGCCATACGGAGTAGCTTTGGTCAACCTCCTACTATAATCGAGTTCTGGGATAGAGTCCATACGCCGAAGGGCTCTACTTCGGGGTCGACGATATCTCCAGCATCACTAGCTATACGGGTAATACATTTACTATATATAATAAATATTATTTAGGATAATATTACGTAATTTATATGATGATACCAAGATAACTCACTTGTATATCAAATTACAGGTGCGGTTTGAGAAGCTCCGCAGCTAGCGTATAGCAGAGTTGCAGGCTGCTAGGGGCGATGCTGAGACATTAGATTCCACCGTCCCTCCGCCCGAGATTAGTTTATCTCAGGACGAGGAGACGTCTTTTTGGGTCGCATCTCAGGATACTCCCACTAGTACTACCGACCGGTATCGAGTGTTGGGGTTACCGAGGATACTAGCATATACACTGCCGGGAGGTATAATATTTGTGTTTATTTCTTATTTATGAATAAAGTAAACTTATAATATTATTCATGTTATATTGTATCAGTTCAATAGTGTTAAACTGATACAATATAACAAAAATTAAGTTTAACTGCAGCGGAATAAGCAATCCATTAAAAGAGTCAAGTAGAGAATAAAATATACTATCTTCTATGATTTAAAAGGTTTTTCATCACTTTTATTGCTAAGACTCAACTTAATATATAAACCACATCATCCCTGCACTACGGCCAATGATATTCATTAGTATCACAACCACAAATTATCCATGCACTACAGGCCAAGGATATTTGTGTATTTATCAATGATCATGATCATGCCAACAACTGTCCATTAATGCACTACGGGCCAATGAGAACTTTTACCACATCATTTGTAACATTATGGTCATGATTATACCGAATAATCTCTGGTCATAATCATACCAAGTTCATCTATGCACTACTGGCCACAGATGACTTTTAACATAATATAAACATGAGGATGATGACAATGATATAAGAATTCAATAAAAACAAGTTCAATAATTAATTTATCCAGGAACCAATAACGTTCAAATTGTCAACATGATACTGCTTTGTGGGGTAAAACTCAAGAATGCACAGAAGAAAATTTTCATGAAAAGATACTGGATGAAGTATAAATATCAAGGATATTCCACTAATTTCATGGAGTATAAAAGTCAAAACTTTAACCAACTGAGTATAATAAAGAATGGAATAACAAAAGAAATCACCAGGCATGCGATAGACCGCACAGACAGGTTATTCCAACAAAATAATAAATAATGGAACCAGGTCATGCGTAAACGCACAGACAGGATATTCCAACAGAATAATAAATAATGGAATCAGGTCATGCGTAAACGCACAGACAGGATGTTCCAACAGAATAATAAATAATGGAACCAGGTCATGCGTAAACGCACAGACAGGATGTTCCAACAGAATAATAAAGAATAGAATAACAGAAGAATTTCACCATGTATGCGGTACTTCACATAGACAAGTTATTCCAACATAATAATACATAATGGAATAACAAAAGAATTTCACCAAGTATAGGATAGTCCGCGTATACAGGTTATTCCAGCAGAATAATAAAGAATGGAATAACAGAAGTTCTCTTCATGAATACAAAATAAATAATACCCCTTACCTTAGAAGAAATTGGATATAGGAGTAGTGAAGTAGCAGAATACTTTTTTTCTTTCTCTCTATAGTTTCTCTCTCTAAAGTTTCAGTGAATTTGTAAGAAATAATGAAGGAATGAGCTTCTATTTATATGAGAATGGACTGAATAATAACTAATTCATGAACGGTCCAGATTGATTTACTTTTAAACGGACGGTCCATATTAATTTATTATGCAGTATTAATAAAATATTCTAATAAAACAAAATTTTTTAAATAAAATATAATATATTCTATTTATAATCTAATAAAACGAATAACTTTATAAAAGTATTCTGTTTTATATAAAAAGATTTTACTATGTAAATACTATGCAGGTACTATACAAACATAATAGAATATTATATATTCTATTTATACTCTAATAAAATGAATAACTTTATAAAAGTATTCTGTTTTATATAAAAAGTTTTCTGTTTTATTCCATTTATAATAATAATAAAACAAAACTTATCACCTTTATTATAATTCACAATATTAATCGATCAGGTCGTTCCCAGGAAAGAAGGGCTTTCCAATAAGGATTTCTCCCTACTGACACGTAATTAGGTGGCCAAACCTCTCCTTGGCATGCAGAACTTCTAGATATCGTTAATATTGCAATTAATAAAATTAATAACTTTGTTATCTCAATTATTGATTTAATAATATATAAAATATCGACAATAATTGAATATTATATAACAACTTGCGTATTTTACAAAATTTATAAATATTACCCACAACTATAACATTATATCAAATTCATTCCATAATATTCAAAAATGACATTCATAGAAAAATCATCTTTATTCATAAAAGTTGAGATTTTACAATAACCTTATTGTCGACTGAATATTCCGTCGAAAATAAGTCTTTTTATTATAGTGCCTTTTTATAAACTTACAAATTTGTACTCTTTTTTTTAATCTCAATTTCAGTTTTTTATTTTTTATTTTTTATCCAAAACGCACAAACACCGTAAAGTTCTTCTTTGTTTTTAATCAAATCACAAAAAAATAAAAAATTAAGCCTACACTGGCTACAGATATACTAGATCTGCCCCGTGTATGGTATATGTATTTTCAGCTCAATTTTGTGCATTTAAGCGTACATAATTAACTTCATTCCACTGCAAGTGTTTAATTATTAATTCATAAACTATATTATATCCAGATTAATCCTAATTACCAGTTTTAATCTCATCAATAATGCATGTGTTTGTAAGATATTTGTTCATAAATTATTGTTAATATCCATCCCTACATATTCTCATTTCCCGATCGATTCACTTGCTATATTCCCTTGTCAAAAAAATGATTTAAGTTCAAATTTTATTAGGTATATTTATATATTATATCTAAATAAATTTTATCTCTCCTTCATTAAAAAATGTAAATGTCTGAAGTACATTTGTTACGCATATTCAAAAAAATAAATGCTCTGTCTAACTGTAAGCTTTAATTTATTATACACTCTCTATTCTACTTTAATCTTTTTATATGTGAAACCATATATACTATTTTATTTTTTTTATTGGTGTTTTTCTAGTAAAATTCATGAGTTAAAATCTTTTTTTTTTAATTTCAAAAACCTTTTTTGATGATGAAAGGAATATATATTTTAAAATTATTGAATTTATATAAAATAAAAAAATTGAAATTTATCTTGCAGGAAGGGGGTGATACCCTGTTATGAAAAATAAAATAAATTTGATTTAAATAAAAGTGGATAAAGAGAAGCTATAATTATTATTACCAGAAAAGGCCACCAGTCTTACAGATTAGGCCCACCGTAAAATAGATAAATTTCAGACCCACTGTCAGGGCCACTAGACAAAACTTTTGTAGATTCTGAATCACCACAGAGGAAGAGGATCACTCCACTCTATTGTGATGGCATATAAAGTACTACTATTATATTATATTATATTATATAGGAGCTCGAAATTTCATGTTTGCTTTTACCTTTGAATTTATTTTTTTTATGATCCGATTAATCAATAAAGTTTTGATTAAAATGTCATTTTATTTTAATTTTTAAAGTAATAGTAGTTTATATTCAATTATATAATTTTAAGTAATTTATAATATATTTTTTAATAATTTATAATAAAATAGTGTCGCAATGTGCATACTTTCAAAAATGTCCACTCACTTAATTTCACTAATAGTTGTTATTGTTGTTATTAGTATTATTGATTTTATAGGTTTTTATTATTAGGATTAGGATCTCATTTACAAAATCATAAAATATAACAGAATGGAATATAAATTTTTTGGTCTATTATTAATAAATTTAATGTTTCTAAATAAAAATATTTTGTGTATGAATGAATATACTTGTGGTGTTACCGTTACGTCACATTTGGGGGGTGTTAGAATTTGGTGGCTTGGTTACCCAAAAAACCTTTTTGTCCTGAAAGTATATTTATTTACAGGGTCACCCGCAATTCCTGAAAGTATTTATTTACAGTTACAGGGTCACCCGCAATCTCTGAATCAGCCCTCGCCCTCCCCCTCCCCCTCCCCCCTCCCTCCCCCCTCCCTCCTCCCTCCTCCCTCCCTCCCTCCCTCTCCCCTCCCCGCCCCCCCCTCGCCCTCCCCCTCCCCCTCCCCCAGCTCCCCCAGCTCCCAATAAACCATAGGGACTACCTAGGACCTAGGTACTTGAAACACCCCCTCAATGTCTTTTTGGATGAATTACATATTTTATTATATTTTTAAAAATAATTACAACAATAGTGTCCTCATAAAATCTTTACACAACTAATACACTTTCATATTTATTTACAATACTAGTGCAATTAGGATTCCTTAATTTAGGGGATTAGTATTCAATTAAAATTCCTTAATTTAAAGATTGGTTATACCCATGGCTTATTCTCTCTCTCCTCATCTATAACAACTGCAGTTAATCACCCTTCTTCTTCATATATATATATATATATTTATTTATATTTATATATATATAGGGCTATATGTATATACACAGCTGTGTATTACACAGTAGGTCTATGGCAACAGATTTTTTGGGCTATAGCGACGATAAACTGTCGTTATAGCCCAGAATAGCTATGACGATGGATGAAACCGTCGCTATAGCCCAAAAAACCGTCGTCATAGTCTACTGTGTAATACACAGCTGTGTATATACATTTTTCTCATATATATATATATATATATATATATATTAGTTAGTCGTACAAATTTTTGACCCAATGCAGTTCGTGTTGTTACCATCTGAAGGAAACCATAGCCCAAAGCATATTACTACTATACTACTAACAAACCTGAGTCGGTCCGGGTAGCTCATAAATATGGGATTGTAGTGGTAGTCTTAGAAGCACAACTCATATTGGGAAGTCGCATTTACCCTTATATATATATGAGTCAACCAATTATATATCTCCAATAGCTTCTCAAAATGAAGGGTCAAAATGGAGGTGGGTATGAAGATTAAGGCGGCAGCGGCTGCGACGGCGACAGCGGTGGATATGAATACTGGATGATAGTAACCAAACCTTCATATCAAGGTAACCAAACTGTCATATCAAAGTAACCAATCAACATTCACACTTTAAATTTTTTTTTCTTAGTACAGTTAGTTACCAAACCTTCAGATCAAGGTAAGCAAACCTTCGTAACAAGGTAACAAAATCATCATACCAAAGTAACTAATTCACATTCACACCTGCAGTTTTTTCATAGTGCAGTTGGTAGCCAAACCTTCGGACCAAGGTAACCAATTCAATTTTATTAAGTTACCAATTTGGTTTAAATGTGATGCAGTTGGTAGCCAACCATTCATACAAAGAAAACCATTTTATTATTTATGAGTAACAAAATAGTTATAAAAAAAAATTCAGTACATTAAAAGTTACATCTATTTATTTTTAAACTTTTTGTAGGGCGAATCTTATTCTTATTCTCATTGGCGTTTTGGACAACGGAGATTCGCGGCGGTATAGCGGCGGAGTATGTGAGGTGTAGCGGCGGACTATTATTTCAAAGTATATGTGAGGGAGATGAAGATTTGAATTTGAATATTTAAATTTGAATTATTATTTTGAATTTGAATTTATTTTTGTTGTTAGATCCAAATATTTGAATTTGAATTATTAATTATGGAAATTATTAGTCCTTGATTTTAGGTTTCCTAATTAATGTATATTGTACTATTTTTGTAATATGTACAATCTTTTTGTAATTATTTGGTTGATGTACTTTTCTTGTAATTACTTTTTATTTGTTGTATACTTATGTAAAGAACCCTGTCTTTTTCAACTGAGGCCCAATTTCATTACACTTAGCACAACTACTCTGGACCATAGAAAAAACTTTTGGGTCAACTTGAAATCCACACTCTTTATCAATTCTTCATCCAGTTACAAGAAAAATCCTTCATTAGAGTGGAGTTATTCACAAGAGTAAATCTTTAGGTACTCTCAACTTACTAATAATTTACCGAATGATAGAATGTATGTCGTTTTGGGTTTTTTTTTAAAAAAATTCTATGCCTCTTTCTCTTAGGAATATCAGTGAACTCCCCCCTTTTCTCCTACGTTAAATCTGATCCTTCTCCTATAACTCTCTCTGCTCATTCCTTGGCTCTTTGTCAAAACTCACTTGTCAGTTCAGCCTCTCTTCCGATTACTCTTCTCCGATTAAATACCGGATTCACGCGACTCCCTCTCTTTCCTCATATGTTTCACTTCAAACAATAATTAATCTATGAAACTCTAATAAGGTAAACCCTTTTTTGAATAATTTCTACTTTCAATTGATGTATTGTTTCATTTGGATTAATTGATTTGTGTTTAATTGGGTTCTTCATAATCTTTGCTTTATTACCCAAAAGAAGAAGAGGGTTTTTCAATTATCTTAATCATCTCTACTTTGTGTATCATTACAATTTAATTTGGGTTTCTTGTCAAATTTTTGATGGTACTCTTTTATTATTGTTTTTCTCAATGTGTTTTGTCTTTCAGATTTTTTTTATGATTGCTGTTAATAATTTGTTTTGTTATGTAACATAAATTTTTGATTGGCCTTTAAATACATAAAATACAATGCATTGCTTTAGTTCATACTGGCTAACTATTCAGTTTTCAGTTATGTAGTTAAGATTTATAGGCTTGCAAAAAGTTTGCAATAAGAAGAAAAATAACAAATTTTTTTTATCTTTTTTATTTAGATTGTTTGCTGTTGTGGACACTTTTTGCTGCTTGTTTCAAGGCCTTTGGAAATCTACCAATGGAATCAGAAATAAATATTAGCTCTACAAATATGGATATTGACGTAAATGACCCGTCTAACAACGAATGGGATGATGAAGTAGAAGAGAATGAAAAATAGAATAATCAAATAGTGGAAGAGCCCAAATTACATATGGTGTTTGACAATGTTAATGAGGTTTATGAATACTATAGGAGTGCACAACAAGGATTTGGAGTGACTAAAAGAAGTAGTAGAAAATTGGACGGAGTGGTTAAATATTTCACAGTTATATGTCACAATATGGAGAACCAAAGAAGAACTCAAAAATTACTCTAAAACAGCATCTGGTTATTAAAGCAAGTTGTAAGGCTAAGATTTGTGCCAAGTTATTGAATGATGGATGTGACGCCCCCAAAATAGGTATACATCACCCATCTTGGGTCGCCAGATACATGGTGCAGAATACAAATACAATCTTTAATATACAACAAAAAAAACTGTGAGTTTTAATACAAATATTGTCTTCTAGACAATATCCACTCTCAGAATAAGTCCTCATTACATTTATTATCACACTATTTAACAGAATATTGAGGACTACTAATACTATCATCTGGACCATCACTCCGTTCCCCGACTAGTCCCTGCTACGTTCTCATTTCCTGAATAGAACAGTGAAAGAAAGGGTGAGCTCAACTAGTCCAGTAAGAAATATTATGACTAAGATAATGCAGGATAAATTATCATTAGCCTTCAACAATGTTAAACTGATAAAATACAATAGACAACAAGTTTAATTGTAACGGAATAAGCAAA
The DNA here is from genome assembly GCA_020205505.1 of Panax japonicus. NCBI lineage: Eukaryota > Viridiplantae > Streptophyta > Magnoliopsida > Apiales > Araliaceae > Panax > Panax japonicus. The sequence continues at coordinate 4,978,362 of CM035095.1, read as the reverse complement.
CCATTAAAAGAGTCAAGTAGAGAATAAAATTTACTATATTTTATGATTTAAAAAGTTTTTCATCACTTTTATCGCTGAGACTCAGCTTAATAAATAATCCACATCATCCCTGCACTATGGCCAAGGATATTCATTAGGGTCACGACCACAAATTAGCCTTGCACTACGAGCCAAAGATATTCGTGTATTCATCAATGGTCATGATCATGCTAACAACTGTCCATCAATGCACTACGGGCCAATGAAGACTTTTATCACATCATTTGTAATATTACGGTCATTATTATACCGAATAATCCCTGGTCATAATCATACCAAGTCCATCTATGCACTACAGGCCACAAATGACTTTCAAAAATATAAACACGAGGATGATGACAATGATATGAGAATTCAATAAAACAAGTTCACGAATTAATTTATCTAGGAACTAATAACGTCCAAATTGTCAACATGATACTTCTTTGTAGAGTAAAATTCAAGAATGCTCAAAAGAATATTTCCATGAAAAAATACTGGATGAAGCGCAAATATCAAGAATATTCCACTAATTTCATGGAGTATAGAAGTTAAAACTTTAACCAACTGAGTATAATAAATAATGGAATAACAAAAGAAATTACCAGACATGTGATAAATAGCACAAACAGGTTATTCCAACAGAATAATAAATATGGAACAATGTCCGGCGTAAACGCACAGACAGGATATTCCGACAGAATAATAAATGCATAATAATAAATAATGGAACCAGGTCAGGCTAAATTCGCACCGACAGGATATTCCGTCAGAATAATAAAGAACGGAATAATAGAAGAATTTCACCACGTATGCGGTACTTCGCATAAACAGGTTATTCCAACATAATAATATAGAATGAAATAACAGAGGGATTTCACCAAGTATAGGGTATGCCGCGTATACAGGTTATTCCAACAGAATAATAAAGAATGGAATAACAGAAGGATTTCACCAAGCATTAGTATTAATTAACAAAATAACTTGTATACGCGGCATATCCTATACATAACCTGTATACGCGGCATACCCAATGCTTGGTGAAATCCTTCTGATATTCTATTCTTTATTATTCTGTTGGAATAACCTGTATACGCGGCATACCCTATACTTGGTGAAATCCCTCTGTTATTTCATTCTATATTATTATGTTGGAATAACCTGTTTATGCGAAGTACCGCATACGTGGTGAAATTCTTCTATTATTCCATTCTTTATTATTCTGTCGGAATATCCTGTCGGTGCGAATTTAGCCTGACCTGGTTCCATTATTTATTATTATACATTTATTATTCTGTCGGAATATCCTGTCTGTGCGTTTACGCCGGACCTGGTTTCGTCTTTATTATTATGTTGGAATAACCTGTCTATGCGAAGTACTGCATGCATGGTAATTTTTTTGTTATTCCATTTATTATTATACTCAGTTGGTTAAAGTTTTGACTTCTATACTCCATGAAATTAGTAGAATATACTTGATATTTGCGTTTCATCCAGTATCTTTTCATGAAAATATTCTTCTGAGCATTCTTGAATTTTATTCTACACAGAAGTATCATATTGACAATTTGGACGTTATTAGTTCCTGGATAAATTTATTCGTGAACTTGTTTTATTAAATTCTTATATCATTGTCATCATCTTCATGTTTATATTTTTGAAAGTCATCTGTGGCCTGTAGTGCATAGATGGACTTGGTAAGATTATGACCATGGATTATTCGGTATAATCATGACCGTAATGTTATAAATGATGTGATAAAAGTCCTCATTGGCCCGTAGTGCATTGATGGATAGTTGTTGGCATGATCATGACCATTGATGAATACACGAATATCCTTGGCCCGTAGTGCATGGATAATTTGTGGTCGTGACTCTAATGAATATCCTTGACAGTAGTGCATGGATGATGTGGATTATTTATTAAGCTGTGTCTCAGCGATAAAAGTTGATGAAAACGTTTTAAATCATAAAATATAGTAAAATTTATTCTCTACTTGACTCTTTTAATGGATTACTTATTCCGCTGCAGTTAAACTTGATGTCTATTGTATTTTATCAGTTTAACATTGTTGAAGGCTAATGATAATTTATCCAGCATTATCTTAGTCATAATATTTCTTACTGGGCTAGTTGAGCTCACCCTTTCTTTCACTGTTCTCTTCAGGAAATAAGAACGTAGCAGGGACTAGTCGGGGAACGGAGTGATGGTCCGGATGATAGTATTAGTAATCCTCACTATTCTGTTAAATAGTGTGACAATAAATATAATGAGGACTTATTCTGAGATTGGATATTGTCTAATAGACAGTATTTGTATTAAAACTCACAGCTCTCTTATTATATATTAAATATTATATTTGTATTATGTACCATGAATTTGACGACTCAAGATGGGTGATGTATACCTATTTTGGGGGCGTCACATAATACCCCTTACGAGTACAACAAATAATATCTCTTACCTCAAAAGAAGACTGTATACTTGAATAGTGAGGGAGCAGACTTCTCTTCTTCTTTCTCTCTATAATTTCTCTCTATAATAATGGCTCTAAAGCTTTAGTGAATTGGTGAGAAATGAAGGAAGAATGAGCTTCTATTTATAGAAAAATATAGTTTCAATAATTGCACGTTTTGGGGCTCGAAAAATTATAGTACAATACTTCCAACTTTTCTTTCATTTTTAATTTAGTCCTGCAAGTATTATCAATTTTGCACCAACTCCCCTAATAGTAAATCATGTGAATAAATAATAAAATTATGTGACTCAATAGTAAATCATGTGACTCAATATTTCTAAACATGTGAAAAAATTAATTACAATATAGTACCTCCATCTATACCTACGTCTTTAACTTAGTCATGCAAGTATTATCAATCTTGCACCAACTCTCCTAATAGTAAATGAATGTGACTCAATAGTACATACATGTGAATAAATAGTTATAAAAGCATGTGAATAAGTAGCAATTAATTGCTTATTTATCCGATAAATTACCCGATTTATCAATATAACCCCAGACATCAATTATCATCGGAATAGATGTCGATATCCACTAACACTAATAATTCCAACACAATGGAACTATCAAATTTATCTTTAATCAACACGAACTTATTCATCATTAATATTATAACTCACAATATTTAACAACCAGGTCGTTCCCAGGAAAGAGGGGGCTTTCCGATAAGGATTTCTCCTTATTGGCGAGCAATTAGGTGACCAAACCTCTCATTGACAGAACTTCTAGACATTGTAAATATTGCAATTTAATAATATGAATAACTTTGTCGTCTCAATTATTGATTTAATAATATATCATATAATGCAGATAATACTGTGACAATGAGAGATATAATGCAGCAATTACTATAGCAATAATTTAGTGTAACTGAGTGACTTCTCACGTAAGTATCAATAATCAATACCGTGTGCTACTATGCAACCACGCGTATTACTGTACTTTAACTACCGAGTAGTTCAACAGTATTAACGGTAAAACTTCCGCCGTTATTTTCATAAAAATATTTTTGTCGTTTTCTCAATCCGACAATAATTTTTTTGTGGGGTCCACCAAAGATTATACCGTCGTACAGATATTCCCCGAAAAAAAAAGAATATTCTCCGACCAATCGAATATTATATAACAATTTGCGTACTTTGTAAAATTTATAAATACTACCAACAACTATAACATTATCTCAAATTCACACCATATTTTGAAAAAATTATTTTGAGATATTTAAATTTTTATTCATAAAATCTGGGGCCTCACATTAATTATATATTTTGGTATATTTTTAGAAATAATTAAAATAATAGTGCATCCATAAAATAATTACAAAAGTAATATACTTTCCATATTTATTTATAATATTAGTGCAATAAGAATTCCTTAATTTAGGAGATTAGTATTGATTTACTTATTAAATTAAGTAATTAATAAGTATTCCATATAGCAAACTTTCTCTATTATCTTGTTACATAGTACATCTCAGTTTCTTCTCATCCCAACTTCTTCACCGGGACTACTTTCTCTCTCTAGACTCTGTCATGCCAATTTTTTCATCTCTAACTATTTCTCATGCCATCATTTCTCGATCTATTTCTCGCCATGACGGCTTCCAATTCTTCTATCCAACAATCCTCTTATTCGCTCTCATCTTTCTCTCACCTACCCACTTTTCCACCTTTTTCAAATTCGCCTCTCACCCCCGCAACTCCGTCGCTAGACGACGTGTAATAAGGGTCGCCGCTGTGGAGACGCTCGAAAAGACGGAGACTTCTAGTTATCAAATCACTTTTTTCTAAATAAGTTACAATATGGATTGATTAAATTTATAGTAATTTTAAAATTAAAAATATCACATATGTGACGCCCCCAAAATATGTATACATCACATATCTTGAGTCGCCAAAATACATGGTACAAAATTCAAATACAACTTAATTATACAACAGTCGTGTAAAATACGACAAAACATATGTTGTGAGTTTTAATACAAATATTGTCATCTAGATAATATCCATACTCTATTGAGTCCTCATTACATTTATTATCACACCATTTAACAGAATAGTGAGGACTACTAATGCTATTATCTGGACCGTGAATCCGTTCCCCGACTAGTCCCTGCTACGTTCTCAATTCCTAAAGAGAACAATGAAAGTAAAAGGGTGAGATCAACTAGCCCAGTAAAAATATTATGACTAAGATAATACATAATAAATTATCGTTAGCCTTCAACAGTGTTAAACTGATACAATATAACAAACATCAAGTTTAACTGCAGCGAAATAAGCAATCCATTAAAAGGGTCAAGTAGATAATAAAATCTACTATCTTTTATGATTTAAAAGGTTTTTCATCACTTTATCGCTGAGACTCAGCTTAATAAATAATCAACATCATCCCTGCACTACGGCCAATGATATTCATTAGTATCACAACCACAAATTATCCATGCACTACGGGCCAAGGATATTCGTGTATTCATCAATGGTCATGATCAAGCCAGCATCTGTCCATCAATTTACTACGGGCCAATGAGGACTTTTACCACATCATTTATAACATTACGGTCATGATTATACCAAATAATCCCTGGTCATAATCATACCAAGTCCATCTATGCACAACAGGCCACAGATGACTTTCAACATAATAAGTATGGGAATGATGACAATGATATAAGAATTCAATAAAACAAGTTCAAGAATTAATTTATCCAGAATTCAATAACGTCTAAATTGTCAACATGATACTGCTTTGTAGAGTAAAATTCAAGAATGCTCAGAAGAATATTTCCATTAAAAGATACTGAATGAAGCGCAAATATCAAGGATATTCCACTAATTTCATGGAGTATTAAAGTCAAAACTTTAACCAACCGAGTATAATATAATATATGAAACTGCAAATGGATTTTCGCCCGCCATGCGGTAATCCACGTATACAGATCATTTCCTCAATTTAACAAGGAATGAATACAAAGGATCATTCACCATGCATGTGGTAATCCGCAAAGACATGTTATTCCAACAGAATAATAAAGAATGAAATAACAGAAGGATTCACCATGCGTGCAATAGACTGCACAGACAGGTTATTCCCAACAGAATAATAAAGAATGGAACCAGGTCATGCGTAAACGCACAGACAGGATATTTCGACAGAATAATAAATAACGGAACCAGGTCAGACAAAATTCGCACAGACATGATATTCCAACAGAATAATAAAGAATGGAATAACAACAGAAATCACCATGCATGCGATGGACCGCACAGATAGGTTATTCCAACAGAATAATAATTAATGGAACCAAGTCAGGCGTAATACGCACCGACATGATATTCCAACAGAATAATAAAGAATAGAATAACAGATGAATTTCACCATATATACGGTACTTCGCATGTACAGGTTATTCTAACATAATAATAAAGAATGAAATAACATAAGAATTTCACCAAGTATAGGGCAGCCAGCGTATACAGGTTATTCCAACAGAATAATAAAGAATGGAATAACAGAAGTTCTCTTCATAAATACGAAATAAATAATACCCATTACCTTATAACAACTAGATATAGGAGTAATGAAGTAGCAGAATACTTTTCTTCTTTCTCTTTATAGTTTCTCTCTAGAGTTTCAATGAATTCGTAAGAAATAATAAAGGAATGAGCTTCTATTTATAGGAGAATGGACTGAATAGTAACTAATTCCTGAACTGGTCCAGATTGATTTACTTTTAAACGGACGGTCCAGATTGGTTTACTATAAAATATTCTAATAAAACAAAATCTTTTAAATAAAATATAATATATTCTATTTATAATATAATAAAACGAATAACTTTATAAAAGTATTATATTTTATATAAAAAGATTTTACTATGCAAAACTACTATGCAGACATTATGCAAACACTATGCTTAATAAAATATAATATATTCTATTTATAGTCTAATAAAACGATAACTTTATAAAAGTATTCTGTTTTATATAAAAAGATTTTACTATACAAAACACTATACATAATAGAATATAATATATTCTATTTATAGTCTAATAAAACGAATAACTTTATAAAAGTATTCTGTTTTATATAAAAAGTTTTTCTATTTTATTACATTAATAATACTAATAAAATAAAACTTCATCATCATTATTATAATTCACACTATTAATCGACCAGTCGTTCCCAGAAAAGAGGGGGCTTTCCAATAAGGATTTCTCCCTATTGGCGCGCAATTAGGTGACCAAACCTCTCATTGGCAGAACTTCTAGACATCGTTAATATTATAAATAATAATATTAATAACTTGGACGTCTCAATTATTGATTTAATAATATATAAAATATCGACAATAATTGAATCAATTAACGTGAGATACTATGCAATAATTACTGAAGCAATAATTGAACAAAACTGAGTGACTTCTCACGTAAGCATCAATAATCAATACCGTGTGCTACTATGCAACCATGTGTATTCCTGTACTTTTAACACCGGGTGTTTCAACAGTTAACAATTAAACATCCACCGTTATTTTCATAAAATATTTTTGTCATTTTCTCAATCCGATAATAATTCTGTTGTGGGGTCCACCAATGATTGTGCCGTCGTACGAATATTCCCTGTTAAAACGAATATTTCCCCACCAATCGAATATTATATAACAACTTGCGTACTTTGCAAAATTTATAACTATTACCCACAACTATAACATTATATCAAATTCATTCCATAATATTCAAAAAATGATAATTATAGAAAATTTATCTTTGGGTCTCCATCCACAGCAACCGGTTGTTGGGGAGCAACCCCTTTTTGGTCAGCTGGTACAGCTTGTTACGGCTTATAAAAAAAAGTAAAAAATTCTAAGGCCGGTACAAGTTGTTACGGCTGGCCAAAAATGGGTTGCTCCCAACAACCGGTTGCTGTGGATGGAACCCCTTCATCTTTATTCATAAAAGTTGGGGTCTTACAACATACTTACTTTAAAAAAGATTAATAAATTAATAGCGATTTTATAATTAAAACAAGAGTTTATAATATATTACATTTATCGTAAGCTCTAACGCAAGAAGCCAATACGAAAATCAAATAGTTACAACGGTCAAAACATGGTTTGACTGTTGAAACTTTAAAATTTAAAATTTCATTATTTAAGAATAAATATAAAGAAACCGTTGGCTACATAGTGAAAAAAACTGAATATCTATCCGCATAATCACCCAATTACACCACAAAACATGGATAGAAATAAAGAAATTATTGTGAATGATATTATGTATTTAAGTACATTGGACTTCCAAATATTTTTTTCCTCAATAAATGAATTATGCCATTTAAATTAGATATAATATAAATAAAGTATATAATATTTTTTTTTCAAAATAAAAATTTACTTTTTAAAATTTATTTGAGAGGCGTTCAAATTGATAATATAAAGAACAAAGCTTACAATTGATAGTATCTATTAGGGGTGAGCATGGTGTGGTTTGGTGCGGTTTGAAGTCCAAACTGCACCCGAACCCGCTTAGGTGTGGTTTGAAAAATTCAAAATCGCACACGAAACCGCTTGTGATTGGTGCGGTGCAGTTTTAATTGGTGCGGTTTCAGTTCCAAAACCAATTGAAACAACAAAAAGTCCAAGCCTTCAATAAAATTTAACATAGAACTCACATCGAGCAATTAACTTAGTGATAAAGTCGGCAATGAGAATTGTATCAAGCATAGAACCAAAGTTCCTTTTGCCAAACATGTTAAATTCACCATCAAATCATAGAACAGTGAGACACGTAAAATAGTTTTAGTTTATAATAAATGAATGATGCTTTAAAACTAAAACATACACTATATAAAACAACGGAGACCATATATTCGATAACAAGCAAGAAGGTTTGTCTAGTTCCCCAAAAATTAACAATATACATTGGAGATAGAATGAAATTTTTTCTTTTATATTGTAGGGAGGACTTATAGAATATAATCTTAACTATACTTCATTTGAAAAATAATCTATTAGACTAATACTATTATAGTATTTACCTTAACCAATGCATCAAGTGCTCGAACAAACAAATTTGGCCCCTCAGCTATATGCCCCTCCAATAACACATCAAACAAATTCAAAATTCTAAAACCCAATTGCTTAATTTTTGATTCTATAACCTCTAACAATCTTCTTTTAATTGGTGAAAAAATAACAATGCAAGACTGAGATTTTCTCTGAGCGCTGTTCAAGTGAAAAGTAACTTTAGAATTTACTAGAGATAATACATACATACACACACATGGTGCAATTTTGGTTTTATGCGTACAGTTTTAGCTAGTAACCAAATTGAAACCGTAAATTTGGTTATTCAACCTACCTAAAACCGCCACATACGCCGGAACCGTTGGTGCGGTTCGTGCGATTTTTGGTGCGATTTCAATTCCAATTTAATTAATTGCTCAGTCCTAGTATCTATTAGATAGTTTATACAGTCTCTCCGCCTCAATAAAATGAGCAGAGTATAATTTGTACACATATTAAAAAAAATTAAAAAAGGTAAAAGAGAATAATTTTTTTTTCACATTTATCCTTAGTAAGTACACAAAATTATATAAAGTGATGAGTACATTTTTTTTTAAAACTAATAGAACTCATTAAATGATATATTTACTTTTTATTTTATGTATTTTATCTTGTTTTTTTGGGATAATTTTTTTTTTACCTTTAGTCATCATTTTGAAGATGGAATGAGTAATTTTTATAATTATATTATTTAAAATTAAATAAATATACATATTAATTCTAAATTTTATTTTTTATAAATAATTTTAAAAATTAATATTATTTTTTATATTTTAAAACGAAGATAATATTCTTCTTAATATACTGAATCACACAAAATATATCGAAAATAAAAGGAAAAGGGCAAAAGAGAACAAATTTAAGGGAATAAGTCTTGACATACATGTTCAATGGACCGAAAAATTAGACCGATCTCAATTTTTTTTGCTTTTCTTGTTACTCCTAAAAACTGTATAGTATTTATTTTAATTGATTTTTTTTAAAGAATACAGTGTTTTAGGTGTAATTTGGATATATATATATATATATAAAATAGGGTTGTACAGTCTGTTATATGTATCCAAATTACACAAACACTATATTTTGTAAAAATTTCAATTAAAATAAATACTATACATTTTTTTAAAAGTAAAAAAAAATAAATTAATTAAAAAATGTCCAATAATCTAGTCACTGTAGAAGGACTGAATTTAAAGTAGTCGAGAAGTAAAAATTCTATGTGGATATGAAAATTAGACATAAGTATATTTGAATTTCATTTATATTTAAATACGCTCAGCTTTCTTCAGCAAACTTGAGGAGAGCGAATTAAGAATTAACCGACTATAAAAATTATTTTTTTATCGATTTATTCTTTGATCGCTACTTTCAATTTGTTAAAGAACCGGACTGAAATACACTCGTCCGGAAAAGCTCACCGGGAAGATATACATTGATACGTGGCTGCCCGCTTATAATTTGGCACGGAAATTTTGAAATCCCAAAATCAGCCCGCCCTTACCCAAAATTGCCCAAATTTGGAATCTGCTGCCGTCAGATACTCTCTCTTCCGATATCACTCTCCGCACTTCCAAACCCTCATAAAGACGTTGTAAACAAAAACCCAGTCAATTGATCACAATTTACGGCCCAAATTTTAATGCATCACCATCTCTCCGGTTACAAATAGTAGTATCCCGAATCACTAGGGTTTCTTGATTACCAAATCTAGGGTTCATTTCACCTATCTCAATCCCGCCCCAAACGCATCAATTAAACAAATACAAGTCTTTGTTCTTGATTATACTTTTTCATGACGTCCGATAATGAAACCCTAGAGGAGAAGAAACAAGAAGACATAGCTAATGTCGTAGAAGATACAGCCGACTTGAAAGTGGAAAACGAAGCCAAGAACAACGAAGACGAAGAAGAAGAGAAAGCAGAAGAAGATTTAGAAATGGTACACAAGGAAGAAGAAGTTTCGGAAGAAAAAGAAAAGAAAAAGAAAAACCAGAGGAAAATAGTGAAAAGGAGAGTAAACAAGAAGTGAAGACCAGAAAGAAATCAAAAAGAGTACGAGAGGAAACCCCAGAAAAAAGTGAATCAAAGAAATCGGCATCAAAAGGATCGAAAAAAGCTAAAGGCAAATCAAACTCGAAAGAGCCCCCGGTTACTCCGATTGAGAGACCTACTAGAGAAAGAAAAACAGTTGAGAGGTACACTGAAACTTCGGCTGGGAGAGGTTCTGCCAGTAAGCAGTTGTCAATTGAGAAGGTATTACTTAACCTTTCTAATAATCTTCAACAATACATTATTAACGGTTCTTATTTAAGGTTATGTGTGAATGCAGGGTAAAGGCACTCAGCTAAAGGATATCCCAAATGGTATGTTTAGTTGAATTCTTTAGAATTTTTGCAAGGATGCTACATATCTTGATTTTTTGCATCATCTTTATAATGACACTAGTGATTACATTTATTTATTGTTTTTAATGTTTGTTTTGCATTATAATTGCTAGGTTCATGTATTACTTACTGATTTGAGGGCGCATGTGGCTTCTTAATACTTGTGTAGTTGTCTTTCTTATTTCATCCTTTGAGTTATTTTCATAATGATGCTACAATGCTCTAACTTCTCTCATGTCACAGAAAGTAGCGAGATTTTAGATATGAAAAACAACCCTTTATTAGGATAATACGGATTTCTAATTATGAAAAATAGTGAGGAATAAAGAAGACTCTTCATGTTTATTTCAATCATCATTAGTTGGCTTGGTGCTAAGTGTAGAAAGTCAGAGTGCTTTCATTGCCTTATCATGTGGTTCTCAGACTTGATAATTTCCAGTAACATGGTTTCAGCGTTGCTGATTGTTTTAGTTTAGTATCTATTTGTAATAATTGCTTGATGTGCATAGGATGGGGAAACTGCCCCTTCCCTGTAAGATTGGTCGAGTGCTCGTAGAAGTCCTGATGATTGTTGTTATCAGAGTAAAAAAGAAAAATGACTCAGAACACTTGTCAAAAAATCAAGTAGAAGCATTTCTGCTACCTATGGCTTTTGTGGTTTTTGCAATTAAAACTGGAAATGTAAGAGGGGTTATTGACGTATTGCATTCGCGTATTTTACTTTTCCATTGGTCCTCTTTTGGGTCTATAATATTAGGAGTTCCCTACAATGTTTATATAGTAGTATAGTAATTTCTAATGTTATTTATTCTTTTAAGAAGTGCTTAAAAGCTTCACTGATTAGTCATGCTTTAACAGTCTTGTTGCTTTGAGTATTCAGTGTTTCTGGTGCAGCCTTACATTGCGAAGTGGTTCGTGGTTAGTATGATTCCTCGTCACACATAAAAAAACAAAAATATAACCGTCTTACTGAACCACTGCATTCTTGTGTTGTATTCTGTCATATGATTCGTACCTATCTCCGATGTGAGCTTGCTCATGCTTTATTCTACCAAGTGCCTTGTTTATCTTTGATAAAGTGATGAGAATGCATTTTCTTTTCTTGGTAGATGCATTTCTCATTCTACTGAATTTTCTGAATCACACAAAATATATCGAAAGTAAAAGTGAAAGGGCAAAAGAGAACAAATTTAAGGGAGTAAGTCTTGGCAGACAGGTCCAATGGACCGGAAAATTGGACTCAGTCTCAATTTTTTTTTGCTTTTCTTGTGACTCCAAAAAAATGTATAATATTTATTCAAACTGAAATTTTACAGAATACAATGTTTTTAGGTGTAATTTGGATACATATACGAAACAGGGTTGTACAGTCTGTTTGTTCTTGTATATGTATCCAAATTACACCTAAAACACTATATTCTGTAATGGAATAAATACTATACATTTTTTTGGAAGTCACAAAAAATAATAATTTAAAAATGTCCAATAATCTGGTCCCTGTAGAAGGACTTGAATTTAAGGTGGCCGGGAAGCAAAAACTCTATGTGGACATGAAAATTAGACATGAGTGTATTTGAATTTCACTTATTTATATTTTGAGCCCCAATGGTAGGTCAAAATACAAATAGATAAAATTCAAATACACTCATTTCTCATAATTTTATAACGCTAAATAGATATTCATCCCTGTTTAATGCTACGTAGCTCATACTTGTATGGTCCTTGTAAACTGTCCTCTCAAAAGATTTTAAGTTTTTAAATATTTTCGAGACCTCAAAGCTTCTGCCCATAAAAGTCTTCTAGTTATATTGATTTAGCTCTATCTGGCTTTCTTATCCGAGTAGATTTGAGTTGTTTTTAGTCTGATATTGTTAAACTATTTCAGTGGCCTTTAAGTTGTCCAAGAGAAAGCCTGATGATAACCTGCAACTACTTCATGGCATTCTTTTTGGGAAGAGAGCAAAGGTGATCTTTTATGCAATGCATCAGGTTTTCATCATAGGGCCAATTAATTTTCGTAGTTATGCTGATTAGAATGTTAGACAACGTTTTCATACAGAACTACTGTATAAGATGTATGCATTCTCAATGTATCAAATTATTCTAAAATTCGGTTCAAGATAACCGTGTTAGATGTTCACAATTAGCTTATTTTTGCAGGTGTACACTTTGAAAAAGAACATAGGCTTGTTTTCTGGCTATGCGTGGGTTGAAAATGAGGTATGTTCCATAAAAGTTCTATTTGCTCAGAACTAATCATTTTGATATGTGGCTTTGCATCTATTTGTGGAGCCTTCGGAACAACTGGATATTTTGAAGGCTTTGAAAACCCCCTTGTGCATATTCGGTTTCTTTTTCTAAGTCTACATAATGTGTTTCAGGCTTGATTGTACGTTTTGTGTACTTGGGGAATTTGCTTTAGAAGTCTAGTGTATCTCTTTCTGGGATGCTTGTTTTGTATAGGGTAGGGTTTGGCATACGTGGGCATAGGTGTGCCTTTTATTTTTTCTATGCTTTGTTTACCATGTGACTTGGGTTTGCCCTTTTATTCGGCTTTTAATTGTTTTTATCGTTTACCTATGAAAAAATCTTTCTGATTATGCGATTTTGCATTTGTGACACTTAGTTTTAAATTCATACACTTACATTCTTGTGTTGAAATTGAGGTTTTGTTATGTTGTATAAATAGTGCACTAATTGTTAATTTGTAGCAATTTGTATATTTAGCAGCTTATTTGTATCACTTCAGCAGGAAAAGCAGAGGACAAAAGCTAAGGAGAGGATCGACAAATGCTTTAAAGAAAAGTTGCTGGATTTTTGTGATATCCTCAATATACCAGTTCTCAGAGGTTCTGCCAAGAAGGCGAGTCTTAACAAATAATATAATATGAAATTAAAGTTGCTTGAAATGTGTTATTTTTTAAATTAGTTTCACCCATACTTTCAGGAAGATCTTTCAGCAAAATTATTGGAGTTTTTGGAATCTCCACATGCTACAACTGAAATATTATTGGCTGATAAGGAAGTGGTCTCTCTCTCTATCTCTCTCTCCCTCTCCCTCCCCAACCATATGTATAAATGTCACATGTTTAACTACTGTTATCTTTTCCCAGTAATTAAACAACATAGAAAAAGTGTTTTGGCTTTAGAAATATAGTTTAGTGAGAAATAAGTTCTAAATTATGTTTTAGGAATTTATTTTGGTGAATAATATTTCTGATAATTGTGGCATGACTTAGAAATAATAGAAGCAATATCCGTGTGATGTGTTCATTAACCATTTTCTAAAGAAACTATATAAATAAAATTTTGTTTCATGCGAATGGGTTCTTTTATGCTTTGTTAATCTGAAAACATTTAACTGCAAAAAAGCAAGCCAAACTAAACTTGAGCACTTTTTTATTGTTTTGCACTTGAGAGATCATAAATCTATATACTGTATTTATGCTAATTTTTACTGTTCATTGTAAACCCAGAAAGGTAAAAAGAGAAAGGTGAAAGCGAAACCTACCGAGTCCCCAAGTTTTGTGGAGGCAATTTCAGAAATATCATCCAAGGTTTGTGTTGTTCAATGCTGCTTGTAAACTATTTATAACTTCAACTGTTAAAGCAGAAGAAAGATACTTTCCTAGTTGGCTTTTATTATTAATAAATTATTTTACACAATTTATTTTTTGAAAGTGTTGGCATTAACTACATTAAGTTCTGGAGTTAACTTTTAATAGTTGATAGTAACTTTTGTTTTCTCTTCAACTTAGGCATGCACTTAAGAGTGGTTAATTGGCCATTCAGTGAAGAAATGTACCTCGGTTCGCCTTTATTCAGATTATTTGAGTTTTTAAATGTAGAAGAAACAGGATACATGTTATGACCCATTTTATGAGACCTTTGCATGATAGGCAAATAGTGTAGTAATTAATGTAACATTTGAAAATATGTTTTTTTCACCCTACATGATTTTTAGTCTGTAATTTTTTTGCAGCAATATATGTTCATTTCAAGGTCAGTTGCCTTTGTGGCATGTTCTTTTAATTTATGTTACAAGGTTGACACATGCTGTGCACAATAATCTTGTAAGTTATGATGTCATATTTTGCTTTCATTTGATTTTCTTGATTCTCAGATAGTCACAGTGGAGGTTATTTCCTATGACTATAACTCCTGAATGCCATATGGTCAAGTAATAGAAATGTTAGACCATGATTCTTCCCATTCCAAATAAGTGGAGGTGAAATTGTGTGTTTCCTTACTAAAATAGATAAGATAGACCAAGTCCTACAACTTTGTGTTGCGTTTGTTTTAAATTTTTTAGCACCTTTTTGTGAGGAGGGATCCTTTGGTATTGAACTAGCATATGGTTCGTACTGATGTTTTTTATCGTTAATTTACATGCAATATGTTGCCTGGATGAATGCCTCATCACCATGTTGTTGGCTTCTAATGGTCAGTTGCGTGGAAATGGTGAATGTCACCTTGACTAGTTCATTTGCTATTTTTAACATACATTCCTGTCTGTCCGTTGCTGGGATAAGCTCCTTAGTTAAAATTTTTTATTGGTAGCACTATATTGATGCATGCATTGGAAAAAATTTATTGTACAACTTTGAAAACATTCATCGGTACAACTGAGTAGCGTGCCTATAAAAACCACCTATTGTTTTTGTATTGTCCAAGACTTGTTATTGACTAATGCATTACTGTAGATGCATATAGTTATGTGAACTCAAGCATGTTAACTTTTCCTGAAGGTTTAGTATTATGTCTTAATAACAGGCTTCACTGAAATTTTCAATTAGATGCTTTATGTTTGCAAAGATCTGGTCTTCGTCTTTTCTTCCTGTGTAGCATTTTTACATATTATTTTTGACAACAAAATTGTAACTCTTAACATTTTAGCGCAAGTCAGAAATTTTTTGAATGGAGATGCTAAGTTTAAAAAGTTGTTAAACATATATATATATTATAGCTATAGAAATGCCTATCAAATCCGTTCAACATGTTCAATGCTTAGATGCACATTAAGCCGTTCTGCAATCATTTGTTAAATTATTATTATTTATTATAATGAGTATTTTACTGAAACAAAAGCTGAACTCTCCATCTGGGAAGAAGCGTAAGCACTCCTCTAAAAGTGTTGAAGAAGATGATAAAGTTGAACCCTCGGAAAGCAAAGATGATTCTCAGGAGGATGATGACAATGATGCAGTTTCGAAAGATGAGAGTGCTCAGGAGAGTGAGTCAGAAGAAGAGGAAGTTGAACCTAAAAAGCGTGCGTCAAGTGAAAAGAATTCTTCTAAGAAGATTATGACTAAGGATTCTGGTGGTAAAACTGTGGACAAATCCAAACCTGTAAGAAAGGCCAGCATTGCAAAATCAGCCAAAGCAACTCCAAAACCTACCAAGAAATCTTCCACTTCATCTACGAAGAAAAAAGTTGATAATGCCAGCGCCATTGGAGCTTCTGGCTCAACTTCTAAATCCAAGGTGTCTTCTACTAAGAAACATAAGGTTGAAAATGAACGCGAGAAGGACCAAAGTTTGTCTGCCAAAGAGAAATCTTCTAGCAAGAAACAGTTGAGCAAGTCTTCCACAAAGGATTTAGCAAAAAATCAAGGTGTGTCATCTGTAGATATTAAGATATGTTATTAAATCTGACTATTACACTGTGTTTTTATTATATAGGTTTAATATCCCTTTCTTTGGATAGCAGTTATGCTTCATAAATACTTAAATGGAATATTTGTTTTGGGTTCAGTTATTCCTTGAAATATTTATGGTCCTGTACTTTGAGATGTCATAGGCTGCACAGTATAATTTGCAATGTTTTCAATCATTCTGTTGAGGAAACAGGAAAGAGCAATTTGCCTAATTTTGTTGTATTTTATGGGTGGGATAGTGATCACCAAATATATTTTTATGTGGCTGTAAGGAAATAAAATGTCAAAACTCTGACAAATATGACATTATAAAGGTTTCTTATCATATTCATTATGTGATTTTCAGTTCTAAAGTTGTTGAACTTATGTCTCTTGTTCAAAGCCATGCCATGTTTGTTTGCATTCTATAATGTTGTGTTTCGATTTTCGTGGCAATAGGAAAAGCAAAAGGTAGCAGAAAGGCTAAGACCGAACCTAGCAGAGAAGAGATGCATGCTGTTGTTGTAGATATTCTGAAGGAAGTTGATTTCAACACTGTAAGTCATGCTTGACCGTCGTGTAAAAATGGTTTAATGTTTTTGTTTTTTCTTCTGTGACTAACTAACGACATAGGTTCATCTATTATCACACAGGCAACTTTATCTGATATACTCAGGCAGCTTGGTAATGCTAAATTCATTCAAACAATTGCTAAATTGGTATTTTATACCTAGTCTTAATTAGCTAACATGTCGAACATTATTATATTAGGTGACCACTTTGATGTGGATCTCATACACAGAAAAGCCGAGGTGAAGTCTATTATCACTGACGTCATCAGCAACATGACTGATGATGATGAAGGGGATGAAGCTGAGACTGGAGAAGATGGGGAAGGGGACGGAGAAGATGATAATGATGCTTAGGTCACTCGGAGAGGATTTAGAAACCTCTTTTGAACCCTTTTCGTGCATATTAAGTTGTGTAATTCAGTCAGCATAATAGGCCATAAATGTACAAGGGTTTCGGTCAGCTGGTTCAGTGAATGACGCAGGCCTTTTGATTTCCATGTTATCTCCAGATGAAAGACTCAGACTAGGCTGATTTGTACCATAGACATTAGGTTTTCCTTTAGGTATTCATGGTAGATGTTACTCTAGTTCTTCCTCCTTTGTCTTGATACCTTTTTCCTTCTACCTTTTATTAATTGTACGTGTAGTTGATATTAGACTCGAAACTTTTCTGTAGTTGATATCAAGTTCATTTGGGATTAGTGAGTAGCAACAGTCTTTCCTTGTTTTACTAATTGATTTGTTTTGAATTGGTTTTTGGAAGACATGTTTTTATATTGCATTTGAATTAGATGACAGTTAAAAATGTTACTCGTGTTTTGTGGTCCTTATATTTGTTTGATATGTTGGATGCTATTGTCTTGTTATTTTTCGTGTAAAAACTCCCAGGACACGTTGCCCTTACCGTCAACTACACACGTTGAAGGAACCCCCACCCCTCCTATGTAGGTGGCGAAGCTCTGCAAGTTGTGGAGTTGCCACCAATTATCTGCTGTGGTTGAGAATTGAACCCAAGCTTTGAGCGATGTAAATGGCCCATTTGCCACAGGGTTTCCCTTCCCTTGTCATACCTTATATAGAGTGGCTAAAATCTAGTTGTATTGCTTGAGCTTGTTCTTTGTATGGTCTCACGTGCAGTTGGTTATACTATCATCTGTGGTTACTGGGCAGAGTGAATACTAGTTGCATTAATTTTTTATCATGGATAAACTAGGCATAAAATGTTAGTACTTTATCAATGACGGCAGGGTCTATCTAAACTTTTTGTGGTTTCAAGTCAAATCTTAAATTCAATTTTTTTTAACTGTTCAATACTAAATTAAATTAATATTTATGATTTTTTTAATTAAGATTTTATTTTTCTTGCTCTTTTAGATTCAAAATTATTGATCAAACTTTTATAGTCAATTTTCTACGTATTATTCTTTTATGGGATATTTGGGGGCCTTTTTAATTTTGGGCTCAAGCCATTCTTAAATGACTTGACAACATACTGAATGACGGTTGTGCTTGTTTTGTTTCCCTTGTGCTCTTTTTTAAAACACTACTAGTTGTGCTGAAGGAAATAATTTCTAACAATTTTAGCTCGACCCCTGACTGAAATGTTTTAACTAACAAAATATAAAGTGGGTCTACAGGCTACAACTGCAAGAAAAAGCGTGACGAATCATGGTCCTGTTTTTGTGGATTTGAGTGAGGGCAACTGATTAATCAATCGCTTGGGCTAACGTTGGCCGAAGCAATAAGAGAGGAGGAGGTGACGAGCAGAAAGCTCCTTGGGGCTGTTAGTTTTAGCCTAGTTATGGGCCCATTTTGGCAAGAAAATATAATCATATACCCCACCTCTGTGGACTAGAGAGCTTATATTGAATTGAATCTGATTTAAGTAGAAAGGTGGGCAGCATAATTACTTGTTTATAAATTGTGAATTAATTAGATGATGCAACCAAAATTTGGATGCCAACCCTACCAAACAAACCACCCCTGTACAGTTCATCATCTTATGACCGGTAATGTTTGGTCCAATAGCTAGTAGCCTACCACCATCACCCCCTTATGACATTAGCTGATTCTTCCAATCGCAATGTTTGAATCTCTCTCTCTCTGTAAGAGGAAAAAAAATAGACATACATTAAAATAGCATTGCGTACGAGCAAGCTCCAAACATGTAGCAGACCCTCTGTCCCTTTCATGACCACATCTTTGTTAACCAAAACTTAAAATTGTCAATTATTATTAAGATACCTTTTCCCCTATATAATAACTCCACTAAACTCTTCCCATGAATACATTCTAACAAAATTCTTGTTTTCCTCCATCAAATTGTACAATACAGGCATCAACTCTTGTGCGCATAGCATTGCATTGCATTGCAGGTATGGTAAAATTAAGTCCCATCTCCTGTTTATTGCTACTGCATTTGCATGCATGATGCACCAAACTCTTAACAATATCTCCCCTGCATTCACTTACTTGCATTAAATATTATTTCTTTGATTCTAATTCAGGTTTTTCTTATAATGGAGAATTCGGGTACCAATATGTTTGAACTAGTTGTGAAGCAAGGAGAGGCAAGTCTAGTTCCTCCTCCCGCGGAGGAGATTGAAAAGGGTCTATACTTTATGTCAAATCTTGATCAGAACATTGCGGTAATTGTCCGTACAATTTACTGCTTCAAGTCGGAGGATAGAGGAAATGAGAATGCCGTGAAGGTGATTAAGGATGCCTTGGCAAAGGTTCTGGTTCACTATTACCCGCTTGCCGGGCGGCTGACAATCAGCCCCGAGGGAAAGCTGATAATAGATTGCAGCGGAGAAGGTGCTGTTTTTGTCGAGGCGGAAGCTAACTGTGCCTTGGAAGAGATTGGTGACAATACAAAGCCTGATCCTGTCACTCTTGAAAAGCTAGTTTACGACGTTCCCGGGGCCAGAAACATACTAGAGATTCCTCCTCTGGTGGCTCAGGTTACTTGTTTCCTTCCCAAATTCTAAGCAAAAGCAAGTGATACTCCCTTTGTCCCAAATATGAATGTCGGGTGTATATTTAAGGCAGGCATAAGTATGCTTTACGCACAACCACCACCAAAAATACAAAAAAAACAAAACAAAAAAACAATCGCATTTAATTTGGGACAGAGGCAATACATATATATATATATACGCACAGCACTTTTTCTTTCTTGATACTAATTAAGCAGCGGTAAATTAATTAATTTTCCAGGTAACAAAATTCAAATGTGGAGGATTTGTTCTCGGGTTATGCTTGAACCATTGTATGTTTGATGGGCTTGGTGCTATGGAATTTGTCAACTCATGGGGTGAAATTGCCAGAGGCTTACCTCTAAAAGTCCCTCCATTTCTAGACAGAAGCATACTCAAACCCAGAAACCCACCCAATATTGAATTCCCTCACCACGAATTCGCTCAAATCGAAGACGTATCAGACACTGCCAATCTTTACAAAGAAGAAATGCTCTACAGGTCTTTTTGTTTTGATCCTGAAAAACTCCAACACCTCAAAAACAAAGCCCTTGAAGATGTCACCCTCACAAAGTGCACCACTTTTGAAGCCCTTTCAGCATTTGTTTGGAGAGCTAGAAGTCAAGCCTTGAAACTGAGTCCTGAGCAACAAACAAAGCTCCTCTTTGCTGTCGATGGACGTTCTAGATTCAATCCACCATTACCAGAAGGGTACTTTGGCAATGGCATTGTGCTAACAAATTCTCTGTGTAGTTCAGGGGAGCTGGTGGAGAATCCGTTGGGGTTTACCGTTAAGTTAGTTCAGGAGGCAGTTAATTTGGTTACCGACAGTTACATGAGATCAGCCATAGACTATTTTGAAGTGACCAGAGCCAGGCCTTCTTTGGCCGCAACACTTTTGATTACTACTTGGTCTAGACTAGCTTTCCACACCACCGATTTCGGGTGGGGCGAGCCTATTTTATCAGGGCCAGTGGCACTGCCAGAGAAGGAAGTGATTCTGTTCCTCTCCCACGGAAAACAGAGGAAAAGCATTAATGTGCTTCTTGGTTTGCCAGCTTCTGCCATGAAGATTTTTGAGGAGTTAATGGATATTTAAAGACGCTATAAATTAATTTGGCGTTTGTAATGGTGGAAAAATTCTTTCCGGAATATTTTCTTCATTGTTGTGATTGATTATTATGTGTTATTTATTTTTATTTTTACTATAATTTATTTTATTGACGTCCAAAGGCACTTCATGCTAGCCAATCTCAACTTAGGAGGAGGAGGAGGGATAGTATGATTATTTGTATCAAAAGGGTAGTTGAAGAAGTGCAATTTCATGTCCCTTCCTTTTTCATTTGTCATATATATATATATATATATATATATATATATATATATATATATATAGAAAGGATCAAAAGTATACCTTTATCTAATATACCTTGTATATCCTTCTTTAGCGATGTATCGGGCGACGATTCGATCTGTCGCTTTATGTTGTCCGTCACTAAAAGCTAAAACGACGATTCTATATATAGCGATAGATCGAACCGTCGTTCGGTCCATCGCTAAAAAGAGTATGCAAGGTATGTTGGATAAAGTAAGCTTATGATCAGGACTATATATATATATATAGAGTCCGGATCAGGTCCGAACTCCCGGATTTTGTTAAAATCCGTACCTTTTTTTTTTTTTTACTTTTTTTTTGAAAGAATTAAATTTTTTTTTTTATGGAATTGGAATTTTTACATAATACAGTGTTTTGGGCGTGATTTGGATGCCTATACCAAAACATTTCTGTACAGTCTGGGCAGACTGTACATACATTGGTTGGTGTAGGTATTAAAAACACATCCAAAACACTGTATTATTGAAAAATTTCAGTTCCATAAATTTTTTTTTTAGTTGTTCTACAAAAAAAAAAAAAAAAATTTGGGTCCGGATTTTCTCCCGTCCGGGAGGTCCGGACCTGATCCATTTTCTATATATATATATATATATATGTTGTCTGCATTTTGTAGGTTATGTGTGTGAATGTATTGAGTGTAATAATTTCAACAACATAAACATAAAGATCTCTAATTAACTTTGTGTATTAGACTGATTTCTTATTCCTGATATTTGAAATACTTGAGTAGTTAAGCTCCGTTTGTTTGAGGGTATTTTTTACGAAAATGATTTTACTGGTCAGTACAAGAAAGAAAAAAATACAGTATTTTGAGCGTAATTTGAATACATATAACAAAATAGGTCTGTACAGACTGGATCCGGACTCTCTCTTTATATACTATAGGAGGACGAGAAAAGTTGCAAGAAGTGAAATGACAAAGTGGTAATGGATCTTCCCAATCAATCAAAGTCTTAAAGAGTTTGCTTTACAGATCACCTACTGCCTTAAGTTGAAGTAATTCTTGCATCCAGTGTTTATGTTGTAGTTGCATAACTAAGTAAGGTATTCAAAAGTTTGAGTAGGCCCCGACCCTCCCCGCCCCACCCCTCCCCTTAGGTTTTGGGAGCAGGTAGTTGGATAAATTCTTTGGTGAACTAAATATGATTATGTTCTTGGAAATTATTCTTCTTATAAATTAATAATAAATGCTTAATGCTTTGTATCCACCTGCTTAATCTTTTAACTCAATGGATTATTGTATTTCTAGTCCACTCAAGTTTAAATTATTCTCATTTTTTAAGTTTATTTCTCGCATTTTTTAATTTAAATTTGATTGAGTTTTAGTCAGACAATCTTAATTATTAATAAATATATATATTTATATTTTATAGAATGAATTAGACCTTGCAAACGGGCCCAAAGCCCGCGGACCGGGCCGGCCCGCCCGTTAAAAAGAGGGCTTTGGGCCGCACTTTTTTGGCCCACAAAAAATTGGGCCTTTTTGGCCGGGCCCGTTCAAAGCCCGGCCCGACCCGCCCCTCCCGTGGCCTTAGAGTGCTAAAAAAAGTGCAAAAAAATAGGCATAAACCACCTTCGGCCCGCGGGCCGGCCCGACCCACCCCTCCCGTGAGCCCGCGGGCTATGAGCTTACTTTTTTTTGTCCGTGAAAATCCGGGCCTTTTTGGCCCGGCCCGCGCCCGCCCACCCGTTTGCCACCTCTAGAATGAATTGAGGGGAGTAACTTTAAGATGATGATGCTGATGCTGATGCTGCTGATGATGATGATGATGATTTGGAAGATAATTTTTTTTTTATGCACTCAGATGGAGCAATTAGCTAAACTTCATTGCAATGAATAAAGATATGGGTCCTTTACATAAGTATACAACAAATAGAAAGTAATTACAAGAATTGTGTATCAACTAAATAATTACAAAAAGAGTGTAATTAGGACCCATATTACAAAAATAGTACAATTCATATTAACAAGAAACCTAAAATCAAGGAGAAATAACTGTTATAATTAATAATTCAAATTCAAATTCAAATATTTGGGATCTAACAACAAAAATAAATTCAAATTCTGATTCAGGAACATCAGGAACTTTATAACACTTTAACGTTATCTCCGTCAACCACAATCCAGGAACAAGTGCCTGCAAAATTTTGGTTTCAAAATTATGTAATAACTAATCAAATATGTAACCATATTAATTACAACTATATATAGCAAGATATCAATGTATATATATACAGACATTAAAATATATGTATCAGTTTTTACTTTTTTAGTTCTCTCTTTCAGCCAGCTTCTCTTCCGCTACACTGCCGCGAATCTCCGTTGTCCAAAACGCCAAGAAGAAGAAGAAAAAGATTCGCCCTACAAAAAGTTTAAAAATAGATAGATGTAACATTTATTGTTCTGAAAAATTTTTTTATGACTATTTTGTTACTCATAAATACTAAAATAGTTACTTTGTATGAATGGTTGGCTACCAACTGCATCACATTCAAACGAAATTGATAACTTACTAAAACTGAATTGGTTACCTTGGTCTGAAGGTTTGGCTACCAATTGTAATATGAAAAAACTGCAGGTGTGTATATGTGAATTGGTTACCATGGTATGAAGGTTTGGTTACCAACTACACTAAGAAAAAATTTAAAGTGTGGAGGTTGATTGGTTACTTTGATATGACAGTTTGGTTACCTCAGTATGAATGTTTGGTTACCTTGATGTGAAGGTTTGGTTACCAACTGCACTATATATTAATAAACCGGTTATAATATCTTCTGCATATAAAAATAGAAAACAATTTCAGCAGCAAAGCAAATAGTATATATAGAGAGAGTAGTAGTAGTAATAAAAGGCTTCCACTGCTTCCACATCCACACCTAAAGACACCAGTACCAGAAGACAAGGTGGGTGCCAAGAGATACATGAGGGTAAAATTCAAGATGGAACTCGTTGAGGCCAAAATTGGGACGAGAAGCCATGTCACCCAGCACACAGGCGCTGACACCCACAATCTCCTCCATGAGAACCTTGAAAGGGAATTCAGAATCTGCGGCCACCCTTGATCTCCAACCGTTTAGAAAAATCCAATAAGTCCAAGGCCATCTGATGAGGAAAATCGTCATTAGAAGAGGAAGAGTCATCGCGGCTGTCACCACCGCCTCCTCCTCCTCCGCTCCAACCACCAAAGCCACCATCACTGTCCGCAACAGTAGCATAAGGAATATGTGACTTGGGTGTGTTGAATTTATTAATTGGAAGATGAGAGATGAAATCCTAATTGCATATTAATTCCTTAAATTAAGGAATTCTAATTGCACTAATTATGTAAATAAAATTTTAAATGTATTAATTGTGTAAATATTTTTATGAATGGACTATAATTGTAATTATTTTTAAAAATATAATAGAATATGTAATTGTTTCAATAATTTTGGAGTGCAAAGAAAAAGTTAATTGGGCTGCGTAAAGGCCCTAAAAATTGGATCTAATTGCCCCATATTTGGAGGATTGGACTTGGGTTTAATGTGCGTCCGTGATCATTTATGTTTCGAATCTTATGTGGATGGATGTGAGTTCACTTCTCTTTTAAAAAACATGCAGCAAAGACAAAAGATAAATAGGTCAACGCATCGTTGTGGGGAGAAATAGAAAAATACGCAAATTACAAAATTTTAAAAAAGATTTTGGGATTGCATGCAAACCAAGTTTCAAATATCTTCTTAATTTAACATGAAATTAAAAAGTTTGAATGAAAAGTATATTATGTTTGATAAATAAAAAGTTATGAATAATTTCACTTCTCTTTTAATTTATGTTTGTTAAATAAAAAGTTATGAATGCATATATAAGAAAATTTGAATGAAAAAATCCCGAATATAAAATGAAATGATGTGTTTAATAACATTTTGTCTAAAACATTTGTATTTCACTATTTTAATTAATCTTTTGGACTATTATGAATAGCTTTATTATGTAATTATAAATAAATAATTATATCTAAAAAACTAAATATAAACTTATGAACAATGTTTTAAGAAGTATATTATTAGTAATATAATTTTTTGGATGAATACACATTTTTAAATAACTTATTCGGTCAGATTCATCAATCTCAATTATTCAGATAGAAACAAACAACCATGATATCTTAGTTCATCTTAATCAACCGAGATGGAGTGAGAAGGCCATATGAACCTAAACCCTCAGCTGCCATGTTTGTTTTAGTGGGGCGACGGGTCGGACTGAAAGGAGTGCATGACCCGTATGCAAAGCCACATGATGTTGATCTATCATACTTCTTCTTCTTCTCCTCATCAATCTCTTTACTATCCATCTCTGCTAAGACTTTGTAAAAGAGATCAACTTCACATGGAAGCAAAATAGGACCTTCACTACAATACCCATATTCCATCTCCGCATCTTCTAACAACATCTTGAATAACGGATGATTCGCATACTCCGTTTTAATCACAAACCTTTGTCTCTCCGGTCCCACATACACCCAAATACATCCCGCCGGAGCAACTTGGCACTTGCTTTTCCTCTTATCCTCCTCTTTTTTGCATGGCCGCCGCCTGCTGCTAGCTATATCTATTGGCAGCAGCGTGGCTAAAGATTTTCCTCGGCTTCTGGGGAAGGATCGACAACGATCCCATGTCTTGAGAATAATATTTTTCTTTCCACAATCCATTACTTTGCTAGTTAATATAAACTTAATAAAGAAACCAAAGAATATTGAAGAAAAGATAATTAAGTTTAGGGTTTGGTTAGGGTTGTTTGAACTAGCTTTCTTTCAGCCTCTGTCGTAGGCCATATGAAGCATGAACCTTATTATTGGCTTTGTTGTGTTAGTCATAATAATTATTTAAGTTATTAAGAAGAAATAAAATGAACAAAACCTAAACATCGAAGAGAATTAAAAGCAACTCAGGATATATCTATAGGGACAAATAAGAATCCAGAAGACATGAAAAAAAAGAAAAGATGATACTATATAGGAGGGAGGAAGCTAGGAAAGAGAAGAGGTCAGTGTTGATAACTGGCGGGGTTAATGGTATATATATATAGGTGAGACCAAAGTGTTAAATAACCCCCTCCCCCTCGCCTACCCATGTAGATACTCCCTAGCTCCCTCCCTCCCTCCTAAATAATAATCCACCATTTTGTCAACGCCACCAATAATATAAATAAAAAAGAAAAAAAGAGGGGCTGCATAAGGACAACAAATACTGGCCTACTTCTTCTATAAATTCAACATATATTTTTGTAGTTGACAATTAAACCGCATGCTCATATTTAAATAAATTCATTTTAATCTATGCTAACTTCTCCTTGCTTGCTTTTATTTTTCTCTAAAGATATATACATGCACGTACAGCTGATGAATGTGGAACAGTAGAGAGGAAGCAACTTTGATTTTAATAGCTTAACAACTACTCCCTCCATGTTTTAGAGGGTTTCGCAATTATCTTTGCATTAATTAAGGAAATATATGTATAAAGTTGTCTAGATAAATGAGACGGACAGATACTTGAGGACAATAGAAAAAAAATTGTAATTAATACTTCCTAAAAATTTATTAACGTCAAATATATTAAAAAAAATTAAACTTTTTAAAACGTCACTTGTTTAGGAATGAAAGGACTAATATCTACCAATATACTACTATATTGGAGTAGTAGTAGGATACATTGACTAAGCCTTCCAATTAGTTATAACCGCATGCTAGGTGGTCTAATTTAGCGAGGTAGTAGTAAAAAAAGGTGGGCGTAGGATTAATTGCGTTTAGTGCTGCCAATCTAATTAATGGTGGGTCAGCGGCGTTAATTCCACTAATTTTAACAAGGTAGTGTAATTAAGCAAAGGTGGATGAGAGATACTAATAATTAAGTAGTGTTTCCCATCTAATGGTGGCTTATGAATGAGCATATAGACGGAACTGGTGTTTAATTCTCTGATTATGTATTTTGTCATTCTTGTATTTAAGGGTGTAAACGAACCGAGTCGATCCGAGTATTGAGTTGCTTAGATTTGATTCACAAAATTTATCGAGTATAAAATAAGGTTTGATTGAGGCTCATTTAACTACCGAGTCGAGCATGATTCTGAATCGAACCCGAACAGTTTGAACTTTTTCAACGAATATAATCCGAGTATAATTAAAAAATTATAATTTGAGAAGGTTCGAGTAATTTATCGAACTTTAAAATATGCTCATATTTGACTCATTTATATTTCGAGTCGAGCTGGAATCGAACTTTTAGTCGAGCGAGTACGAATCGAGCTCAAACTGTTTGCTCATTTTACAGCCTTATTTGTATTAAGCATGTGATAAACATAATCAAAACATTAATTGACTACTTTATGTCAATGTATTAGTATATTCATTAATTCCTTGCGAAGGTGTGGTTCAAGTGACACCTTATAACTATCTAGGTTGTTTAAATTAATAAGTTTGACATTAATTTTTAAATACTTCCTTACAATTTTCCATAGATAAAAAGTCCATAGTTTAAAATTATCGAATATATATGCGTCTGCTCCAAATAATCATATAACTAGAAAATGTATTTGGATTTTACAGTTTTAAATTACTTCTTGACATACCTTGTCACCCTCCCGACTATCTTAATTCAGAAAAACTCGATTCACATATTTTAAATTTTTAGTTGAATGTGAGTAATTCAACTATATTTAATATTTTAAACTGATCACACAAAAAAGAGTAATCATCCATTATCATTTTTTGTTAATTTGTTCAAAATATAAATATAATTTATATCAATTTTAAATTGTAAAAAAATTCCTAAATATAATTATCTTGGAATTAAGTTCTCAATATATATAGAAGGGAAAGAGTAATTAATATTTATTGTACATCAGCGTGTAAGCTAGAACTAGGGCTTAGAAAAAAACTAAATTGGAATTGAAACCGCACCAACAGTTCCGGCATATGTGCATGACGATTTTAGGTGGGTTGAAAAATCAAATTTGCGGTTCCGGTTTAGTTACTAGCTAGCTGAAATCGTACGCATAAAATCGAAATCGCACCATGTTAGTAGAGTAGCCTATAATGTTTCTGAATCTTTGTATTATAATTGTAATATTGTCATAATATGATCTTTGTTAACAATATGCTGTAATTAATATGATTGAACTACTCTTGGTAAAAATATATTGTAATATGGTACAGTAAGCCTATAAATTATTACAACAAATTGTTAATTACTAGGAATATTACAACATATTGTTACTAAGAGTAGAGTAACAAATATTGTATTTAACTTTTGTTTACTCTACTATAGTCTACTCTTATAATTTACATCATATTACTCTACTAGCTGGGTCCCGTGCCTCCGGCACTGTATGGACAATATGATTTATCTCAAATTTTGAACGACCAAAATAATTTATTGAGTGAGCAGGAAATTTAAAGTCATTTGTATTTTATTAAATTATTATTAGATTATTAGATAGATAGATGTATTTTATTAGATAGATGTATGAACGGTAGGATTTATCTCAAACTTTGGACGGCCCAGATGATTTATTGAGTGAGCGGGAAATTCAAAATCATTTGTATTTTATTAGATAGATTATATTTAATTTTTGTTTAGACAAAACATTATAAGTAAGATTGTGTGTGTTAACAAAATGATATTTAATATTGTGTGATGCTAAATTGTTAATTTAAATTGCATAAAATTTTATTGTTTCAATTGGTTTTAGAACCGAAATCGCACCGCACGATTCAAAACTGCACCGCACCAATCACAAACGATTTAATGTTCAATTTAGACTTAAAACCACACCATACTCATCCGAACACTAATTTTGATGATATATATAATTATAGAGGTAGTGGCAAATTCTGTCACGCATGGATTAATATAAATGGTGAGAACTATAAACTATGGAAAAAGCTAGTGAAGCAATCGTATGGATACATATAAATATGTTTGTTTGTAATGATTATAATTTTGAAATTATAATTTATATAATGTTAAGATTATTAATTTTATGATTAAAATATTCCTAATCATATATTTGTTTTTTATGATATTATTCATGGGATAACTTAAAATAATCTCATCTTATGTTTGTTTTATCTATGATTAATTAAAGAATTGGATAAAAAAAATATTGTTTAGACTATTATATCCTTACCAATAATAATATATTTTAAACTATAATTTAAATTTGTTAATACACTAAAAAATGATGAACAATTAATTATAAACTTTGTATATATAAACTCGGTTTGAACATGTTGAGTTTAAAAAGTTAATAATGAATTTATATTTTAAAACGAATTAAGTAAGTGAAAGTTTTGGAGAAAGATAGTGATTTTTTCTAAAATATAATTGAAAAATTCAAGACAGAAAGTGAACCTTTTTATAAATTTTTTAAATATTTTTAGAGGGAGGAAGTGAAATGTAGAAAGTCATATTGAAGAGTTAAATTTAGCTACAAGTTGTATGCATTTTACTTTTTTTGTTATATATAAATTATAATACTATAAAATGCAAAACTGGAACATCTACAGAATATATATATAATTTTATTTTTTAATTTGTTTTTTAACTTAAATTTGAATGTCAAGAAACATACAACTATTCGTTTGCAGATTTTATATGTGATTGCCTTTTTTTCATTTATGGACAATAAATAATTAGACCTGACAATATAAGTAGTTAACTGTTGGGTCAAACTATATTAACTGGAACTAAATAGGTCGGTTAACCATTTTTATTTATTCAGGTTGGTTAAAGTTTGAACCCATATTTTTAAAACAAATATAGTTAATTAACTGGTTAACTATTTTTCAACCCATATTCTATTCAATTGCACTCTTCTCTCTCTCAGTAACCGCACCAAATACGATTATTATTTTTTTGTGGGTGAGGATAGAGGGTGGGTGGTGTATATATAATCGCTTAATATTAATTTATTTTGGGAGAAAGTGGTGAGGTGGGGGTGGGGGTGGGGGTGGGGGTGGGGGTGGGGTGGGTGGTATACACATTATTCTTTTTGGTTGGTTGGGTGGGTGGGTGGGTGGGGTATACATAATCGCTTAATATCATTTTTTGGGAGGGAGTGTGGGGTGGGGTGGGGTGGGTGGGGTGGGGTGGGGTGGGGTGGGGTGGGTGGGGGTGAGTGGGTGTGATGGGGTGGGGGTGGGGGTGGGGGTGGGGGTGGGGGTGGGGGTGGGGTGGCATGGGGATAAGTGGGTATGTAAGACCCCAACTTATTATAAATTAAATTAAATTTTCTCTATTTATTATTTTGAAATAGTAAGGGTTGATTTGATTAATGTGGTTAGTTATGGATAAAATACATAAATATTTCAAATATGCAAGTTGTTATAAAATATTCATTTTTATCGGAGAATATTCGTTTGGCCGTGGAATATTCTTACTGTCGGGAAATATTCGTACAACGGCGCAGCCTTATGTGGGCCCCATAACGGAAAGCGATTGGATGAAGAAAACTACAAGTATAAGTTGTTTATAAATAACGGCGTAGTTGTTACCGTTAATACAGTTGAAATACTCGGTGGTTAAAACACAGTAGCACACGGTATTGCACCAATTATTAATTCTTACGTAGGAAGGCATTACTCAATAATTATTACAGTAGTTACTGTTCAATATTTTATTTTATTGATTCGATAATTGCTACATTGATATTTTATATTATTGTTGTTTCAATAATTATCACTACACAGTATTTTTATTATCAGATCAATAATTCATATTATTTGAATAATATTATTAGATAACATTATTGACAATGTCTAAAAAAATTTGTCTAAGTAGAGGTTTGGAAAGCCCCCTCTTTTATGGGAATTGTCTGGTTGTCAGTATTGTGATTCTGTAATATTATTTGTGAATAATTAATTATTGATTTATATTGCGACTTCCCCAAAATAGGTATACATCACCCATTTTGAGTCGCCAAATACATGGTACAAATACAAATAAAAAACTTAATTATACAACTTTCGTGTAAAATACGGCAAAACATAACTGAGATTTTAAACAGGGATATTGCCTTCTAGACAATATTCATTCTCAAATAGAGTCCTCGTTATATTTATTATCACACTATTTTACAGAATAGTGAGGACTACTAGGACACCTTCTCGGACCATCACTCCGTTTCCCGACTAGTCCCAGCTACGTTCTCATTTCCTGAAGAGAACAGTGAAATAAAGGGTGAGCTCGACTAGCCCAGTAAGAAATATTATGACTAAGATAATGCAGAATAAATTATCATTAGTCCTCAATAATGTTAAACTGATAATATACAATAGACATCAAATTTAACTGCAGCGGAACAAGCAATCCATTAACAGAGTCAAGTAAAAAATAGAATCTACTATCTTTTATGATTTAAAAAGTTTTTCATCACTTTTATCGCTGAGACTCAGCTTAATAAATAATTCACATCATCCTTGCACTACGGCAAAGGATATTCATTAGGGTCACGACCACAAATTCCATGCACTACGGGCCAAGAATATTTGTGTATTCATCAATAGTCATGATCATGCCAACAACTGTCCATCAATGCACTACGGACTAATGAAGACTTTTACCACATCATTTATAACATTACAGTTATGATTACTCCGAATAATCCCTAGTCATAATCATACCAAGTCCATCCATCCTCTACAGGCCACAAATGACTTTAAAAAAATATAAACACGAGGATGATGACAATGATATAAGAATTCAATAAAACAAGTTCAAGAATTAAGTTATTCAGGAACCAACAACGTCCAAATTGTCAACATGATACTTCTTTGTAAAATAAAATTCAAGAATGCTCAGAAGAATATTTTCATGAAAAATACTTGATGAAGCGCAAATATCAAGGATATTCCATTAATTTCATGGAGTATAGAAGTCAAAATTTTAATCAACTGAGTATAATAACGAATGAAATAACAAAAGAAATCACCATGCATGCGGTACTTCGCATAGACAGATTATTCCAATAGAATAATAATAACGGAACCAGGTCAGGTGAAATTCACACCGACAGGATATTCCAATAGAATAATAAGTGCGGAATAATAAATAATAGAACCAGGTCCGGTGTAAAATACATAGACAGTATATTTCAACAGAATAATAATAAAGACGGAACCAGGTCCGGTGTAAAATACACAGACATGATATTCCAACAGAATAATAATAGAGACGGAACCAGGACCGGTGTAAAACACACAGACATAATGTTCCAACAGAATAACAATAAAGACGGAACCAGGTCTGGTGTAAAACACACAGACATGATATTCCAACAGAATAATAAAGACAGAATAATAGAAGAATGTCACCAAGTATAGGGTAGCCCGCGTATACAGGTTATTCCAACAGAACAATAAAAAAGTGGAATAACAGAAGTTCTCTTCTTGATTAAAAAAATAACACCCCTTACCGTAAAAGAAACTGAATATATGAAAAGAAAGTTAGCAGACTTCTCTTCTTCTAAAATTTTCTCTCTCTAGATTTCATTGAATTCGTAAGAAAATAATGAAGGAATGAGCTTCTATTTATAGAAGAATGAAATGCATAGTAACTAATTCATGAACGGTCCATATTGATTTATATTAATCGGACGGTCCATATTTAAAGCAAAATCTTTTAAATAAAATATAATATATATTATATATATAACACATGTTTTTAATAAACCACCCTAATTCATCCACCCATCACTATCATCAGAATACTTTCCCACCATTAATTCAACTTACACACACACATCACTTTCACTCTCCCACCACATTCCACTCACACATATAATATTATATATATACACCCACATCATAATCTTATATATATAAACTCCCTCCATATACGTAACTCTCTCCCACTCCCATTTCCAAAATCAGTCTTTCAACAGACATGGGCCCCACATGTGGGCCCCACCTTTAAATAATTTTTTATCGATTATTTTGAAAAATGGATAAATGAGGTTCATAAAATAAGTAAAACTTCATAAAATTCAACTTAATAATTTTTAACAATATTTATCACCTTTATTATAATTCATAATATTAATCGACCAGGTCGTTCTCAGGAAATAGGGGGCTTTCTAATAAGGATTTCTCCCTATTGGCGCTCAATTAGGTGACCAAACCTCTACTTGACAGAACTTCTAGACATCGTTAATATTACAATTTATAATATTAATAACTCTGTCATTTCAATTATTGATTTAATAATATATAAAATATCGACAATAATTAAATCAAATAACGTGAGATACTATGCAACAATTACTATAACAATAATTGAACAAAACTGAGTGACTTCTCACGTAAGCATCAATAATCAATACCGTGTGCTACTATGCAACTACGCGTATTACTGTACTTTTACTACCGAGTAGTTCAACAGTATTAACGGTAAAACTTTGGTCGTTATTTTTAATAAAATATTTTTGTCGTTTTCTCAATCCGACAATAATTCTGTTGTGGGATCCACCAATGATTGTACCGTCGTACGAATATTTCCTGTTAAAACGAATATTCCCCAACCAATCAAATATTATATAACAACTTGCGTACTTTAGCAAAATTTATAAATACTACCCACAACTATAACATTATATCAAATTATTTCATAATATTCAAAAATGATATTTTATAGAAAATTTATTTTTATTCATAAAAGTTGGGGTCTTATATATATGATAAGGAAAATATTCATTTCATGTGGATATAGATGGAGAAAATTTTTAATGTGACAATTGTTGAAAAATTGTTATTTTATCTTTTTTGATAATTAATTCCTTTAAATATATTATTATATTTTAATAATATAATAATAGTGATGTTTTTACAATGAATGCGGAATATATATGTATATGAGGAGGCGGAAGTATTTTTGTTACAATTAATGTTTAAAACATGTTAAACATGTCGGTGGAACCCTATTTCTTGACTGAAATTGGTTTATAGCCCGTAAAATCGTCCGTTTGTGAATTTCGGATCAATTTTTATTTGGAATTTGGAAAAACTTTATTCTGTAAAGTTGTAGAGAATGGAATTTTCTATAGAAAATATACTGAGGTTCAAATTTTTCTGACAAAAGAGCTATTTATTATGAATTATTGAAGTTTCGGAGTTCCGAAATAATTGATTTTTGGAAAGTTTTAAATAATTTTATTAACAAAAACATTTTTTTTTATTTTGGTGGGTTGGTGGCTGATGTCTAGACCAAAAATGTGGGCTAAAAAAATTTATATAAATATATTAATATTTTATTAAATTTTTTACTTTGGTGTTATAAGCATTTTCCTATAAATAGGGTGCTTAGATTAGAATTGAAAATCACACCAGAAATTAAAGTTTTCTCTCTCTTTCTCTCTATATTATCGAGCGTATTCTTGTGAGTATTTTGATACTTTGGGTGTTGCTATACGGTGCAAGTTCCCTTCAGCACTATATCCAGTATTCCAGCTAAAAGTACAGTCTTTTTAAGGTAAGAGATATTTTTTTAAAAATAATATTATTTCTTCTAATATCACTATGCCGGATTATTGGTAAGATTTTTCTTGTAAAATTTTATCTTTTAGTGTCGGGGTTACTATTCACGTATACGGCACTATTCACAAATACGACACTATTCATAGAAAAATTAAAATTTTATTTTTTGTCCAAAATATCTATTATGGATACTAGCTAAATATCATTTTTTCAGAGGGAGTGTTGGGTGGGGGTGTGGGTGTGGGTGTGGGTGGGGTGGGGTGGGGTGGGGTGGGTGGGAGTGGGGGTGGGGTGGGTAGGTAAGTGAGTGTGGGAGTAGGGGTGGGGGTGGGTCGGTAGGTAGGTGGGGTGGGGTGTGGGTGAGGGGGGTGAGGGGGGTGAGGGGGGTGAGGGGGGTGAGGGGGGTGGGGTGGGGGTGAAGGGGGTGGGGTGGGGTGGAGTGGGGGTGGGCGGTGTGGGGTGGGTATGGAACCCATAACCCATAACAATATTAAAATGGTTAGTATGGTTTTTAACCATAACCATATGGTTCCAACCCACATTATCCATATTAAAAATGATTAATATTTTGAAAATTAAAACCAATCCATAACCATATTTTGTCAGGCCTATAAATAATATAGCCTGCAAATTAATTATTTGCAATTCATGTGAGAGGGAAATGAGAAATAGGTGAGTAAATCGGTGACATTAATCTAAAAACAGATACGTAACATAAATTTTCAATTAAATGGATGAAATATATAGGATATTATGATCATTTAAAAAAAAGAGTGAGCTTAATTTTGTTTAAAAAATTTTAATACCAAATGACAGAGATTATAATATCAAGTAGAATATGATATTAAATAATCTCTTATCTTAAGCTATTTTATAAATTGAATGACCTCAACACTATAAAGAGGGTACGTATAGTTTAGTTTTATACTTTTGAAATGTAAATGTTAAACGAGTTGAGGGGCTCATGAGCAAGAAAGGAATAAAATATATTCAGTTGTAGCCATTTTATAATTCGGTATACATTTTCTTTTCGGATATAGAAATTAAATTATTCGAATAACTGTTTAATCAAATTAAAAACATAAAAAATACTATTTTAATTAAATTTTGATAGACTTTATTTTATTATTATAGATTATGTAGTTATGTATTGTTAATTTGAAATTATTAAACTGGTATATGAGTTATTATGGTTGTGGATATTGTGATTAAATGTTATTTGGAAACTCTAGTGTGAAATTTAAAATGAAATTTTTTATTTGATAAAAATAGGTTATATTTCGGTATATTACCAAATAATTGAATAATATAATTATTCAGTTAGTACATATTTTGAATACTTGTTCGAATAGTAAAATTGTATAAAATTCGGTGTTCAGTTATAATTGAATAGACAATTCGATTCGACTATAACCGAATACTCACCCCTCCAATGTAGAATGCCACCTATACATATAACTTATGGAGATGTTTATTTAGGTCTGAATCTGACCGATTAAGATATTAAGACTATTTGTTTTATAATTTTTAAAATTTAAATGTGTGTAAACGATTCATCTAAAAAATTATGGTTGAATTAGTAAGAAATAGTGTTGAATGATATTTTTACCTACCTATCATCTAACTGGGTGACAACTAGTTTAATGATGTAATTCAGAACAAGATGGACCAAGACGTTGTCATCTTTGTCTGCGGAACCCTTGTCTGTTTTGTTGGGTGGAGATTAATTGGGGGGGGGGGGGGGGGGCGTCCGGTACCTTAACGACCAGTACGTCCGGTGCCCCCCCCCCCTTTTTTTGTTTTTTTTTTCACAATTATGAGAAAAAAAAAATAATAGAACAAGTTTGAACAAAAAACTGTAAAAAGAAATACGTTTTTTATTGAAAAAACACTGTAAACAGTTTACAGTGTTTTTTCAATAAAAACGTACTTCCTTTTACAGTTTTTTGTTCAAACTTGCTCTATTATTTTTTTTTCTCAAAATTGTGGGAAAAAAAACAAAAAATAAAATAAAAAAAATAACACTGTGTACCGGACGTTAGTCCGGTACATTTGCACCGGACGCCCCCCCCCCCCCCCCAACCCGGTGGAGATAGGGGGCAGACAAGTCCACTTAATTAGTCCAAACTTCTCATAAATGTATTTTACATAAATTAAGATTTTTTATATATAAAAAAGTAGTTAATTAAAGTATTTTAAATTAAATTTATAGGTTAAATTGGGCTTGTAAAATCTACATTCATCTAAAGGTATTAAGATGTGTTCATGAGTTTTTTTGGAAGGAAATAACAAGTTAAGACAATTTTTAAAAAAAATTAAAAGGAAGGCTCCTTCACTTAATTACAAAATAAATTTCATAAATATGCTATTGGTGAGCTTTTAATTTAGAGAAAGGAAAGATAAAAAGTAAAGAGTGTGTTCAAATTTTTCTTCCTTTCTCTTCTTCAAAAATAAAACTCACAAACATAATTTTAAGAATTTTTGTTAACAAAACTTAATTTGGTTGGTCAATTAAAAAATATTTTATGATATATAATAAATTTAGAAAAAAATTAAGTATAATGAACAAATTGACTCCACTGAAATTTTATAATTTTTTTAATATAAGGAGTTAAATTGAAATTTTTATAACCAATTCAATTCCATATTTGTTTACTCATTTTTGTATGCATCTTCTTATAATATTTTTAAATAAATAATAATCTAATTTAGATTATTTCCATACCATAAGGAATTTAAATATTTATTAACAATTGTAACCAAATACATGTTTTACATATGCAACTGACCGGAAAGCACAAAATTATCTAAAAAAAATTGGGTCCCAAATCCATGTCAAATTATTTATACACACTAAAAAAAATTCTTCGCTTCATCACTGCTCGTATTGCATAGTAAACAAAAGGGGTTGAACTTTGTTGTAAGTGTCATTCTCTTAGGTTAATTGAACATCAACTATAGGATATGTAATTTGGAATGCATATGTTTTCGAATATTGGTCTGAGAAGTTATAATCATGGAATTGAGTGGCCCAGGGCTAACTCACATAATAAAAGGTATGCTACTGGTACTAATCTCGTCTTGAGGATAAAAAAACAGATACTAATATAATTTTAAGGAGTAAAATGGTATACTCTGACTCATCAAGTCAAGTCAAATTTTTTGAATCGTCCTCAACCAGTCAATTACACCAAACTACATGTTGTAGTCATAAATGAAACAATATATAAAATTTATTTATATAGATTTCTCAATTTAAACGCAAAATAAATAAATAAATTCATAATTTTTTATCACTCCTAGGTTGAGATAAAATTCGTTGTCGATCATTAATGCTTGGTGGAATTCAAAGAATCAAAAAGTGAGACTCGAGCAGAGGGTGAAACAGCCGTTAAATATGGCCTAAATGTCTCCTAAATCCCAAGGAACCACGCCCCACAAATTAACTGTGCCCCAATTGGTCCGGTCCAACCAAAAATTCTTTCAATAACCTCCGACATATGCATGTGCCTGTGCAGACAACTCAATTTAAATTTAGGCAGAAAAGTTCAAAGACGATTCAGATTTATTTTAATTAATTTGAATAAAAAAATAGAAAGATAATTTAAATTCATTTTAGTTTTTAAATTATTAAAACGGAGAAAGAGATTTCAGACACGGACAAAAAGACTGCATCATTCTTATTTGTTTCAAGTGTATCTTGGGTTGGGTCCCAAAGGAAATAAAAGACTAGTTTTTTTATTACTTGTTTTATAGACCTGGCAAAATCGGCTCAGGTCTGCGGGTCGTGTCAACCCGTCCGTTAAAAAGTGGGCTATGAGTTTCATATTTTCAGCCCATTAAAATCTAAGTTTTTTTGGCTCGGCCCAAATTTGGCCCAACCCAATGACAGTCCGCCCGTGGACGCCCGGCCCGCCCAATCATTTTAAAAAACCCTTATTCTGATTTCTGACTTCTGGGCTAAGTGGTTACTAAGTAGGCTAACCCTTATGGCCTTACCCTTACACCTTATGCCCTTATTCTAGATTTCAATTTTCAGATCTAGACTTCTACACTTGTACTGTACTGATAAAAGTGAGAAGTGAAAGACAAGCAAAATCGATAGAGAGAGTGAGAGACAACGATCGATCGACACTGCTATAGATAGCTTCAACGGAGAGAGTGAGAGGCGAGATCAATCAACACTGCTACAGTTCGGTTCTTCCCTTCAGGTAGCTTCTTCTTCTCACCACTTCGATCGATTGACACTGCTATGTTCTGTTTTTGTTTTTACTTTTTAGTTTGTTTATGGTTTTCTACTACACTTCTGTTTTTGTTTTCAGTATGTTTTCAGTTTGGGGTAACTAAATTTCTTCAATTTTGGTAAAACCCTACAATTTCGGTAAAGAAGAGAAGCAATTTCTGCAATTTATTTTGTTGATAAAACCCTGAAATCTTTTGTTGGGGTTACTAAATTTCTGCAATTTCTTAATTTTGGGGTACGGATATAACAATGTTTTGCATGTATTTGTTGGCTCCTGCAAGTATTCCATTATTTTCCTGATTTTTAGTTATTTTGTTGACTAATTATGAAATAGTTAATCACAGAAAGCTTATGGATTCAGGTTCTCTTTCAATCATGTATCAAACTATATGTCAAGGTGGTCATGGTTAGGAATTATTTTGTGGTTTTATTTAATCGATCAACTCTTTTGCTTTCTTCTACTTTTGTTGACCCTATTTCTGTGATCAATTATTGTTTTTTCTCTTAATTTAATATCTTATAATATGATTTTATGCTTTTAGCTTCATTTTTTTCCTTTTTTTTTTGTTTGAATAATAATTTATTTTATGAAGACATTGAACTTGTTTCTACCTATTCTTTTGTTTCATCTGATTACTAAGGGGATAAGTTAGCTTTATTTTGTTGATTGTGGCTAAATGGATGAATTAAGATGGTCCATACTCCATATGTAATGAGTTAATGACACATTTATGAATCTTTTTGTACAGGATGTCAAGCTATTCTTTGGAGCTTATTTCTGTTGATGCCTTGATTGTGAAATTAATAGTCTTGCTGAGTGCCTGAGTTGTTGTCTTCAGTGTCTTGGATGTGAAATTTGAATGTGTATTACTGACTTACTGTACTTTATGTCCTTATCATTTATCAATCATTGTATGTAAATACTAAATTGTAATATGTTACAACAACTAAACTTTCCCTAAAAAGTGGAGACAGGACAGAATGATTGATTACAATTAAAATATTATTGTGAAATTTGTGATGTACAGGGTTTAAAAAAAATGAAAAGGCCTACAGGCCGGACCGGGTCAACCCGAGCCACGGGCTGCTTGATTTCAGCTCACCAAAATTCGGACTATTTTGATCCGGCCCATTGATAGTCCGGCCCGCTGATGGCCCGGCCCATTTGGGCCAACCCAGCCCGTTTGCCTGGTCTATTGTTTTATGAACATAGAAATTTGCATGTCATCTGTCTATTAAAAAAAGGACTTCTTAAAATAATTACGAAAATTTAATACTATGAATTAGTACGTAATATCATAACTATTTTAAATAATCTAATAAGTTCTCCAAATGTAATAATTTATTACTTCCAAAAATATTATGATCAATCACCTCAATTTAAATTTTATAAATGAATTTTAAATAGTTAAAATTGGATTCGTTTTAGATTGGAAGGAGTATTATTTTTATAAGTAATAATTCTAAATATTTAAAAGTTAATTGGAAAACAGAGAAAGGAAATATGTAAAGAAAGAAATACGACCCTGTTTCCCTGAGAGTACCGAGCAGTATAAAGGTTGGGGAGGTTGTGGCCGGCGAAGCTAACGGAGAGACCTTGTTTATCGTCGTCGTCTCGATCTCCTAGACTCCATGTCCGTCGTTCTTCTACGGTTAGAATGGCGTTCTCACTTGACGAGAAAAATAAGACTTTTACTCTCCACAAATCTAAACAATCTTTCAACGCTGCCATGCCAAGGTACCACTCTCACTCTCCTGGGTGGTCCCTATAATTTTAGATTTCAGTTCTTTATTTGTATTTTAATGATTAATTGAGCACAAAGTGGTGTATGTGATTCAGTTTTGCTTTTCCATTTTTCCACCTACCTTTTTTATTTTCAAAATCGATGTGGGACTTGTAGTTGGTAAAATATAATGAATAAATGATGATGTGTTCTACTAATCAATGTCAAAAGCTTTAATTATAAAAAAATGTATTAATTTGCATAAGATGGGACTATAATAATGCTTACATACTTGATTCATTTTCACAATTATATTTGAATTGTGTTGTAATTTTATTTGATGTGCTAGAAGTAGGTCCTAGACTCTTAGCAAAAGTATTTCATCTCTTGGAAGGGCAGCTAGCTGAAGTAGGTCCATGTACTTTTACGGTTTAACCTCATACTTCTCTCTTTAATACCAAAATAAGAATTAATTGCCATAAATGCATGAAATTAATTGTTGCAGAAGGAATAAACAATATTTTTTTTTCCCTTTCAAATATATGAATTATACTTTTACACTATCTGCATCTTTTTCTAAGGGAGCACTGAGCAGATTTTATCATCTAAAACATCCTTCTTAGATCCTATAGGTTAAGCACATGATATATGTGTTA
Source organism: Panax japonicus (assembly GCA_020205505.1). Taxonomy (NCBI): domain Eukaryota; kingdom Viridiplantae; phylum Streptophyta; class Magnoliopsida; order Apiales; family Araliaceae; genus Panax; species Panax japonicus. Next base: position 4,936,659 of record CM035095.1, on the reverse strand, counting down.
CATACACACTTTTTTAACCTTCTACTGGGTAATCATATCTCTACCATAATATCCATTATTTAATATATATATATATATATATATATATATATATATATATATATATATCAGAACACACGCTTGTTAGCTAGGTGATTGGTTTTATCTTCATTTGCTAGCTAATTTTGCATTATTGTCTGCTGAAAGAATTTACAGTTAAGAGGGTTAGGATCGATCAATAAACAAGTCTTAAATTGAAACATAGTTGATTGCTACATATTTAATCAGTGCACTTTTTTTCTGGATCCTGAATGAACATGTGTAACAGCTATTTTGCATATTTAGTTAACTAGGTGTACATAATGAAACAGATACTAGAAAGGAGAGGGAGGGATTTGGTGGCTTTTGTATTGATGCAGTTATAACTCCTTTTGATATTATGCCATTAAAATGACTTGATTAATTGTAATTGTCAAAAAGATAGAAATAAATAAATTTGACCAAAAATTGTATAAGTTGAAGGGACTTGGTGGAAGAGCCTGAATGGAGGACTAGCGTGCGATGGCGGATGAATGGTGTGGGATGGAATTTTAACTTGTAGACTCCACTGTAACATGTTTATGATATTTTGACACGGGAAAATGGTTATTTTGAACCCTCAACTGCATAAACTCTCAAAACTTCTATTATCTGTTCTTGTTTTGTTCCACGGTACTCGGTTTTAAAGATGTAAAATTTGTTAAGGTTATCAACTCATGTAAAGTTCTTGGCAGGAATTGATGCCTGGAGGTGTAAATTCCCCTTTACGTGCATTTAAATCAGTTGGTGGACAGACTATTGTAGTTGATTCTGTCAAGGGCTCTCACATGTGGGACATTGATGGGAATGAGTACATTGATTACGTTTGTTCATGGGGACTAGCAATCATTGGTCATGCAGATGATGAGGTTTGTTTCTTTCTCGTAGTTTCCAGTTTTGGATAGGCTATTCTGTTATACCGCTATTCTGATTTTTCTTTTTTTCATTCATTACTGAATGAATTAGTTTTCTTGTATGTTTTGCATTCACTTTTTTATGGAGGATGGTACTTTCCAAATGATATTTGTTACATCTGGATTTTACTGATTCTCCAAACTTTCCATGCATGCATTTATACCCCCTGCTATTTTCTTGGTCTTTTACAGAGAAAATATCATTGTCCTGTTGAGGTCTCTTTTGGGTCACAGGTTCTTGAAAAGCCTTTTACATCAAAATAACACTCATTGATTGGCACAAAACGCAGTTTAATTGAGTAGAGATTTTAAACTTTTTAAGTTGTTTAATGAAGGCAATTACTATACCAAAGTGTGGGTATTCAAGTACTTCTTCTCCTCAATACAATCACAAAGGAGGAAGAAGAGGAGAAAGAGGGGAGCGGGGGGAGGACTTGAATGAATTGGAAAATTGATGCTATCAAAATTTTTTGGTACTGCTTGAAACTAGATTGGTCTATTGATGGCTTCAACTTTCACTTGTGAAATGTGAATAATTTGTTTTCTGCTATAATCATAAATCCAATATCCTGAGCTAACATATACCTACAGGTACTCAAAGCCTTGGCTGATAACAATGAAAAAGGGAACCAGCTTTGGTGCTCCATGTCTTCTAGAGAACGTTCTAGCTGAGATGGTCATCTCAGCTGTACCTAGTATAGAAATGGTTAGGCTGGTCAACTCAGGCACAGAAGCATGCATGGGAGTACTTCGTTTGGCTCAGTGCATTTACTGGCCGACAAAAAATCATCAATTTTGAGGGTTGTTACCATGGCCATGCAGATGCATTTCTGGTTAAGGCTGGCAGCGGGGTTGCTACTCTTGGACTCTCCGACTCCCCTGGTGTTCCTAAGGCAGCTACAGCTGCAACACTAACATCTCCATACAATGACATTACAACTGTGGAGAATCTATTGGAGGCGAACAAAGGAGAAATTGCTGCAGTTATCCTCGAGCCTGTTGTAGGAAACTGGCTTCATTGAGCCTAACCTGATTTTCTGAATGCCCTCCATAAGATCACCAAAGAAAATGATGCTCTGCTTATCTTGGATGAAGTTATGAATGGGTTCCGGTTGTCTTTTGGTGGAGTTCAACAATATTTTGGCATAACTCCCGACTTAACAACCCTCGGGAAGATTGTAGGAGGTGGCCATGCGCGTTGGTGCTTACGTAGGAAGGAGGGAGATTATGGAGATGGTGGCACCAGCAGGGCCAATGTAGCAAATCCTCGCTCTTAAGCGGTTGAAGGAAGTGGGAAGTTATGACTACTTGAATAAAATCAGTAGTGAACTTATTCATGGAATTTTGGAAGTTATAACTCTGTTTTTGTATATGTATCCAAATTACACTTAAAACACTATTTTTTATAAAAATTCCTGTTGGAATAAATACTATACATTTTTTAAAAGTCACTAGCAAAAAAAAAAAAAAAAAAAAAAAAAAAAACTGCACCGGTCCAATAATCCTGTCTGCGTAGCATTGCTCATGATTAATACACAGAATGTAGTCCAGTAATCATCAATCATTCCATCCTTTTTCTCTTATGTTCTCTCTTTCAACCCAATACTGTACTTTAACCGATCTCACTCTCTCTCTCTCTGGGACAGCGAAATATTTGATACTCCTACAATTTCCCATGTTCTCCTCCTATCAAACTGAGTTTACCTGTAAACTGTGATTAGATTAGGGGACTACCAAAGAAGAAGAAATTAGGCTATATTTATTTATTAGAATTATAATTTTAAGACTATTAATGTTAGAATTATAATTTTGAGATTATAATTATAATGTCAAGAATCTCGAGACTAATAGTTTCAAGTCTAAATTTACAGGGGCGAAGCTATGTAGGGGGGCTCGGTTGGGCTGTAGCCCGGGTCCAATTAATTTTTATTTTTTTACTTATATATCTTATCTCAATCCAATATTTTAGTCAACAAACAAAAGTCCCTATCAAACCCTCCCAACATCATCCTCCGCTACCATTGTCGCCCTATCAACACTCAACATAAAGTTCTGTTATTTCCTTGTGAGGTTCTTGAAGGGTGGGTTTTAGGGTTTCTTTTTTCTCCGATCAACACTCAATTTATCAGGTAAAGCTCCCCTTTTGTTTTCAGATTGTGTCTATATTCCAATTTCAACTCCCTGGGTGTATGATTTATTTTTCAAATTGTTGTTTATTAACTTGTTCTATTTTTCTGCATATAGTCTCTATTTTCTGCTCCACTGCTAGTTTAGTTCTTCAGATTCTGTGTATATTCGCTACTACAAGTTTATATTTGTTTATTTATTTGATCCTTTGTGGAGAAAAAAATAACAACATAATTTTGTCTTGCAAAGAGGGAATTCTCTCTATTATAAAGTGTGTGGTCCCCTTCCCCTTTTTGGTTTTCTAATCTGCTTATGATTGAAAAAGTTAAAATCTTTTAGTAAATTAGTATGTTCCAAAATCAGAGTCTCATTTGGATTTTTTTTCTTTATTATTTTATGTTATGCCTATGTAGGCTTGTCACATATATATATGGAGAATGTTTTCTAATATTTGTAGAGCTTTGTAGCACAAATCTTTTGATATTGTAAATGTCATGGATCTAGTCTCAACTACTAAAGCACTACTTCACACTTTGAGAGAAGAGGGATTTGATCATCTCCTTGAGCATGTGCAATCAATTTGCACACAAAATGACATTGACATACCAGATATGAATGCTTCATTCAAAAAGGCTACCGGTCGTTCATGCCAACAAAAAGAATCGATGAAAGTTTGCCAACACTATCATTTTGATGTGTTTAATTCAGCAATAAATTTTCAGCAGGAAGAGTTGAATTCCAGATTTAGTGATGAAGCAATAGAACTCCTTATACTTAGCTCAACTTTAGAACCGAATGACAACTTTAAATCATTCAAAGTTGATGATATTTGCAAGCTTGCTGAGAAATTTTATCCAGAAGATTTCAATGAGCAAGAAATGCATTATTTGAGATGTCAACTAAATGATTATAAAATTGATGTGCTCCGTCATCAGAGTTTTCAAAATATGTCTACCATCACTGAATTGTGTTGCAGATTAGTTGAAACAAATAAGTTACGGAGTTATAATTTGATTGATAGATTGATTCGTCTTGTTTTGACTCTACCTGTTTCCACAGCCACGACATAACGAGTATTTTCAGCTATGAAACATGTTAAAACTGCTCTTCGTAATAAAATGGAAGAGGAGTTTTTAGCAGATTCTATGATGATTTACATTGAACGAGAGTTTCTTGAAGATATCGATACAGATTCCATAATAGACGAATTCTATTCTACAAAGCATAGAAGGATGCAGCTTAAATAGTGTGTTTTGTTTTTTCTTTTTCCTTGCATGTTATGTACCTTTGAACCTTACTACTATGTATAATTTTGAATTTGTGATTGATCTTGGTGAGACATTTTTTATGTTTATAATTGGTACTTGGTAGCCCAGTAGAAAATTAATTTCTGGCTCCGCCCTTGTAAATTTGAAAACGAATAAGACACTTGATATTAATAGTTTTATTTCAAGTATAATTTTTACAAACAAACATAACCTTAATGTTGAATTTCATCCATATACTCCACTTACTCCTTGAAGGATGAGTGAAAAAACTAGGGGAGTAAGTCGAGCCGAGTACTTCGGTACTCTACTCGAAATCGGATCGAAAATATGATCCAAAACTCAATTTCGAAATTGATTCGAGTCGAATCTGATACATACTCGTTTTCTATGTAATGATACACGAGTCGAATTAAGTATACTAATGTTCGTTTAGATTAGGGTTCAAGTATTTTATTTTTTTTCGAATCATACTCGATATCTACTCAATGGCTCATATTTGAATACTGGTCTGATCCATACTAACAAGCTAAATATGTGATATTTGTATCAATTTTATAATTTATAAAGTTTAGTATTAAATTATTTAAGCTTGTACTTGAATTAATTGTCAATTTGTATTACATTCTTTGTAATTTCTTTACATAAATTAAAAAAAAACTTTTATATATAAATATTAGTTCAATAATCAATTTAGTATGTAGGGATTCAGTATCAAGTGAAATGGTTCATATTCGAAACTCAATTTGAATGCTAATGAGAAACTCGTTTTATAAACGAGTCGAATACTTACGAGCCGGGTAATGATTCAAAATCTGGCACAAAATTAATTTTTTTTATTGAATTCGAGCTTAATTTTTTTTGAATGGAACCGAATGTGAACATTAATTTATTCGCTTAGAGTCTACTTGTTTAGCCTCCCAAAAAAAACTCTCATCACTGCCCTTTTCTTTCCCTTCATACTAAATTTAAGAAAATGTTCACATATCTGCGATACCTCCGTCCTCTGCCTTTTCATACTGCCACCGCCAGATGTAGCTTAATGCAAGCAACCATTTTGTCCTTGTCTAAATGGTCATAATTCATCATATTTATTCAGATTCTTTCTTCCTTCCTTTGAGAGGAGGAATGCATATCAATCAAGAAATGTAATTAATATTTTATTTAATTAATTAAATTCGATATAGAATCTCAATATTATTAAAATTTATTGAAAAAAATGATAAAAAAGACAAATTAATATATAGAAAATATAATAAATTAAATCATTAATAGTTGTTTGAAATCTATTAACAAACCGATAAAAATGATTGAATTAATTAAGTTCATGGGCAGTTTCAACTCTATCTAACAGATGGAGTTAAAGTAGACTTCATAAGTGAGGGAAAAAAATATAATAATGTAAAAATATCAAAAATAAATTTGTAAAAATAATGTTTCTCTAAATTTATTTTTCTTGCTTTTTTTAAATAAAATATGTAGAGTATTTATGAGAATTGATTGTTAGGTTTAGCCTTAAAAATGATAGAAAGAGAAAACAAGTCCTTAATTAATTTTGTCAATTAATTAATACGCTGAAAACTCTCAACTAAACTATTTGTATCAAGTATTAATTAAAGTATTATATTCATACTAACAAGTCCCTATTGTTACCTCTTTGCCTCCACACCACACATCCGGTAAATGCGTGAGTATCTTATACTAGTACTACTCATTTAATTCTCTCTCATACCTCCATCAATTCAACAACCAACTGCAGTTACCAGTGCCACGTGCAGTTTTAACCACAGTTAAAACCTTGAACCTCAAAAATCCCCATTAATTCCACCTCTCAATTAATACGGTTTTCTTTCTCCAACATTCCACTTTAAACACAGAGGGAATCACACCCAGATTACAGATAGAGAGAGATAAAACATGAAACGCTCATCTATATTTAAACCCTAATTCTCTCTCTCTACAGATTTACATTCACGCGTCTCGGAGCTGATAGGTCTCTCTCCACAAACAAACACACACACACACACATATATATATATTCTGTCTATCATCAACTGGCCAGGCTAGGGGAAGATTGATTCAAGGTAAGCGCTCTCGAAATAAAAATTACATTCAAACAATTCAACTTTCCCTGATTCTACTGCTTTTTCTCTGCCATTTTTGTCTCTCGTATCTGAGCATTAGTGCTTTGCAACGCTGTTTGTCGACTGTGCTCGCACATTAAATATTTCCGCTCGTACATCTGCTACATATATCTCATGCTTCGTGTTTACAATGTCAATACTACCATTTTCATTGCATTTATATTTCCTATCTTCAGTTCTCAAGCAATACTACTTTCGTACCTAACTCTTCTTATTTGGAAAAATTCCTCTCCGCACTAGCTTCCCCAGAAAATGTGAGAAAAGTTTTCGAAACCAAACCTTTCCACTTGCTGCTTTATACATTCCAGGCAGCTACGACTTTCTGTTCCTCTGTAAATATTTCTGTTCTCGTGCTTTTATCACCGCCTGTTTTGGTTCCAAACGTATCACCGTCGATTTCGCCATTTTAAGCCAAGTAAAGTCGTGAGGTCTGTTTTTAAGTCACATCCTTACCAGTTTTTCTTTCCTATTCGGCGGTAGTTTTCAGCTTTTTTCTGATTGATTTGATGTTTTCTTATGATACTGTAGAATTTTCTAGTATATATATTAATAAAATATCTAGCTTACTAGTTCTCTTATGCAGAGGTCATTTCCTTCTCCGTTCGTAGTCAAAGATCGAATTTCCCTCTTTCTCGCTCCGGCTAATCCTTCAATGATAGCCTAGGTTTTGAGGGCGAACTTGCGAGTAGTCTCCGATTCCATCGTTTTTTTTTCTATTTCCGAATCTCTGGAGAGAACTAAATTCCGGTGAGCTCAGCGTGTAATCGTGTATGTTTGTGCTTCTACGATGGAGAATCCATTAAGGTGGCGAATCGCTTTGGTTACGGCGATATTTTTGGCCTTTCTCCTGATGATTGGAATCCTTACAGGTGATTATTCATTTAACTTGCCATTTTATCTCTCTTATTCTATTGTTCTTATTCTCCACTACTCACTAGTATACAAACATGGAGTATGTGTTGTTGTGAAGTTGTGATTTCCATTATTGTTTCTGTTGGTTTGCTTTAGTTTATTTTTGGTCTCTCTTTTTGCGACACGAAAGTCTCCAAAATTTATATCTTATTTAATTTCTCTTTTCGTCTTGTTCTAATCTTTGTTTAATAAATCGAACAACTCAAACTTGAGCTTCATTTGATTCCATTTATTTATTTCAGGTCTTCATTATTGCGGTCTTTCTTCCATCCATTCAAGTCCAGTTGTATCTCAGAATATCATCGCCAGCAATATTAATACTCTTTCTGCTCCGCATCGGAAAGTCCTCGGTCGTGGTAAGTCAAAACTAAAAACCTAGTACCTACCTAGCTCCGTATATCTTCAATCTCCGGCAGTTTTATTTGGCTTATGCATAAACATTAATGAGACCAATATGTGATTTTCCGTGTCTGTTTCATGTCGGTCCTCGCCGTCTCCTTACTCAGATATTGCGGTACCATTTTTGTCCTTGAATTGGTGCTCCTCTGTTTTTTCATATCGGTTTTATCCTGACATGCACCGTTGGCTGTTTCCTCTGGCCACTCACTAACTCGGGATTTTATTTGGATTTGGTTCAAAATAAAAAAGCATACGGGAATCTTAAGTGCTAATAAGCTTTATTATTAGATGCGCATCTGCGCAAGTTAGCAATTGTGACTTTCTTAGTGCTACTTTTAGGTAGTATTAGCCTCGAAAATACGCGATCAGATGAAAGCGATGTCACGTGCGCATCTTAGCCACCATTTCGCTTTTATTGGAAATAGTTTAATCAAAAGGGCATCAATCATCTTGAATCCCCCCTTACCATGGATGATTAGCCTTTTTAGTGTTTGAATTGAATTTGTTTTGTCCCTTTCCTTTTGCCTTTTGTGTAAAAACCTCGAAAAAGTATAGTTTGTCCACAGATAGAGATAATGCTTCCTGCCTCCAATTGGTAGCTAGCTAGTATGTACATGTTGACCATTTTTAAAAATTCGGATGTGTAAAATTCAAGACTATTATGTGCCATCTGATTTCTTTCTATTTTCATGTAAAGCGTCTTTACTCGCAGCAGCAGCGGGAGGAGGAGGAGGAGGGGTGGTACCGAACCGAGTATGGGGAGACAAGTGTTCAAAAGCTGACATTGTGATTAACCAGGGCCCCACAGCTCCACTTCCCAGCGGTATACCAACCTACACCGTGGAGATCATGAACGTTTGCGTCACCGGCTGTAACATCGCCGGAATTCACCTCAGCTGCGGCTGGTTCAGCTCCGCTCGCCTCATTAACCCTCGCATATTCAAGCGCCTCCGTTATAATGACTGCCTCGTTAACAATGGCAAGCCCCTTGCCAATGGCCGCACCCTCTCCTTTCAATACGCAAACACCTTCCGTTACCCTCTCTCCGTCTCCAGAGTTATCTGCTGATCGATCGATCTGATTATAAGTACTCAACAAAATAGCAATTTTAGTTACCACTAGCAAAACCCAACAACACTTGTACAAAGCAATTAATTTTCCTACTCTGCTTAATTCTTAATTTGCTTCGTATGATTAATGTTGTTTTTTTTTAAGCCACTTTACTGTAAATGAGGTACCTTTAATTTTTGGCCTATATTTTCTGACCAAATGCAGATGACGAGGGAGGAAGGTAGCTTGTAACCATTTTTTGATTTGAATTATGGCTTTAAATTTTGGAGTAGATTCCACTTTTACAAGTATTTGTTTTGATGAGAGATGAAAGATTTGAAGGGAAGAGATGCAGTCTTTTGTTTGTTCTTGATATATATATTAGACCTGACAATATATGTAGTTAACTGTTGGATCAAATCATATTAACTGGAACCAAATGGGTCGGTTAATTATTTTTATTTATTCATGTTGGTTAAAGTTTAAACCCATATTTTTGAAACAAATATAGTTAATTAATTGGTTAACTATTTTTTAACTCATATTCTATTCAATTGCACTCCTCTCCCTCTCAATAACCGCACCAAACACGATTATTTTCTTTTGGGTGGGTGGGTGGGTGGGGGTACGATTATTTTCTTTTAGGTAGGTGGGAGTAGATGATGGGTGATGTATACATAATCGCTTAATATTAATTTATTTTGGGAGAGAGTGGTGGGGGTGGGATTGGGGGGTGGAGGGTGTGAGGTGGGGGTAGGTGGGTAGTGGTGGGTGGGTGGGGTATACATAATTGCTTAATATCATTTTTTTGAGAGGGAGTGTTGGGTGGGTGGGTAGGTGGGTGTGGGTGTGGATGGGTGTGGGGTAGTAGGTAGGTGTGAGTGGGGGTAGGGGGTTGGGGTGGATGGGGTATACATAATCGCTTAATATCATTTTTTTGGGAAGGAGTGTTGGGTGCGTGGGTAGGTAGGTAGGTAGGTGGGTGTGGGGGTGGGTAGGTAAGTGGGGGCGGGCGGGCGGGCGGGCGGGCGGGCGGGCGGGCGGGTGGGATGGGGGGGGGGTGGGACGGGGGGTGAGTGGGTAGGTGGGGTTGGGTGGAGTAGGGTAGGGTAGGGTAGGGTAGGGTAGGGTGGGGTGGGGTGGGGTGGATGCGGGTAAGGAGTGGTGTGGGGTGGGGGCTGATGGGGTGGGGGTGGGTAGGTGGGGGTGGGGGGATGCGGGGGTGGAGTGGGGTTCGTGGGTAAGTCAGGTCGGGGTCAGGTCGGGGTGGGGTCGGGGTGGGGGTCGGGGTGGGACTGGCGGGGTGGGGTAAGGGGTATATATATAATCACATAATATTATTATTTTGGGGTGGGGTGGGGTGGGGTGGGGTGGGGTGGGGTGGGGTGGGGTGGGGGTAAGGGATATATACATAATCATATAATATTATTTTTTTAGTAGTAGTGGGGGTGGTGGGGTGGGAGTAAGGAGTTGGGTGGAGTGGGTGGGTAGGTAGGTGGGGGCCGTAAGGAATATATACATAATCACATAATATTAGTGTCAAATCAGGTTTTCATGAAACCCATAATCCATAACAATATTAAAATGGTTAATATGGTTTTTAACCATAACCATATGGTTCCAACCCACATTATTCATATTAAAAATGGTTAATATAATTTTAGTTCTTAAATGGAACCATAACCGTATTTTGAAAATCAAAACCAACCCATAACCATATTTTATCAGTCCTAATATATATATATATATATATATATATATATATATATATATATATATATATATATATATATATATATATATATATATAGTCCGGATCTAGTCCGGGATCCCGGACTCTATAAAATACGGACCATTTTTTTTTCTTTTGCTTTTTTTTGAAACAACTAAAAAAATTATGGAACTGAAATTTTTACATAATACAGTATTTTGGGTGTGATTTAGATGCCTATATCAAAATATGTTTGTACAGTTTATGCAGACTGTACATATATTTTTTGGCATAGGTATCCAAAACACACCCAAAATACTTTATTATGTAAAAATTCCAGTTCCATAATTTTTTTAAGTTTTTTCAAAAAAAAAAATGGTCCATATTTTAGGACCTGTTCGGGAGTCCGGACAGGATCCTGTGTGTGTATATATATATATACACACACGCGCATGCATACCGAAATTATTATTTCAAACATGAATTTTTTTTTTGAGAGTTCCATGAGATAGGACTCATATTTATTTATGTAAGTAAAGATTTTTGAAACTATCAAAATTTCAGTTATGACTTGACCATTTTCATTTTTATTTTTATTTTTTGATCTCATAATTTACATTTTCTTAATTTTGGGATATCTAAGGTATCACAATTAAATTTGGATGGACAATGAAACCTCGAAATAATCAAAATGATTGTATACTATTAATTAATAACAATTTTCTAAAAAAAATAAAAATACAAATTATAACTTTCAGAAGGAAAATTCTAACCAAGGACCAAACAGAAATATATGAAGCTCAAACTCAGCTCTAGAGGCGGGCAAAGGCCCACAACCAACAAAAATACCTGAAGGTTAGTATAACAATGGCTAAATGACATTTTTGTCCCTCTAAGTTCAATTAAATTTGGATGGACATTGAAACCTCGAAATAATCAAAATGGTTGTATACTATTAATTAATAACAATTTTCTAAAAAAATAAAAATACAAATTATAACTTTTAGAAGGGAAATTCCAACCAAGGCCCAAACAAAAATATATGAAGCTCAAACTCAGCTCTAGAGGCGGGCAAAGGCCCACAACCAACAAAAATACCTGAAGATTAGTATAATAATGGCTAAATGACACTTTTGTCCCTCTAAGTTCATTTTTTATCAGTTAGAACCTTAATGTGATATTTTGTTGGCGTTTCGTTCTTTCAGCCTAATTTGACCTCAACCTTACCCATTTTGACCAAACCCGACCCAACCCAAAATTTTAATATTTAAAAATATAAAATTATTTTTAAAATAAGTTTGAAATAATAATTATATTTAACATTTAAAAATATATATATTTAATATTTTAAAATAATAATTATTTTTAAAATAATAATTATTTTAATATTTTAAAATAAAATAATTATTTTAAAAATAGTTGATTTTAATATTTAAAAATAAATATTTTGACAACTACAACTGTGACGCTCCCAAAATAGGTCCAATCCATCCGACCTATTTTGAGTCGCCAAATAAATGGTACAGAAAATAACTACAACTTTATTACTACAACTGTCGTGCAAAATATAACAACACATATGTTATGTGTTGTGAGTTTTGATACAAATATATACTAACTGTGACTCTGGACACCAACTTGGATAGCACGTCACAATAGCACCTTACATAAAGATATAGTCAATAACTGTTTTAAAAATTAAAATATTTGTGAAGTGTTCAAGAAAACCTTCGTACATAGGAGGCCATGCGTCTAGTCAACAAATATTTCAAGTCCCCAAAGGAACACGAGAAGATTTCTATCATCCTCATTCTAATGGACTGCGCTTTTGACGCTTTCAAAGTCGGATTCTCATTACCCTATTATTGTTCACCAAAATCAATTATTAAGTGACGTATAAAATACGACACACACATCTTAGGACCTCAATACAATTATATATTGCATGTCATGCCATTTTATAATGTATTGAGAAATTTCGACAATCTCGGACTATCACACTATTTTCCTGTTATCCCCGCTCGACTCATCTACACTTTTATTACCTGAAAGGAATTGTGAAACAAAAGGATGAGCACAACTAGCCTAGTAAAGAATATCATGACTAAAGATAATTAAATTATCAATAGCCTTCATCAGTAATAAATCAGAGATTTAGAACATATGGTAGATGATAAAACTTTTCAACCATATTTGCAGCTGAACGAGCAATCCATTAGAAGAGTCAAATAGACCATAAAGTCTATTATCTCATCTATGTTAAAAGTCCACCAACGATGTTTTAACCCTTGTAACATCAGTCAACAGTTTCTGTCCACAATCATGTGAATAACTCATAATCATATTTGTAATTCTAAATTCCTCTTCTCATCCAGGACGAAGATAATTTTTATCACATGTCTTTACCTGAAACATCAAAGATCATTATTATACCAAATCACAGTTCATGTTCATTATCATACTAATAAATTCATCTTTGCACTATGGGCCAAAGATATTCATCAACAGTCATCTTTGCACTACGGGCCAAAGATATTCAACAACAGGACATCTTTGCACTACGGGCCAAAGATATTCATCAACAATTCATCTTTGCACTACAGGCCAAAGATATTCATCAACAGTTCATCTTTGTACTACAAGCCAAAGATATTCAACAACAGGACATCTTTGCACTACGGGCCAAAGATATTCATCAACAATTCATCTTTGCACTACAGGCCAAATATATTCATCAACAGTTCATCTTTGCAATACATGCCAAAAATATTCAACAACGGTTCATCTTTGCACTACTGGCCAAAGAGAACCTATAGTCACGATCATACCAATAATCTACCCATCTTTACACTTAAGTCAAAGAGAAATTTCATCACCGAGATTATAAAAATGTTATATATGATAATAAAAGTAATATGATCAACAACTGCATTTAATTTCAAGAGTAAGATTCATAAATCAATGATAATTTGGTCAGAAAAAGAAACCAATTTTATCGTGAATAGTAACCGTGAATAGTAACTCGTTAATAATAACTCGTAAATAATAACCCGTGAATAGTAATTCATGAATAGTACTCCGTATTCGTATATAGTACCGAATACGTAAGTAATGTCACATACGTAAATAGTGTCATATACACGAATAGTGTCGTATACGTGAATAGTAACCCCGACACAAAAAGATAAAATTTCCTAATAAAATTCAAATCAATATTAAAAGAAATAATATCATTTACGAATAAAATAACATCCCTTACTATCCCTTACGATCCCTTACCTCAAAAGAGCAGTACTTCTGACTGGAATATCAGATATGACACTGAAGAAAACTTGCAATGATTAGCAACTCTCAAAGTATCAAAATACTAACAAAAATACGCTCGATAATATATAGAGAGAAAACTTATGTTTCTGTGTGATTTTTAATTCTAACTCGGCACTCTATTTATAGAAAATGTTAGAATGCCAAAGTAGACTTGACATGCAACCTAATAGTTTTACCTGCTACTATTTCCACCACTACTTTTGAAATAAAATTTTAGCACATTTTTCACTAACCAAAGGTGGAGCCCACTCATTCTAGAATTTTCACCAAAAATCATTTATAAACATAATTTCTTAATCAGTCACCTCTTAAAATTCATAATAAATCATACGTTAATTTTTAATGGTTCAAAATTTATGGACATGTACTCAACTTATATATGTATAACATATCCAAAAATAACAACGATCCAACGGTCGGATTAAAAATTATAACTCACGCAATATATCTCAAGAACACTAATTTTTTGAATTATGAGTCCTTCGGAACAGTTTTATTCAAACAGTCACCACGAAAAATCCACAATAAATGTTTGGGTGATTAAAATTTCTACATTTAGCTTACTTCCAAGGCTTTCTTTTGACATATGGCTCATCTCCTAACTCATTATACACGAAGAGTTATAGATTTTACAAAATCAAGTAATAAATTAATTTTTTTTAAATTTTCAAATTTCGTTATTTATTTTGACAAAATACTTATAAAACACCTCAGCATTAATTCCTTCATTTATATCTATATAAAAATATATATTTCCTTATCATATAAATCAACAACTAATTATTCACAAATAATATTACAGAATCACAATAATGACAATCAGGCAGTTCCAAGAAAAGAAGGGGTTTTCCGATAAGGATTTCTCCTTACTGGCGTGCAATTAGATGACCTAAACCCCTTTCCTCGACAGAACTTTCTAGACATCGCCAATAATGTTATCTAATAATATTATTCAATTAATATGAATTATTGATCCGATAATGAGAAATATCGTGCAATGACAATTATCAAATATCAACATAGCAATTATTGAATCAATAAAATAAAATATTGAGCAGTAATTATTGTAACAATTATTTAGTAGTGCCTTCATACGTAAAAATTAATAATTCTAAAAATACTGTGCAATACCGTGTGCTACTAGGTATTCCAACAGTGTTAACCACTAGGTATTCCAACAGTGTTAATGGTAACAATTACGCCGTTATTTATAAAAACTCAAACTTGTCATTTTCTTCATCCGACAGTTATTCTATTATGGGGTCTACAAATGGCTGTGCCGTCGTACGAATATTTCCCGACAACAAGAATATTCCACAACCAAATAAATATTCTCCGACAACAATGAGTATTTTATAGCCACTTGCTTATTTTTAAAAAAAAATTCATATCTCACCCTTAACTTTAACTTTTTATCAATTTAACAATTTACTGAATAACAATTATAAGAAAAATTAAATAATTTTATTTCATAAAATTCGGGGTTTTACATTTCCTGCTAAAGTTTTTCGTCCAAAATTGGCTTGATTTAGATGGAAAAAAAAATTGGAATAAGTAATATTTTTATAATTTCCATATTATCCTCAACTTTTAATATAATAAATTTTAAATTACAACTCATGTCCTTAATTTTAAATTTTTTATTTTTTTTCTATTAAAAACCCAAAAACAGTACAAATGAAAAGTTTAAGTTTTCTATTCTTTTTTTTTCTGTTCTAATTTAAGTTTTCTATTTTTTTCTTTCATGTTCAAAACTCAGAAACAAAGTGTTAGAGAAATTAATAGTATAATTTGTTGGAGTTTGTGGATGTGTTTTCAACATTGGTGCGTATTTGTGTTTTCGCATTCAATAAATATATTGAGCTAGTTTTTAAGTCATATTTAAGTTTATTTGTATTTTGTACTGATAATATATATATATATATATATATATATATCACATATCTTTAAAAAGTTTAGAGATAGCGTAAAAAAAATTGAGAGGGAATGTATAAAAAATTAAGAGGGAGATAAATATATTATTTAAAAATTTGAGAAAGATAGTATAAAATTTTTAGAGATAGAAAAAGTATATATAAAGAAATTGAAGGCAAAATAATTTTTAGAGAAAGCAAACGTACATAAATTTTAGAAAAAGAAAATATAAAAAAAATTAGAGTGTATAATTTTTTAGAGAGAGATAATTCATAAAACATTAAAAATAGAAAGTAACTGTAAGATCCCAACTTTTTATAAATAAAATTGAAGTTCCTATATTCATTATTTTGAAATAAAAAGGTGTTAATTTGATATAATGTTTTGGTTATGGGTGAAATGTGCAAATTTTGCAAAATAAGCAAGTGGTTATAAAATATTCATTGTTATCGAGGAATATTCGGTTGGTCGTGGAATATTTTTGTTGTCGGGGAATATTCGTACGACGGCGCAATCTTTTGTGGGCCCCATTACGGAAAACGATTGAATGAAAAAAACGACAAGTATGAGTTTTTTTATAAAGGCTTAAATATGATTTACTACCCTAAACTATAGGTCATATTTCACTTCGGTGATCCACCTTTTAATTTTATCAATAAGGTGATTGAACTATCTATTTTTTTAATTTCATTCAATTGGGCCTGCCACATCAGAAATTGCTGACGTGACATCCTAATAGGCAGTAGGAGTGCTTATATATAAAAATATTATAAATTTTTATTGAGATCAACGGACAAAAATGTAAAATAACAAATAAAACAACTAAAAATTACACAAATAATATAAATTAGTTGTATAATTATTTATTTATAATTATATAAATAATATAAATTATTATATAAATAATATATTAATTATTTTTTATTAAAAATAATTATTTTTATTAAAAAAAACTGTGTTTTATTAATGTTTTTATTAAAAAAAATTATGTTTAATATTAATGATAATAAAAATAAAAATATTAAAGATTATAAAAATAAAAATAAAATGCAGTTTTTTTGTAATAAAAAAACCGTTATTTTTTTGTAATAAAAAAATGCTATTTTTTTGTAATAATAATAAAAAATGCTGATTTTTTTAATAAAAAAAACATAGTTATTTTTTTTAATAAAAATAATTTTTAAAAATTATAAAAATAATTATGAAAAATAATAAAAATAAAAACACAGTTGCTTTATTTTTTAAAAAAAACACAGTTGGTTGGTTTTTTTTAATAAAATAATAATTATTTTTTTATTAAAAAAACTGCACTTTTATTTTTATTTTTATTTTTATTATCATTAATATTTTTATTTTTATTATCATTAATATTAAACACATTTTTTTTAATAAAAAATTTAAAAAACACAATTTTTTTAATAAAAATAATTTTTATATTATTTATATAATAATTTATATTATTTATATAACTATAAATAAATAATAACACAACTAATTAATATTATTTGTGTAATTTTTAGTTGTTTTAATTGTTATTTTACCTTTTTGTCCTTTGATCTTATTAAAAATATATAATGTTTTTACACATAAGCACTCCTGCTGCCTATTAGGATGCCACATTAGCAATTTCTGACGTGGCAGACCCAATTGGATGAAATTGAAAAAAATTGATAGTTCAGTCATCTAATTGACAAAATTGAAAGGTGGATCACCAAAGTGGAATATGGCCTATAGTTTAGAGTAGTAAATCATATTTAAGCTTTTTTATAAATAACGGCGTATTTGTTACCATTAACACTGTTGGAATACCCGATGGTTAAAACACAGTAATACGCGGTGTTGCACAGTAGCACACGGTATTGCATCAATTATTGATTCTTACGTAAGAAGTCACTACTCAATAATTGTTACAGTAATTACTGTTCAATATTTTATTTTATTGATTCAATAATTGCTACGTTGATATTTTATATTATCGTTGTTTCAATAATTGTCACTGCACAATATTTCTATTATCAGATCAATAATTTATATTATTTGAATAATATAGTTAGATAGCATTATTGATAATGTCTGAAGAAGTTCTGTCTAAAAAAGTGGTTTGGTAACCTAATTACTCGCCAATAAGGAGAAATCCTTATCGGAAAGCCCCCTCTTTCTTGGGAACGACCTGGTTGTCATAATTTTGATTCTGTAATATTATTTGTGAATAATTAATTATTATTTTATATGATAAAAAAATATTTATTTTATGTGAATATAAATGAAGGAATTAATGCTGATGTGTTTTATCAGTATTTTGTTAGAATGAGAGTGTTTATCAGTATTTTGTCGGAATAAATGTATTAAAAATCGTCCACATATGGATTTCGGGCATTTTTTATTTAGAATTTGAAAAAAACTTTCTTCTACAAAATTATTAGAAAATTAAATTTTTCTATGGAATGTATATAAAATTTTTATTTTTATGATAAAATGACTGTTTATTATGAATTATTGAAGTTCCGAAATAATTAATTTTTGAAGTTATAAATCTTTTTATTAAGAAAAATGTTTATTTTTATTTTTTGTGGGGTGAGTCCCACTTGTGGCAGATGTTTTGGTTTGGTGGTGTGCGTAGAAAATTAAAAAAACATTCATATTTTATTAAATTTTTTGCATTGGTGTTCAAAGTATTTTCATATAAAATAGGGTGCTTAAGTTAGAATTGAAAATCACACCAGAATCTGAAGTTTTCTCTCTTTATAATATCGAGCGTATTTTTTGAGTATTTCGATACTTTGAGTATTATTATACGGTGCAAGTTTTCTTCAGCATTATATCCGATATTCCAGTCAGAAGTACTGTCCTTTTGAGGTAAGGGATGTTATTTTCTTCGCAAATGATATTATTTCTTTCAATATTATTATGCCAAAATATTAGTATAATTTTTCTTGTGAAATTTCTACCTTTTCGTGTCAGGGTTACTATTTACGTATACGATACTATTTACGAATACGACACTATTCACAGAAAAATTAAATTTTTGTTCTTAGTCCAAAATGTCTATTATGGATACTATCTTTGATTGTATCCTATGTTTTGATATTCGTTTTTGAATTTTACTCCACTATGATTTATTATGAAGTATTTTTGAAATTGAATTGTCTAAAGTATGAATTTCTAATATTTGTCCTTTTATTTTATTGGACTAGTTTCTTTAAAAATATTTTTCATTATCCTCAGTCCTAAATGATGATATTACTAAATATCTTTGGCCTGTAGTGCAAAGATGAATGGTTTTCTGATGAATATCTTTGGCCCGTAGTGCAAAGATGAATAGGTGTTGAAATGAACATGACCAACTGATGAATATCTTTGGCCTGTAGTGCAAAGATGAATATTTGATTCAAGATGTATATTGATTGATGTTACAAGAATAAAATATTGATGATGAACTTTTAAATCATAGAAGATAGTAGATTTCATTCTCTACTTAACTTTTCTAATGAATTATTATTTCCGCTGCGAATATTGATCTAAAACTTGTTGTCCATTATATTTTATCTGATTTATTGAAGGCTAACGATAATTTATTCTATATTATTTTAGTCATAATATTTTTTACTGGACTAGTTGAGCTCACCTTTTTCCTTTTTGTTCCATTTTTTTTTTCTCAGGAAGCAAGAATATAGCGAAAAGTAGTCGGGGGTGTGGAGTGATGTTTCAAGGCAGTTATTATATCAGTCCTCACTATTTTATAAAATAGTATATCAATAATTGTAATGAAGACTTATTTGAGTGTGAATATTGTCTATAAAATAATATTTGTATTTAAACTCACAGTTTATGTGTTGTCGTATTTTGCACGATAATTGTATTAATGAAGTTGTAATTATTTCTGTATCATGTATTTGACGACTCAGAATGGGTGATGTATACCTATTTTGGGGGCGTCACAGTAACGAAATATAAAAATTAAATATCATAAATAATTTATTTAATTGTACGGTAATAATAATAAGTTTGAAATTTAAAACATAAGTTGATCTATATTTTTCACATAACTATATAGTTCCAACCCATATAACTCATATTAAAAATAAATAATGTGATTTTAGTTATCAAATGAAACCATAACAAAATTATGTAAATATAAATTTAAAGTCTTAAATCATTAAAATATTAAATATCAAAATAAATAAGGGATATCAAATAAAATATATACAATGGTATAAGATCTACTGCATTTGTAATTTTTTGTAGACCTACGTTTTTTTCAAAATTACTTTAGTCATCCGTATTTTAAAAATGAACTTTCAACCACTTGTATTTTTAAAAAACATAGCACACTCTCACTCCACTAATAACGCCATTAACAAAACGTAACAGATTGTATGCAACTACTTTGTTACCCTCAATATATATGTATAGACGGTAAGGATCAAGAGCATACTATTTAAATAGCATACCGTCTTAAATAGCATACTTTTATCAAAACGACGTCGTTTTCATTGGACGCGGTGACATTTTTGTAAATACAATGCCACCGCGTATTTACAAAAATGCCACCGCGTCCCATGAAAACGACGTCGTTTTGATAAAAATATGCTATTTAAGGCGGTATGCTATTTAAGGAGTATGCTCTTGATCCTTACCGTATGTATAGATATTAAGATGTTTTTAATTAGACATAAATAACTCGGAAATTATACAGGGCTTTTATGAGCAGTTGCAGTTTTTTTTTTAAATTATTAGGAAATCACAATTCAATTAGAAATATAATTTGAATAAGAATGCATGCAATAGATGAGCAAATTTAACAAATGTCATTTAGTTTCCTTCAAAAAATAATCAAATTTATTGTTTAATAAGTTAACAAACACAAATGGAAAATAATACTACCTCAATTTCAAATTATATGATCATTGTTAACTTTTAAAAATCAATTTAAAATATTTTCAAACTCAAAATTAAAATAATTTATTTAAAATTATTAAAAAATAAATATTACAAGAAGTAATACTTGTTAGACAGTTTAAAAATTTCATCTCTGTATCAATTAAAGAATTAAATTAAATTTTAAATTTAAAAATATCTTAGTTTTACTTGAAAAAGTAAATAACATTCTTAATTTTGAAACCCACGAAGTAAATAAAACTGAATAGCTTTTACCTTGGAGAGAAAAAAGTTAAATTTATTTTGATGTGATTTTTTTGAGTAGTGGATTAGGAATCAAATCAAAGTTTTATATAAGATAATTTGGGAGACAAAAATGATACTCCCTCTGTCCCAAATTAACGGTTCAGTTTTGACTTTTTTAAGTCAAATTGATTATTTTTAGAATTAATAATTAAGCATATATAAATATATTACTAAAATTATAAAAATTAGGATTAGTAATAAATTATATATATTTTCTTTTGGTTATAATCTTTTCACCTATATTTTAGCAAAAATAGTAAAAAGATTAGTTTTAAAATGGTCAATTTGACTTTAAAAAGTTAAAATTGAGCAATTAATTTGGGACTGAGGGAGTATTTAAAAATAAATAAATACAGACATTAAAGTTAAACTCACTTACGTTTGGACAAATGGAAGACTAATTAAATTTGGATGAAATTGAATTAGTTTGCTATGTTTACAAAAACTAAGAAAACAAATTGTTTTTTTTGTTGTTGTTGTTGGTAGATAGTAGCACTCAAATTGCTTTTTTGCATTCTACGTCTTTCAGGTATTCGGTACGCCAGAGCATATTACTTTGAGTTCATATCCCATATGTATACTGATATTTTTGTCATAAATGTTCCCATTTGTATGTATAATTAAAACCCTAATTGAATCGGTTCACAGGCTAAAAATAGGCAGGCGGGAAAGACCATTGCCGATCTTTTTGCTGAAGAGTTTAGAGGGAGACTCCTTGATTGGTTGGTACGTTACGTTTATTCAAGTTCTTCAAATTGTTAATTGAGCTAATTTCCTCTGTCAATTTTTCATCAATCTGACATATTGCTATCATATATAGTAATTCTGTGTTGATATCAATTTTTTTGTGTGTTGATACACACACACACACACACACACACTTAAACATCTATAAAATTTGTGTTAATTGACTTTAGAAGAGACCTCTCACAACTGTAGCAATAAATTATATTCTCTTGCAACGGCTCCAGAAAATAAGGGAGAAGAGAAGAAATTTAGAGAGAAGATAGAGCAAACTTGTTAATTCATTGATACCCTCTGTATAATTTCAGTACAAGTCTTATACTCTCTGATTTACAACTAAAAGAAGGAATGAATTCTAACCGTCCGATTACACTAACACATGTTTAATCGCAGCCGTTAAATTTATGACTTAAATTTGTAACAATAATCCGCCCTTCAAAAACCACCTTGTCCTCAAGGTGGATAAAAATTAAGGTACCTTAATTGAATGTCCTGGTTATTTGCTTCAGCATACCATTCATTTAATGTTTTGTTAAGCACCAAAAGTTGAGCAAACTAATAATGGTATGCAACAGTCCAGCAAAAAGAACTTCTTTCATGATAATTGGAGAAGATTGTACCAAATATCCATTCATATCGAGCATTTGATAATGTTTTGCAGCAGCCAAGGAGTGAAGCATCTTTTAATGTATTGCGGCAGCCGTAGAGGGGAGCATCAAAATTAGGGTAGGAAGGGCGCTGCATTCCGTCATTTGATTTCTGTTTTCATTGCTTTTAAATGCCAAAGTTTAGGAAATTCCAGCAAGTCCCAGCATGCCAACCAGATTATGATTCTTATTTATAGATACAATTGTTTTGCCCTCACTATTATTGCCTCCAAGAGCACCAACTTCTGCAATCCTTCTTTGTTGACACTCAACTTCTAAGTATTGAGAGCCAACTCTCTCCATCAAAATAGCTGCTTGTCACATGATTTCCCATCAATTGCTCTACCTCCATTAAAGCAAAAATATTAACCTTGTAATCATAATTCTCACATATTGACTGAATCGCATCCAAAAGCATGTCAAAGAAATTACAAGCGTTTGAATGGCCCATACCAACTACATGCATTTTGATAATCTCCATTATCATAAAAAGTTCAACCCATTTCTCCTACGTCTACTGGTGATCAAAAAATCTCAAAGAAGATTTCGGTACCAAGCACCACATATAACCTTAGTAATGGAAAATATTTAAAAATAGACTCAATCAGACTTGGATACCTTGACCAAGTAGAATAATAATCTGGTTTCCCTTGATAGCATGTTGACTTTTCCATCAGTATAGCACTTGAAAGTTCCATTTCTTGAACATAGTTTAGGCATGATATCACAACTTCGAGGGACTGATATGACAAAAACTGACCTGAATATTTCTTGAACAATAATAGCTCCCTCCCAGCTACAACTAATTCATTTATTCCTGGATCCCAATAAAGAAATTTCATTAAGAAAAAGGTTATATTTTGATGCATTGAACCTGTATGCACAAATGGGCCTCCTTTTGTCCCATGTCCATTTGTATTACTCAAGGTTCTCATTTGATTTTCCTTCTTGATTAACTGTGAGTCAGTTATATCATTTGCAAACACTTTGGGCAAATCCATCCCAGAAAATCCTTTTTTGTTTCTTACCTCTCCTTTAATTCCTTGGATAAATTCTTTAATTTGCAGTACAAACTACATCCATACCTCTCCAAGAACCTACCAAATTTTCTTGCTTCGTAATGAGATTAAGCAAAACAGGATACACATTATATTTAAGAATTGGTTGCACACTATTAGTGTCATAAAAATTCTCCAATAAGCAAGTAAATGGTAAGCATCTAATTTATGAGAATTTGCAGCAAAGGCTCCCATCGAAATGTTGTATCTTCATCTTCATAAGAGAGTGACATATATCAATAACATTGAAGAAAACTGTGATTTGTGGCACTCCCCTTGGGACAGGTGGAATACTAGAGAGCTTATACTTCCCCAATAAATTGTTTAACTCTTGTTCTTTCACCCTCAAAAACCTGGATCAGTACACCAGATTGATTAACAGAGCAAGTCGAAAACACCTACTCTTGCGTGGTTGGTATGGTGCTTTTTTTGGGGATAAAATCATAAAAACAATCATCACACCTCCAGTAGTCTCCAAACCAAGCAAAAGAGGAGTAATATCCAGCAATAGCAAGTCTTGCACCTTCTCATTTCCTTCACCTCTCAAAGTTGCATCTTGAACCGCAGAACCATAGGCAACAAACTCATCAAAGCTAATTCACTTGCAGAGCTCTTTCCCATCGAAAAAGTTCTGCAATAATTGCTGAACTTTGACAATCCTAGTAGACCCCCCAACAAGCACAATATCATGGACAGTGCTTTTGTCCATTTTCGCATCTTTCAAACACTTCTCCATGAACTTCATACACTTATTGAAAAGGTCCATGTTGAGCTCCTCAACCCTTGCCCGAGTAATTGTTGTGTAAAAATCAATACCCCTATACAATGAATCAATTTCAATTGTAGTTTGAGCAGTTGAAGAAAAAATTCTCAGTCTCCTTAATGTTCTAGCATTCCCGCTAATATCCTTCCCATTAGATTTCATGGTTACACCATGTTTCTGCAACATATGCCAGAGCTTATCCTTCCCTAATTTTAGAACAACAGTCCCCAATAATAGCAATATTTTTGACATGATTATCATGAAATACATTATAGGCTTCTTTGAACTTCTCAAGATGTAATTGACAATGGTTGTAATTCTATCTGAAGGGAGGTGATTGTTGATAAGAGTTGTTTAAGGGAACAGAAAGTACCCAATCTAAATGTTTCACCAAAATTGCATTGGGCCTAGGAGTGAGCAAAAAACGGATAAAACCGAACATAATCGAATTTTTTAACCGAATTATTTCAGTTTTTTCGGTTATATCCGATTTATTGTTCGGTATTCGGTTTCGGATTCGGTTTTAAGAAATAGATTATTCGGGTATCCGAATTACCGAATTTATTGCTTAAAAAAATAATAATTTTATAATGCATTCTTCATTCTTCAGCCGTAAGCCCATACATTCAGACTACAGACTTCAGCCCATTCTTTAGCCTATTCGAGCATTATAAAAATTATAAAAAAAACACAGTGCCCCTCAACCTGACAAACTCAACCAAACCCCTCGCTCTCTCTCACACTCGACACTCCCCTCAGGCCCTCACTCTATCTCCTCATTTTCTCTCTAAAAATGACTGATCGGAACTCCGGCATCGTCCAACTCCAAAGACAACAAAGACCCACCACCGCTCAGACAACATTCTTCCGTAAACTCCACGAACACGCGTCAAACTCCGGCCAACTCTTCGGATTCCTTACTCTAGTGATCTCCGGCGCAATTTTACTCTTTTTCACCGGTCTGACTATAACTACCACGGTTTCGGGTCTGATTTTCTTCACCCCATTGATTCTGATTTCGAGCCCGATTTGGGTCCCGGTCGGAACCGTGCTTTTCATTAATGTCTCCGATTTTTTATCGGTTTGTGGATTTGGAGTCGGTACTGTTGCTGTTGTGTCTTGGATTTATAGTGTGTGTTGGATTTGGGTTGATTATGCGAGGAGCAGGATTGAAGGATTATGTTAGGTAGTAGCACTGTTCAGTTATTACCAGAAATACCGAATTTACAATTCGGTAATTTGATATTCGGTTATTACTAAAATTCGGTTATTAGTTCGGATATTAAAAATAGGAATATTTCGGTATTCGGTTATAACTGAATAACCTATTCGGTTTGGTTATAACGATGATCAGTCCTAATTGGGCCTCTTTGTATTTTCATGAAAAATTGTTAGGTACAGGGCATTTGTGTCTATTTCTTTAATATTCTTTGAGTGTGATAATCATCTCGTGGCCACCATGCTTATCAAGTTGTCGACTAGGCGATGACTAGACGTCAAGTTGGTAAAGAATTCCAAGGCGGAATGACGACTTGGTGGGAGATCACATAGTCGAGTGCTCAGACTCCAGACGTCGAGTCGGACGACTCGGACGATTGCCGAGCAACTTGGACGACTATATTGGTAAGCGGTCGACTTACCGGAGCGGGTTAGATCCGACCCGAAGCTTAACTGGGTTAAAAAACCCTCAAGATCGATTGAACCTAATCGATTGCTCACTTCGGAACTTCAGTACATCAATCATCAAAGGAGAGGGTGAAACAAAAAGAGGAAAACAAAGATTAAGACAGACCCGATCAATCGATCGATTACGTCGAGTAAACTGAGATTAAGACAGATTGGGTGAGTACTGAGTACCTCAAGTCCTCGACTGACTCCAAAGAGCTTCGGTGACTTATAGGACTCTTCTTCTCTTCTTCTCTTCTTCTCTTCTTCACGTCTTCTTCTCTGCTCTGGACTGCTACTGTTAATTTTTTTTAATATGATAAGGTTCTGTTGTATTGACTCATGACTGCTGTTGTTTGATTTTTTTTATTCATTGAGAATTATTTTTGTTACCCATTACGTAGACCCACTAGTTAAAGAGGACATGTGACCCATGTTATTCTATTCAGGTAAATGAGACACGTGTTCTGTTAGCAAACTAAGCACTTAACACAATGAATAACACAATATATATATATATATATATATATATATATATATATATATATACACACACACACACACACACACACACACACACAGAGTAAACTACAACACATAGTTTACATTAATATTATGTTATATATGATAAATAAAAATTAATATTATATATACAACACAATAAATTAGTATTATATTTTTTTTGTTATGTATTGTACTAATATTGTATATCATAATATACATTTCTTACTTATATTATAATATATTTTATTTACTAATATTGTGATTTGATATGCTACAACCTGCATTATGAATTTATGAATATGGTAAATTATTAGAAATATAAATATATAAATATTCATATAAATGTTAAATATATATAATTTTATACGAATAAAATTTACATTGTTAATGACTTGTCAACTAGTCGGGCGCTTTGTCGACTAAGCGCTTAAGCTCCCGGCTGTCGCCTTGATAACTACGGATTGAGGGCAACGGATTGAGGGCAACAATGTATCCAAATGGGTTTGGAATTTCATCGAACACCTTACTCGCAACATGAAATTCCTTTTTATATGCATCAAATGCTCCTATTACAGTGTTGTTGGCTAAGCTAAGAGAGGACGATTCATTTTCGGGAAGAGAGTAGCCGATTGTTTGCAAACTTGATGAATTGGTGGGCTTGAAGCTTCAAGTTCCTCCGTAAAGCTCTCATGAACTTCCGCCTCAAAAACAGATGAATCACCAACTTCATGGACAATTAATTCTCCCTTTTTATCAGCAGTTAGATCACCATCTCGGGTACATGGTTCCTCTTCAAAATTGATACCGCATCATTTAGCCCATATTCTGAATTGTCAGATTGGTATTTGTGTAAAGAGACAAACATGCTATCTTTTACCCAAATTTTACTAATGCCATGGAACTGATGTCCTAATGTATTGTTGGTACATAGAGTTACAGTGGAAGATGTATGGTTATTGTAACACCCCCTTCCCGAAATAGAAAGAGAGGTTACGCACAAAACATAACAAAATTGTTGAATTTAATAGCAAGGCTCAAAGCCACAAAAGAATGGTCTTAATATATGATAAATACCACAAGTCAACCATAATAAATCTCAAACTGTCTCAAACCACAATCTAAAATAATTATTACAATTTCAAGTAAACTGACACATCAAGTCTAAACAGAATATTTCTAAATCATTGGAATGAATGAAGCTCTCATCACACTTGCCCTTGATCCCCCTGATTACCTGCCGGGAGAAAAACACAGCATGAGCCAAATGCCCAGTACGGATATAGAATACGACTAATGAATCGAAATAACTAACTCAATTTAATGAAATAAGACGAAACGAACAAAACTAACACAACGAAATAATAGGTTGAATCAAATGGCTGGTTTTTATTCATACCGAGCTCAGAACATAACAGAAATATACTTTGCCACACATGCAAGTCAAATAATGCCACACAGGAAAATCAAATAATGCCACACATGCAAATTACACACGTTGGACCGCGAATCCAATGCATGTAAAATCGGAAGGTGTGTTTGGCACAAACATCACCAATTCGCAGAACAGAACAGAAAACTAA
Organism: Panax japonicus; assembly: GCA_020205505.1. NCBI lineage: Eukaryota > Viridiplantae > Streptophyta > Magnoliopsida > Apiales > Araliaceae > Panax > Panax japonicus. The sequence continues at coordinate 4,908,694 of CM035095.1, read as the reverse complement.
GGTCGACCCATACGCCTCCCACAACAAAACACCAAATGGCCAACTCCCAACGGAGCACCAAACGGAGACGCTGTGGACTAATCACACCGCCACGGAAGGTGTCATGCCTCGGTGCCAAGAGTACATGCCTGTGGTACCTCCACAGGTGGTTATAGCTCAGGTATACCCTACTGTATTCTAACAAAAATATCATGTCACAACACATGCGACACAATATCAACTCAAAAGGTTTCTAACGTGTACATGTTAAATCAAATGAATCATCAACACAAGTCTCCAAAAATATACTAACATGTACATCATTACAAAAATCGAAATAAATATTAAATATGATAAACGAGTTCAAAGAGTACAAGTTATGATATTCTAAAGATTAAAATAAACTGTCATATGAACTTCACTAAGATCAAGGTATCGAGACAATATACGAAATCAAAACGAGAAACAAAACGAACAAACTAAAATTAAAGAGTATCGCTGAATAAGTACGGAATCCGTACCTGGATTAAGCAATGTAATACCCAAAGTATATATTCCAAAAACTCGTTTAGACTCTCTCCGTTCAATCTAAATAATTTAATAAGATTTTATTACAATTCCAACAATTACTAACATAATATTTTTCAATTTATTATTAAGTAAATTTATAATTTTATCATTAGAATTAACTAATAGTATACAAAATTTTCAATTGAATTTATAAATAACACAAGTTAATTAATATAATAAACTCAAGTGTTAGAGTTTCTTTAGGCTTAGTTCAGTCAAGCCTCAGAGCTTCTCTCTCTAGGAAGCTCTTCTGAGGTTCGCTCTCCCTTCTCTCTAGAGTTAGCCGGAGACGAAGCTTTCAGCTTCGATCTTCTTAGTTAGAAGATGAAGACGAAGTCCTTAATACTTCGTTCTTCCCTCTCAAACATTTAGTCTAGGATATACTGTAATCCTTCCTCAAATGTTTATAAATAAAAGAAAGATTACGTTACCGATTCACCGGTCATCTTCTTAATCTTTTCTTTCTTCTGTTAAAGTTTTCTTTTAAAAACTTAATCGCCGCTGTCATATGGTATCAGAGCCACACGGTTGGTTCTTGATGCTATCGGTGGTCGATTGAAAACAGTTTGATTCGTGGACTTAAATGTTTTTTCAAACTTTTATTTTTCTTGCTCTGCTTTTACAAGTCCCGACCTTCGCCGTAAAACACCCAAGATTGCCTTAAGTCCCGATTAGTGCCTGTTTGTAAGTCTCCAGGGTGGGAGCAGTGAATGGCCAAAGGGAATCCTTAGATCTACGGGTATGAGTTTAAGGCAAGTAAGGCTTTCTAAGTAGACCTTCAAGAAAAAGAATTTTTGTTTAAACAGTTAACAAATTTGAGTCTTCTGTTTATATCGATTTCACTGATAGATCAGGACCAATCGAGTGATCCTTTGTTTCAGATTTCAGTCTGATTTGTTTTTAAACAAAAATCTTTTACAAAACTTAAAAAGTTTTGAAGATCTGACCAATTTTTCGGTGAAAAAATTTTCTCCTCCTTTTTATAAACAAAATTTTTGGGGGTGAAAGGGGTTAACTTCATGGATATTTTTTTTGAGGCCGAAGAGTATGGGGATGGTGACTCGTCGGAGAAGACGATCAACAGCACCACCGGCGACCAAAGGAGACGGACCAAGTCAAAGAAGAAGACGCCAGAGGCATCTTCAGTCACCGACAGGTGATGGCCCACGCCATCATCTCAGCTTTTGCTTTCCGTAAAGCAAAAGTCTTTTACTTTAGTAAATGTAAAAGTAAAAGTAAAAGAATATAACTTTTGCTTTTACTTAAGTTAAATGTTTTTAACTTAGTTAAATGTTTCTTACATTTACCAATGTAAAAGTAAATGTAAAATGTTTCTTACGTTTTACTTTTACTTAAGTAAATTACTTTTACTTCAGTCATTGTAATAGTGATTCCTGCGTGAATCAAATAGTAATTTACTTTTCAGTTTTCTATTTAAAGAAACTCAAGTGTTAGAGTTTCTTTAGGCTTAGTTCAGTCAAGCCTCAGAGCTTCTCTCTCTAGGAAGCTCTTCTGAGGTTCGCTCTCCCTTCTCTCTAGTGTTAGCCGGAGACGAAGCTTTCAGCTTCGAACTTCTTAGTTAGAAGATGAAGACGAAGTCCTTAATACTTCGTTCTTCCCTCTCAAACATTTAGTCTAGGATATACTGTAATCCTTCCTCAAATGTTTATAAATAAAAGAAAGATTACGTTTACCGATTCACCGGTCATCTTCTTAATCTTTTCTTTCTTCTGTTAAAGTTTTCTTTTAAACACTTAATCGCCGCTGTCATATGGTATCAGAGCCACACGGTTGGTTCTTGATGCTATCGGTGGTCGATTGAAAACAGTTTGATTCGTGGACTTAAATGTTTTTTCAAACTTTTATTTTTCTTGCTCTGCTTTTACAAGTCCCGACCTTCGCCGTAAAAAACCCAAGATCGCCTTAAGTCCCGATTAGTGCCTGTTTGTAAGTCTCCAGGGTGGGAGCAGTGAATGGCCAAAGGGAATCCTTAGATCTACGGGTATGAGTTTAAGGCAAGTAAGGCTTTCTAAGCAGACCTTCAAGAAAAAGAATTTTTGTTTAAACAGTTAACAAATTTGAGTCTTCTGTTTAGATCGATTTCACTGATAGATCAGGACCAATCGAGTGATCCTTTGTTTCAGATTTCAGTCTGATTTTTTTTTAAACAAAAATCTTTTACAAAACTTAAAAAGTTTTGAAGATCTGACCAATTTTTCGGTGAAAAAATTTTCTCCTCCTTTTTATAAACAAAATTTTTGGGGGTGAAAGGGGTTAACTTCCTGGATATTTTTTTTGAGGTCGAAGAGTATGGGGATGGTGACTCGTCGGAGAAGACGATCAACAGCACCACCGGCGACCAAAGGAGACGGACCAAGTCAAAGAAGAAGACGCCAGAGGCATCTTCAGTCACCGACAGGTGATGGCCCACACCATCATCTCAGCTTTTGCTTTCCGTAAAGCAAAAGTCTTTTACTTTAGTAAATGTAAAAGTAAAAGTAAAAGAATATAACTTTTGCTTTTACTTAAGTTAAATGTTTTTAACTTAGTTAAATGTTTCTTACATTTACCAATGTAAAAGTAAATGTAAAATGTTTCTTACGTTTTACTTTTACTTAAGTAAATTACTTTTACTTCAGTCATTGTAATAGTGATTCCTGCGTGAATCAAATAGTAATTTACTTTTCAGTTTTCTATTTAAAGAAACTCAAGTGTTAGAGTTTCTTTAGGCTTAGTTCAGTCAAGCCTCAGAGCTTCTCTCTCTAGGAAGTTCTTCTGAGGTTCGCTCTCCCTTCTCTCTAGAGTTAGCCGGAGACGAAGCTTTCAGCTTCGAACTTCTTAGTTAGAAGATGAAGACGAAGTCCTTAATACTTCGTTCTTCCCTCTCAAACATTTAGTCTAGGATATACTGTAATCCTTCCTCAAATGTTTATAAATAAAAGAAAGAGATTACGTTTACCGATTCACCGGAATAAAGGTAAACATATTGATACGCATAAAAGTCATAAACACCGTAAGAAAAGGAATAATTACCGAAAAAATAAGAGTAATGATCAGGATAATTATTATAATAAACCTAAATCATCCAAGAAAAAATCATACAAAAAATCAAAAACTTATGATAAGAGTAAAATTGTCTGTCACAATTGTGGACAGAAAGGTCATTACAAAAGTGAATGTAGAGTTAAACAAAAATTAGCTCAGTTGAATATTTCAACTGAAGATACAGAACAATTACTAGAATTAATGAGAATCGATAATGAAAGTAGTAGTAATAATGAAGTCTCTGATGTCCCAGAATCCTCTAGTAACAACACGTCAATCAATGATTCTGATAGTGAAAATGAAGTCACTATATGTACAGAAAATTGTGATAAAAATTGTTGTAAAAGAATTAATGTGCTTACAAAAGATGAAGAAGAAAGCTCTTTATTAGTTGATCTAATCAGTAAAATTACAGACCCTGAATTAAAGACTCAGTATCTAAAACAATTAAAAGATTTATTAACTAAAGATAAGAATGTCACTGATAAAGTTCTTAGAGCCAAAGAAAAACCTATTTTCAGTTTAAATAAAACACTTGAAAGGTTTAAATCTCCAGTTAAAGAGATTACTCTCTCTGAATTAAATCAAGAAGTTAATAAACTTAAAAGAGAAATTTCTAATTTAAAATTAGACATTTCTAATCTAAGAAAAGAGATTGACGATAAAAAATCAGATCTTCTAGTTCATGATTCTTCTTCTAGTGATGAATGTCACGATGAACCAGAATCATCTGGCATTAAAGACCCTGATTTATTTTTTCAAGGTCTCTCACTTAAAAGAGTTAAGGTTATTACTATTCAAAAATGGTATATATCTATTAATTTAGTTATCGATAAAACTTTCTCGATACAACTCCCTGCTCTGGTAGATACTGGTGCGGATTTGAATTGTATTCAAGAAGGCATTATCCCCACTAGGTATTTTAAGAAAACTAGTGAGAAACTAAACTCTGCCAATGGTAGTCAAATGGAAATAAAATATAAGTTACCTAAAGTTCATATCTGTCAGGACAACATGTGTTTTAATACTTCATTCGTCTTAGTTCGCAATCTAACTGACAAATTCATTTTAGGTCTACCATTCATATATTTACTTTACCCATTCACTACTAGTAATAAAGGTTTAAGCTGTGAACATTTAGGTAAGAAAATTACATTTAAATTCTTAATTAAACCAAAAGAAAGAGATTTAAAATTTATTCAAGAAGAATCAATTTCTAAATCATTGTAAGTCTTAAATATCTATTGCCAACTAGGAACATATACTATCAACAATCATATATATATATATATATATAAGTAGCCTGTACCCACAATCATATATATATATATATACTATATATATTTATAATATAAAAGTTTATTACCTAACAAAAGGACAACAAATTTTTCAATTGCATGATGAAATCCTGCAATCAAACCATATATATACCTATATATATAAAGCAGCCAAACAATATATATCTATATATATAAACTAGACTAAATGACAATTTGCACCCCAAACTTTACTTTTTATTTACGTTTGCACCCCAAACTTAAAAAAAGTGTCTAAATACACCCCAAACTTCATTATACGTAACAAAATGCACCCTTTTTTTCACTTAACCGGTCAAAAGTGACCGGCTAAGACGGTAACACAATTTTGGGGTGCAAAATGCACCCTTTCTTCACAAAACGCACCCTTTTTTAAAACAGATTCTTTTTTAAAACAAATTTTTACAAAATATTTTGTTCTAAACAGAATTTTAAAACAAATTTTTACAAAACAAAATTTTAAACTGTTACAAAAAAATTTTAAACTTCTAAAATAAATTTTTTTTTTGTAAAAAAAATTCTATTTTTGTATAAACTGTTTTTGAAATTTTAAAATTCTATTTTTAAAATAGAATTCTGTTTTTAAAATTCTGTTTTCTAAAAATTTGTTTTAAATTTTTGTTTGGAACAGTTTAAAATTTTGTAACAGTTTTAAAAGTTTGTTTTAACATTTATTTTAACTTACTTTTTTAAAATGTATTAAAAACAGTTTAAAATTTTGTTTTAAAATTTATTTGTAACAGTTTTATTTGTTTAAAAATGTATTTTAACAATTTTTTTTAAAATCAGAATTTTATTTTTGTTTCAAAAAAAAATTTTGGTTTTAAAAACAAAATCAAAATTTTTAAAAACAGAATTTTATTTTGTTTTAAAAAAATTTCTATTTTTAAAAACAAAAAAAAAAATTTTAAAACAAAATTTTTTAAAAACAGAATTTTATTTTGTTTAAAAAAAATAAATTTCTGATTTTAAAAAAATTCCGTTTTTACAAAATTCTGTTTGGAACAGAATTTTTTGAGGTAAAACAAATTTTTACAAGTTATTAAAATTCTGTTTTTGAAAAATTTGTAACAAATTTTAAAATAAAATTTTAAAACTGATACAAAATTTTTAAAAAATTTAAAAATTTTAAACTGTTACAAAAATTTTAAATTATTACAAAAATTTTAAACTTTTACAAATTTGTAACAAATTTTAAAATAATTTTTTAAAACTGTTACAAAAAAAAATTAAACTTGTAAAATAAAATTTTGTTTTCAAAAATTTATTTTGTAAAAATTTGATTTAAAATTCTGTTTGGAATAGAATATTTTGTAAAAATTTGTTTTAAAAAAAATTCTGTTTTAAAAAAGGGTGCGTTTTGAGAAGAAAGGGTGCGTTTTGCACCCCAAACTTGTGTTACCGTCTTAGCCGGTCATTTTTGACCGGTTAAGTGACGAAAGGGTGCATTTTGTTACGTATAATGAAGTTTGGGGTGTACTTAGATACTTTTTTAAGTTTGGGGTGCAAACGTAAATAGAAAGTAAAGTTTAGGGTGCAAATTGTCTTTTAGTCTATATACTATCATGACTAACATCACTTACCAGAAAATTATTAGCAATTGAATATGAGTTGATCTCTTGCGGCTCTTGTTCGTTTCTCTTAGTCGCTACCCCTTTTTTTTTTCTTTTCTCTGATTCGTATAAGAAAGTAGGTTTTACTTATTATTTATCTTATTAATTCTCCTAATTATAATATAATTAATATTACCCACAATTAATTAAATTAAACCCAAATAAATTTTTATGGCCCAAATTGTACTAAATTAATTTTCCCATCTCTTATTAATATTTATTAGCCAACACAAATTAAATAACTAGTTTGACCCAAAATAAATGACAAAGTCCAATTAATATATTTTAAAACAAAATAATTTTTTTTTTCCGGGTATTACATCACTTACCCCTTAAAAAGAATTCCGTCCCTGGAATCAAAAGAATAGAATGTACCTAATTTTCAAAGAGATGCGGATACTCCACTCGAATGAACTCCATTTCCCAAGTAGCCTCTCGTTCCGAATGATTCCTCCACAAAACTTTAACAAACGGAATAGTCTTCCTCGTCATAATTATCTCTTGACGATCCAAAATCACTTCGGCTTGCTCCTCACAAGTAAGATCCTCCCGAATCTTATCGAACGGATATTGCACCACATGCGACGGATTATAATGATAACTCCTCAACACTGACACATGTAACACATTGTGTACATGAGCTAGCTGTGGAGGCAAAGCTAACCGATATGCAACCTCACCAACCTTCTCCAGAATCTCAAATGGTCCAATATAACGTGGACTAAGTTTCCCTTTCAACCCAAATCGCCGAATGACCTTCCAAGGAGAAACTTTTAGAAACACATGCTCACCAGATTCAAACTCTAAAGTCCTCCTATGCTTATCAATATAACACTTCTGCCGTGATCGAGCCGACTTCAATTTCTCCTTAGCCACAGCTAACTTCTCCGTAGTGATTTGAACTAACTCAGGCCCTTCTATGGCCCTTTCGCCAACCTCATCCCAACAAGTCGGTGCCCGACACTTCCTACCATACAATGCCTCAAAAAGTGCCATCCCAATAATTGCATGCCAGCTGTTGTTGTAAGCAAACTCAACTAGGCTTAAGTAATCATCCCAATTACCCGACCACTCAAGTGCACAAGACCTCAACATGTCCTCTAATGTCTGAATAGTCCGCTCGGATTGCCCATCAGTTTGCGGATGGAAAGAAGTACTGAAGTTGAGCCGAGTGCCCCAAGCTCGTTGAAACCCTTTCCAAAATTGTGAAGTAAACTGTGGGTCCCGATCTGAAACAATGGACACCAAAGTACCATGAAGTCTAACAATCTCTTGCTGAAAGATATGTGCCAACCTATCCACTGAGTAACCCTCATGGATAGCCAAAAAGTGTGCCGATTTGGTCAACCGGTCCACCACTACCCAAATGACATCATTCTTCTTAAAAGTCTTTGGCAAACCAGTCACAAAATCCATCGTGATATCCTCCCACTTCTACACTGGAATATTTAACTGTTGCAGCAAACCACTAACTCGTTGATGTTCTATCTTCACTTGTTGACAAGTGATGCACTTTCCAACATATTCAGCCACGTCTCGTTTCATCCTATTCCACCAAAAATTCTTCTTCAAATCTCTATACATCTTCATAGAACTTGGATGAATAGAGAATGGCGAACTATGAGCCTCAGCCAACACCGCCTCTCGAATAATTGGATCGGACGGTACACACAACCGCTCGCCCAACCAAATCACACCGTGATCATCAATACGATACTCAGGTAGCTTTCCCTCTTCCAAATTTTGCGTCATACTCCACAGCTCCCCATCTTCTTTTTGAGCTTCTTTAACTCGCGAGGTATGAGAGGGTTATGTAATACCCGGAAAAAAAAAATAATAAAAATTATTTTGTTTTAAAATATATTAATTGGACTTTGTCATTTATTTTGGATCAAACTAGTTATTTAATTTGTGTTGGCTAATAAATATTAATAAGAGATGGGTAAATTAATTTAGTACAATTTGGGCCTTAAAAATTTATTTGGGTTTAATTTAATTAATTGTGGGTAATATTAATTTTATTATAATTAGGAGAATTAATAAGATAAATAATAAATAAATAATAAGTAAAACCTAATCCTACTTTCTTATACGAATCATAAAAAAGAAAAAAAAAGGGGTAGCTACTAAGAGAAACGGAACAAGAGCCGCAAGAGATCAACTCATATTCAATTGCTAATAATTTTCTGGTAAGTGATGTTAGTCATGATAGTTTATATATATAGATATATATAGTTTGGCTGCTTTATATATATAGGTATATATATGGTTTGATTGCAGGATTTCATCATGCAATTGAAAAATTTGTTGTACTTTTGTTAGGTAATATAGTATATATATATATATATATATATTATTGTGGGTACAGGCTACTTATATATATATATATGATTGTTGATAGTATATAGTATGTATATATATATGTTCCTAGTTGGCAAATAGATATTTATATGGTACGGTATATATATATATATATATTATATTGTTTATATTATATTAATTAACTTGTGTTATTTATAAATTCAATTGAAAATTATGTATACTATTAGTTAATTCTAATGGTAAAATTATAAATTTACTTAATAATAAATTGAATAATATTATGTTAGTAATTGTTGGAATTGTAATAAAATCTTATTAAATTATTTAGATTGAACGGAGAGAGTTTAAACGAGTTTTTGGAATATACTTTGGGTATTACATTGCTTAATCCAGGTACGGATTCCGTACTTATTCAGCGATACTCTTTAATTTTAGTTTGTTCGTTTTGCTTCTCGTTTTGATTTCGTATATTGTCTCGATACTTTGATCTTAGTGAAGTTCATATGACAGTTTATTTTAATCTTTAGAATATCATAACTTGTACTCTTTGAACTCGTTTATTATATTTAATATTTATTTGGATTTTCGTAGTGATGTACATGTTAGTATATTTTTGGAGACTTGTGTTGATGATTCGTTTGATTTAACATGTACACGTTAGAAACCCTTTGAGTTGATATTGTGTCGCATGTGTTGTGACATGATATTTTTGTTAGAATACCGTAGGGTATACCTGAGCTATAACCACCTGTGGGGGTACCACAGGCATGTCCTCTTGGCACCGAGGCATGACACCTTCCGTGGCGGTGTGATTAGTCCACGGCGTCTCCGTTTGGTGCTCCGTTAGGAGTTGGCCATTTGGTGTTTTGTTGTGGGAGGCGTATGGGTCGATCCTAGTTTTCTGTTCTGTTCTGCGGATTGGTGATGTTTGTGCCAAACACACCTTCCGATTTTACATGCATTGGATTCGCGGTCCAACGTGTGTGATTTGCATGTGTGACATTATTTGATTTACCTGTGTGACATTATTTGACTTGCCTGTGTGGCAAGGTATATTTCTGTTATGTTCTGAGCTCGGTATGAAATAACAACCAGCCATTTGATTCAGCCTATTATTTCGTTGTGTTAGTTTTGTTCGTTTCGTCTTATTTCATTAAATTGAGTTAGTTATTTCGATTCATTAGTCGTATTCTATATTCGTACTGGGCATTTGGCTCATGTTGTGTTTTTCTCCCGGCAGGTAATCAGGGGGATCAAGGGCAAGTGTGATGAGAGCTCCATTCATTCCAATGATTTAGAAATATTCTGTTTAGACTTGATGTGTCAGTTTACTTGAAATTGTAATAATTATTTTAGATTGTGGTTTGAGACAATTTGAGATTTATTATGGTTGACTTGTGGTATTTATCAGATATTAAGACCATTCTTTTGTGGCTTTGAGCCTTGCTATTAAATTCATCAATTTTGTTATGTTTTGTGCGTAACCTCTCTTTCTATTTCGGGAAGGGGTGTTACAGAGTTGGTATCAGAGCCAACTCTCGAAAGCTCAGGTCGGGTCATCCGATCGAGTTGCCGGAGGTGGGGACACGAAGGCTGGTGGTATTATCCCACAATGGAGAGATGGAGGTCCGGAGGTGGGGACACGAAGCCAGCCGGTATTATCCCACAATGGCTAGAAAGACAACGATTTTTGGGCTCTGTGTGTGATCGGTTTTGACGGGGACGTCAGAAATTTAAGTGGGGGAGTTTGTAACACCTCAGTTCCACATCGAAAGATAGGGGAAAAAATTGTCTGCATATAAGAAAATAAGTTACTACCAATAGTACCTTCAAGTCATGACCTTTTTGGGTGAGCCTGTGGTGGGCTAAGTTGACCCAAGAAGATACTATTGGGCCAGTAGTTTGAGGCCTTATTTTGATGGATTTGATTCGATTCGAACTTGGGATTTGACTCAAGATTTGTTCCGGACTTGGGATTTGACCCGGTTGTTACAGTTATTACCTTTGTACTAGACTTTTTCCTTTTTCCCATGTTATAGTAAGTTTGTGCTTGTGCATTGACTTTATGAGTTTGTGGGTAAGGAGCATACCAATAAAAAAACCTTTTTTCATTCCTTCATGAACTGTCCGGGTACTGGTCCGGTTACTGTTATTTTTTACTTTTTCAATAGCTGAATGCAACGCCATCCATTTGAGTGCTCTCAAATTGCTTTGAAAGCAGAACACTGACTGGCAATGACCAGATCATTGTATTCCTGGTACTGTATTTTTTCTTGTTTCATCTTCTTTTAGTTTTACCTGAGTTTTAGAGTTTTGTGCTAAGCTTTGTAGGTTTTGGCTGTTAAATGTGGCCGGATACAGATTGATGGAGAGGTTGTGCCCATCTCATAAATAGTTCAGCCATCACTAAAGATCAACCACTTCTTACACAGGTTGTGGAGTCAATTTTCAGTATGTTAAAGAGCATCACTATATTCTCTGGTTTTGCCATTGCTACTTGAATTTTAAACTTGTTATTCATATAAATTGATGCAGGCATGAACCTCCAGTGATGGAGTGGGATGTTTCAATTCGGCATAGCGAATCAGATGTGTTAAACTTTTGTAAACCTGAATCTGTCCCGGTTAGTCAACATAGTTGGAGATATGGGCTTATACTGATCTACTTATTTTGCATCTCCATGACACCATATCTGAATTTTCATTTTCTTGTTTTAACAACTCTTGTTACCCTTTATGTTTTTAATAAAACATAGGTTATTGTAACTGTGCGTTTATTCTTTGTTTTACTGCATATAAGTAGATTTGTTGGAACTAACTTCATGAAAGCAAATTTTTATCTGCATTAGAGATTGAAAGTAAGACATTTGTCTTGCCATTTCGTCTTGCCATTTCCAGCTTAATGGCTAACCACAAACAGTTATGCATAGGTGTTTATTTGAATATGGTGCTTTCCACGACTGGTTTCAAAGGGGATTTTGTCTGTGGAAGTTAACACACTTGGACTATAGTTTACGGGAAATTAGTCTACTATATCATTTATGTATTATGAAATTCCTTGAATGAAGTGGGATGAGCAGGATGAAGAAAATTTGTAATAACAGTGTATGCTCCCTCTACATTTTGGTTTTGAAGTCCTTATAACCTTGTGTGACAGGTGGGAACAAACGGAATGAAGGTTTTCTAGGTCTCGTAAATAAAAAAAAAACTTCATGTGTGCCTTGTATATACAAGGAGGAAGGTTTTCTACGTCTCATAAGTTAACTTAGTTTCACCCTTTGTTAGTGTCATATGCAATTCACTTAGTTGTGTTCTGATGTTATCTAGGTGCATCCTTGTGGTCAATACCGTAAGAACACAATCGTTGGCATTCTTCAAGCAGAGTATGACTTAGCAACTTTATTTCGTATCCATTTTTTGGGTGACCCAACAAAACTAATAAATATAATTTCATTGATCTTTTATGATTCTGTTATGGTATTCCTTTTAACCCCCTCTTTAACCTGTGTCTCTGTGTGTGTCAATCTCTTCTACACTCCTGCTAAATTTTGCAAATGTATATTTCTTGTTTATCCTTGACACTGCCGTATCAGCTGTTCATTGACTTGATCGCTGAGTCTCGGGATTGCTTATTTTGGCTAGAAGTGCTTCCAAGGCTGATAGGAGGCAAGTTTAAACTGCTTTCTTTGTTTCTAATTAGGTAAAAAAATGAGGTCCTCACCATAACACGGGAATAGAAGTTAATATGAGTAGCTTTATGCCATTTCTATATGGATTTCTATATCTGATAATGATCTAGGAGACTAGGACAAAGTATCTATTATACATTTGATGTCTTGTCAATGCTATGAATCTTAATAAAAATCTGCTTCCTTACGTCTGTGCTTAGCTCGACCTTTTTCTTTGGTAATGAAGTATCCTACTTATTGCATGTTCTAGTGATGAGGTAAATGGATATAATTATAGCTGAACTTGTTTGCCTCCGTTTACTTCAGCAACGCATGATAATCTTCTATTCTAGTCTTCTGTTTTTGATCTTCTAATCCAAGGTGCGTTGAAAAAAGATGTTAAATCAAAATAAGTCAAGTGCCTTCTTTCCACATGAGGAAAACGAAAGTTCATTGTGCTGTTGAAATGGTATAATATATTTATATTGATAATATACTTTAAAGTTTCTCTTATACCGTCCTTATCCAAAAATATCTTTTAACTTCTAATGAATCCATGTTTCTCTTATCAACTTAATCTGTAACCTCTATTGAATTATATGAATGTGCCGATGTGTATTATCTATTTTGACATCTACCACTTGTCCGGTCCCTACCTTATTTCCAATTTATAGAAACCTAAAAAGAAAAAGAAAAAGAAAAAACAATAACAACCATCTTATTTTCAATGAGCAGATCCTGGAAGCCCCAGGCGAGGTGTTAAATTCCAGTTTCAGTACTCAGCACTTAACCTCAACTTTATCAACACCACAAAAAATTTCATGAGACGCTATATCAGTTTACACGTAAACCCTGCTATGAGCTTCTGGGTAGCTTTCCTTACAGGATCAACCTGCAAAATCAATTCCAACCACAGCCACTGCAGAATAATGACTACAAACTTAGCTAGCTTTGTTGTTTAAAATTCTAGTAACAAAGTTTAGTCTGAGACTGATATTACACGTATTGTGCTACATTTTGTTTGATCACTCCCCCACCCCGCGCCCCCCAAGGAACAATGTAAGAAAGAAGTAGAACTTGATGTGAACTTGATGTTGCTTGCTGTGAGATTCTTCCTCTCCTGGTCTGGATTTCTCTAGGGTATGTTGGGATAATTTATTATTTTGATTTTGTATGCCTGCACATTACATGCTGGGGGATCTTGGAACAATGTATAACTCTATATGATCTTAGGATTTTTAATTTAAGTACAGAGTTGAATATTTGAAGCAGTCATGAATATTTTTATTCGTACTGGGCATTTGGCTCATGTTGTGTTTTTTTCCCCGACAGGTTTGCAGGGGTGATTTAGGGTTCCGTGTGAAAAGAACTAAATTTGACCATCCAAGTTTATTTGATTTTAGAGTTTGATTATTGTGCAAATTTTTGGAGAATTTGACATTGATGAATTATACCTATAAGTTATTAGTCTGTTTACGTCATCCCATAGCCGCTAATGATATGCTTTACCACTCTGAATCAGTTGGTGATGGTTTTAGTGATGGGATAAGTGCTAATAGAGCAATGTTTAGGTGATGTGATTTTGTAAAATCATATTCAAATGAAGAGTGTAATGGTGATTTTGTAGACCAAGTGAAAGCATTCATGATGATTGATATCTTTAGAGATTTGTTATTCCAGCAGGTCATTTTGAAATTGTTTCAAAAGAGCTGCTAGCCGGAGTGTCCTGATCTGATAAAAGACGCGTAGTAGTAGCAGTAGCAGTAGAAGCAAGTACTGTGTTGTTGACATTAACGGAACTAGCGATAAGTGGCTTTTTGTTTCTTTTTCTGCTTTTACTTTCATATAGATAATAGATTAGACTGCCATTGTATTAGTGTATAGTAGAGAATAAGCCGAATGAAGATTTTGTGGAGTTGATTCAGAATTTGATATCCTTAACTTTTTTTTGGGTGCTTTATCACTTTGTTTTATTAAAGTACAGATATGAAGAAGGCCTTTGCACGCCTGCAATTGTGTTGGACACAGTGGGCCTGGGGTTGGGTTGGGTTGGGTTTATGAATGAATGAATGCCCATATCCAGTTTGGGCAATTCATATCTTAGCAAACCTTCTTTTCTTGGAACATTTACATTTATTAGTACATTTTTATTAAAAATTACAACAAAAGTGCATACATAAAATATTTACAAATTAGTGCATATGCAATATTTTATTTACAAAATTTGTGCATTCTTATCCCTTTAATTTAGTTGAGTGTTTTAATAGGTTGCAATTCAGCACTTTCTCTCTCCTCCCTTCTATCTCTCTTCGCCAAACTCTTTTCCATAACCATCCATAACTGGAAGTTTTTCATAATTTTATCTTCCAAAACATTAAATGTTTTAGTATTTCTCTCTCTTCTCAACAAACAGATATCAAAATAACTAGAGATTTATAACGAAAACTGAATTTAAATGAAGATTATCCTTATCGGCGGCAGCGTGTCCCTTGGCCTTGCGATTGTGAAGTGACTTTTTGTCCTTGTCGAGGTGGAGCTTGTCTTTTTTTTTTATTTCATAATGTTGTTGGTAGTCAAAAACCTTATAATTCAGTTTTATTGGGTTACCAATTAATTATAAAAAAAATCTATTATAGATTTTTTTATTTCATAGTGCAGGTGGTAGCCGAACCTTTATACAAATGTAACCAATTCAGTTTTATTGGGTTACCAATTAATTAAAAAAAATCTATTATAGATTTTTTTTTCATAATGAAGTTGGTAGCCAAACCTTAATACAAAGTTAACCGATTCAGTTTTATTGGGTTACCAATTAATTATAAAAAATTTATTATAGAATTTTTTTTCATAGTGCAATTGGTAGCCAAACCTTAATACAAATGTAATCAACAAAAACTAAAATGGTTACTTTTGTATGAAAGTTTTGACTACCAATTGCACTGAAATTTCTCTTGGTTACCCACAAAAACTAAAATGGTTACCTTTGTATAATTGTTTGGCTACCAATTGCACTAAAATTTATCTTATTCTCTTTTTAATTTTTGGACTAAATCAACCTTGGTCATAATAGCAGTTATGTAAATGCTAATAATGAAAATAAAACATAAAGGAAACATAAGAAAGAGCAAAAGGAATTAACAGAGAATAAAAATTTGCATAGATTTCTGGATAAAGATGACTTCTATAATAATGAGCTAAATATAAGTCTCTTCTACAATATTAACAAAATACTAACAACTCACTCCTATAATAAATTGACCGGTGTCATTGAATATATACTCATTTATGTAAGCTAAACGGTTAGCATAGTTTGAACTGCTCTGTTGACAATCTGTGGCCGTAATAGATGAGGAGATCGGCGTCCAGGGCGGCGACGGAGAGATCATCGACGCAGCAGGCGCCGTAGGTGACGTCACCAAGGACGAAACAGCGGTCCATGGCGGCGAAGGAGGTGAGGACGTCGGAGATGACGAGTGAGTGAGAGTAAAGAAGACTTACAAGATCTACATCTTTAAGGTGCTGAAGCGACGGCGAAGGAGGAAGACGAAGGAGAAGAGGGAGGAGGCGGTAAGGGAGATAAAAGAGATTGAGCGGATGAGTGTTTTCCCTAAATTAAGGAATCCTAATTGCACTAATATTGTAAATAAATATGAGAAATTATTATTTTTGTAATTATTTTGTGAATGTACTAATAGTGTAATTACTTACTAAATGTTGTATATTATTGTAAAGGACCCTTTCTTCTTTATAAGTTTATTTTTCTGAACTTCCTAATTTTTCCTCTCCTTTGTAACTGATAGTCAGCAAACTGATATTTTCACGTGTCAAAATGATATTCTTACACGGAAGCGGGAATCACTAACAATTCATGTCCCTTATTATATATATATATATATATAGGGAAATGATCTGTGGAATATGTTAGTTATTAACCCTGTTTCAACTAACGATCATCCAGCCGTCCAAAATTAGAGTTAATGGCTGAGATGAGCGCCCAGCCGCTAGGGGAGTAACGGCCAATATAAAAGAATTTGGCTTAATTACTGATTATCCTAATTATTCTCGTAAAATAAAATAAAATAATAAATAATTATAAAGATAATTACAAGGATAATCAGTAATTATCTTTATACTAATACTTATTAACAAAATAAGTATGTATAAGAATAATTACTGATTATTATTTTATAATTTTTAATTATAAATAAGAAATAGTGATTGAGTTTATATATTTGAGTAGGAATATAATATAAATTCAATCACTATTTTTTATTTATAATTAAAAATCATAAGATGATAATCAGTAATTATCCTTATATATAAGATTGAATTTATATATTTGAGTATGAATATAATATATTATATTCATATTCAAATATAATCCTTATAAATATATAAATATAATCCTTATATATACTCAAATTATATATACTCAAATATAATACATCAATATTTATTATTTTATTTTATTTTACGAGAATAATTAGGATAATCAATAATTAAGCCAAATTCTTTTATGTTGACCGCTACTTCCTCTAGCGGCTAGTCAAAACACGTCGTTTTGACTGGCCACTAGAGGGAGTAGCGGCCAGCATAAAAGAAATTTGTTGGTCGATACTCCCTCTAGTGGCTGGGCGCTCATCTCAGCCATTAACTTTAATTTTGGACGGCTGGATGAGCGTTAGTTGAAACATGGTTAATAGGTAACGTATTTCACGGATTATTTCCTCTATATATATATATATATATATTGCTAAATGAAAAAAAAACTAGTGATGGATATGTGAATTTTACCTCTTTCTAATGCTCTCCATTACACATTATTATAAGACTCGTTAACTTTTGTATCTCAATTTGATACTACATTATTCAATATATATATATATATATATATATATATATTAATTTTAAATTTAAACATATTTCAAATTAACTTCATAAAATTAATAATAATGTTATATTTTGAAACCAAGCAAATGATATTACAAAAGCTAGTGAAGGTGGTTCGGTTCCGTATCCCAATGACAGCGACTTGCTGCGACGCAAAAATATGTAATTGATATTGACTGATTACGTTTACAAATATTTTATTGCTTTTAAACTTGAATAAATTATTTCAACACTAAATTAAAAGGACTTGAATAAATTATTTCAACACTAAATTAAAAGGTTTTTGAATTAACTTCAAAAATCTTTATATTTTGGAAGATAGAAATTAATAAACTTAAAACTATTTTAAGATAAACAGCTCACTAGACCTCGAATATATATATATATATATATATATATATATATATATATATATATATATATAGGGAGTCAATCCATGGCAAACGTTTGCTAGAAATACTGTTCAGCAAACAAGCTTATATCCGTTGATCCTTGTAATGAAAGGCTCGGATTGGTTGGAAAGTATCCCTGCCGCTACAGCTTGTAGCGGCAGTCGATCTGCCATGGTTTATTACATTAATGCCCCTAATAATTTTACCTCAGCTGTCGCTATAAGCTTCTACGGTAGACAATAATTTGAATGAAAATGTGACAGGCTTTTTGACCACTTTTTAACTTTATGACATAAAGGTAACCGGCATTAATGCTGCACGAAATTTGATCACTGCCGCTACAAGCTGTAGCGGCAGGGATATTTTGTTTTAAATACCACGCTCACTTCTTCAGTTCTTGAATTATCTCAAACCTTTCTTCAGTTCTTAGCTTTGGTTTTTTGATTGACGTAGTTTCCCACATTTAACTGAAATTCTTATCCGGCGTTTCTTCCTTCTTATTTCAGAATGGCACACAACATACCTGCTCATAAAAGGTTTGTATCAAGTTCTTCAGATTCTGTTGCTAGCATAAATTATGAAAATACATCTGAGTTTGTAAGTGAAGTTGAAAGTAGTAAATCTGAATTGGTGCCATACGTTGGTCAATTATTTTCTAAGTTGGAAGAAGTTGAATTTTTTTACAGGTCATATGCCAAAAAAAATGGTTTTGAGATTAGAATTGCAACTAGTCATAAACATGCTGGTACTAATAATGTGTCGTCTAGGTTGTATGTTTGTAAAAAAGCCGATACACCAAATTCTGTAAAGAGTTTGCCTGATGATGAAGATGGTAGTAAGAAAATAACTAGACAGCGAGACTCTATAGGACGCACATTATGCAAAGCTAGAATATTTGTTGTTCATAATAAGAAAGAAGACAGTTGGCGTATTTCTACTGTTGAATTAGAGCACAATCATCACCTAGTGACCCCTACCAAGGTAGATTTGATTGAGACACATAGAAATATTACGCCTGTTGCCCAAATTTGTAAAAGAGTGACACAACCATTAATATATTTTGCTCCTTTCCTACTGGCAGTATACAAAGACCTATACAAATAGCCCAACACAGCTGCACCCCAAGAATACGTTACACAATTTTCAGCGTTAACAATAAAATACATATACCTGGGATGAACAGTATTTTTATTCCTCGTGGAGAACAATATTGCCCCACACAACCAAAGAATATATGCCTTTGTGCATCGACCAACAATTTCCTTACTTGCTTTAGGGGGACAATTATTAAAATGCTGCTGCAACCATAATAATGAAATAGAGCCGCGCTTTTTTGATTCATGATATTCAGCAACTACTTCACTACCAAAACATTCTTTAAAGTGAGCGAATGGAGTGTCAAATAACGGACAAGTTAAGGGTTTGCCAACCACAGGCAACCCAAGAATAAAGTGTACATCCTCTAAAGTGATTGTAATTTCCCCACAATTTAAGTGAAAACTATTGGTCTCCGGCCGTCATCTCTCTACCAAGGCGGAAACGAGCCCAATGTCAGTTTGTGGTACAACTGCCGGATAGCAAAAAATCCCAAACTCACATTTTTTCAGAAGAGTTTTTTGAGCTTTCGTTAATATACATTGATCGTATTTTTTTTCAGTTAATTGACATGAGAGTAGTCTTCCCCTGTCTTTTCCATCATATATATCATCCGACACATGATTTTGTTGGTCGTTAAGGACACTTGGGTCAATTGGTCCATAAATCCAACTGACCATCTAGTACCTAACAAAATAACAACCACATGTTTTTTATATTGTCTAATAACTATGCAACACAATTTTAATAATTCTTTTTTTTATACATTTTCATAATAATTAATCATTATTAATCACAATATTCACATGCATAGTTATATAATTATTAAGCAAAAAATTTACAATTAAATCAAAAATTATAATAACTACTTCACCACATAGTTATATAATTATCCAACACATATACATAAATATCAATTTTTTTAAAATTCACATGCATATATGTAAACATAGAAATAATTTTAAATGCTGTAAATTTAAAATAATATCTGAATGCTATTTGAATACTGTAAATAATTTTTTTATTTGGAAAATAAATCTTACCAAAATAATATCTGAATGCTGAAAATTTGTAGACTTAATCGGCCGTTGATCTTCAATTTTTACTGATTGCAAAAATTTTGTTATGTGTAGCGGCAGGGAAGAGAAGCATGAAGGGAGCGGCAGATGAAGGATAGCAGATGAAGGATAGCATGAAGGGAGCGGTAGATAGATAAATAGGGGATGAGGCTGCCGCTACAAGCTGTAGCGGTAGGCATGCATTCATTTTGTTATGAAGTCCGTGCAATCAAGTCAGTCTTTATGTTGCAGCGTGCTTTGGCTTGCGTGCCGGTCAAGTCAGTCTTTATGTCATAAACGTGCTTTGGCTTGCGTGCCGGTTGGTCAATTGTGTTAGTAATAGCCTGCCGCATGAGCCTGTAGCGGCAGGTTCAAATAATTTCACATAAATCAGGGACATATTAGTAACTTCGCAATAATTTATTTTTTAAATACCCTGCCGCTACAGCCAGTAGCGGTAATAGAATTAAACATTTTAATCTCAGCCTTTCATTGCAAGGATCAACGGATAAAAACTTGTTTGCTCCACAATGCTCATAGCAAACGTATGCCACGGATGTAAACCCATATATATATATATATATATATATATATATATATATATATATATATATATATATATATATATATATATATATATATATATATATGTTGAAACGATCACATATGTTTTTTTTACTCATTTACCCACTGCAACCAGATTATAATACTTGGTAGGACCTATCCTTTAATTGTCCGAGATTATAATATTATAGTATATGTTCACGAATCCAGCTTGATTGGATTACATATCATAAATAAATTATAAAATAATAATAAAGACTTGTATTCAAAACAAATAAGTCTGGTTTGGTCGTCAATTGATTTGTAGGCTGTCCCACCCAATACTTGGTGGTACGTACATAATTGGACCATCTGTGTAAACACCCAATTACTTGAATTTCATACACGCTTCTTCTGGATGGATTGGTACTTGGTAGGCTCGCTCGTCAATCGTCATAGATAATGCTTAATTGCTTTAATTTCCATGACAATAACATGATTATCATATATACAACCAACCAGGATCATGCATGGGAACACACACACATGCATTTTAATCAAATTCAATTCTAATTGTGTGTGTGTGTATATATATATATATATATAGGGTAACCATCCGTAGCAAACGTTTGCTACGGACACTGTTCAGCAAACAAGCTCCCATCCGTTGATCTAGACATTTAATGGCTTAGACATTTAATGGCTTAGATTGGTCAAAAATTCTACCTGCCGCTACAGCTTGTAGCGGCAGGTAGAATTTTTGACCAATCTAAGCCATTAAATGTCTAAGCCATTAAATGTCTAGATCAACGGATGGGAGCTTGTTTGCTGAACAGTGTCCGTAGCAAACGTTTGCTACGGATGGTTACCCTATATATATATATATATATATATATATATATATATATATATATATATATATATATATATACACCGGACTGAAACTCTTCGATCTGTTGGAGAACTACAATTTCTTTTTGACTTTTCTATTATAAATTAAAGTATTATTATTATTATTAAGGTTTGCAATACGACATGAAATCTTAATACTAAAAGAAGGTAAAACAAACAAAAAAAAAAGAGCCTGTGTTTTTAGCTAGCTAGCCAGCCAGCTAGGCTTCATTAGTGCAAAATTTTAAATTGAAATCCCCAAAAGATAATATCAAGAGGAATGAATGAACCGACAAAAAGGAAAAAGAAAAAAGAGAGGGAGATATGATAAATGGAAACTACTGGTTGTGATGAAAGAAATTAAAGGCTTCCTCCATATCGTGCGTGGTGGCTCTATTGCACTTAATTGCCAGTTGCCACTATCTCTCAATCTGGCAGAGACCCAAAAATTAATCATTAATCATTGAAGAAGAATTAAGAAATAACTACGTACGTACTAAAGATATATCCATTAATTCATGTCATGAAATGACCCCATTATTATTGTTATTGTTGTCGTCACAACTCGCATTCAGATCTTTTTCATTCATCAAATAAACACACACACACACACACTAGCAGGTCGATCGCTGGGTTGACAATTACGTCATTCATCCCTAGCTCCTTCCGGCCACAGAGTATTAAACATTATCGTCAAATTAGGATTCTTAAAATGTCAAAAAGAAAAGAAAAGAAAAGTATATATCTATCTATCTATCTTCCCAGACATTATTGATTATTGATTGATGAGTACGTTAATGATTGATGAAAGAAGACATTTTGCATGCATCACCTATATGCCCCAGCAAGCAATATCAGCATACCTCAATGTGACCACGTATTCTCTAATAACTACTCCGGATCCCTACCTTTTTATGGCAGCTGCAACATCATGCATGTGCATGTGATAAACCCTATTATTTTATTTTCAATGTTATTTCCTACCTACCTACCTACCTATATATTTCTGCTTCCTTTCGTTTTTATTTGTACGTACTTGAAAATGATTTTGTTTATCATCATCAAAGTGTTTCTTATCGCGTTATCGTCTTACTTCTACTTTATAAAACACTCATCTCAAAATTTGTTTATGCACGTGCCATATTAATTTTAAAACCACGCGCCACCATGCACAAAATGCATGCTACTAATTCAAACGCCTTAATTAATTTTTCTACGTACATACATACATACATACATGGTAACTCTAGTAAATATATATATATATATACACAATTGTGTAGTACACAGTTCTCTATATATATATATATAATATTAGATATATTAATTTAAAAAATGGTGAATTTAATCACAAAAATTAACAGAGAAACTTTATCTTGGAAGTAATTTACAAATGATGAGAAAGTAGATTCCTATGTATGTAAATCAGTAAAAATAATCATGACACAGAAAAGCAGCTGGAGGGCAAGTTGTTTTGACAAGTGGAACAACTCCTAAAATTAGGCATACAAATAATAATTCAGAAACCACTTGGAAGCGTAATTAAAGCATATAGATGATATTGATGCTTATAAGTTACACCATCCTTGGTTGAAAAAGAAAAATAAAAGAAGCATGCACTAGATGAAGTCTGATCTGCAGTACTCATTCACATGAAATGAAGTAGCAAAATATATATGGGTATTACTTTCAAATGTAGTAAATTATTTTTACATACATACTGATCATGAACCCTAGCTAGCTAATTAATTAAGTCTTTCAGTTCATTTCTCAACCCGTCCGGGGTGCCTCATAAGATTTGATGTGACACGTTTTTGATCTGATCAATTTTTTATATATGTTAATTTCACACTCGACTATCGATTCAGAGCTATGTCAACTCATATATTATCTTGAAAGAAATTAAAAGAGATACTTATATATATATATATGTGGTGATAAATTAATTAATCACCTAACAGTACGTACTTTATCATTTTGTAACTTATTTTATATATGTTCAAAAGTTTAATTGTGAGCGCTTAATTAACATGTGGTCCAATGTGCGCAAACGATATCACAGAATAAAATTAAAAGTGAAAAGGTTCACAGCACAAGATATCATTTTTGGTATTAATCTCTCTATTTTGGGAAGGTCCATAGGATCGGATGATGGAATAGCATGCCTTGTGTCCTCGACTTATACGACTATAATTTATTACCATCACTAATTTACCTTTAGAATCTTGAAACCTTTTTCAAGGGTACAATCCCTGATGTGTATATATGGACAGCTTGTGGACATACCCTTTAAGGCTATATACCTTAGTTTTATTAATAGAATATATTTGAATTAATAAAATTAATGAAACAAACAAAATGCTTAACATATCTTTATTTATTAAGATTGTGCATGTAGCACCATTATTAAAATATTGTAAAATAAATATTTTTTTGACAACTAATTTAGTGTTTGATAAAACTGAGCAATTAAAATATGAATAGTTAATATATCTTAATAAATTTGATCATCTAAGTGAAATAATATCTGAACTTAAAAATGTTTTTGGTAACTAAAAAGTATAAAAATATATCTGAATGATTTTTAAATTTAAAAAATCTCAAATTGATTTTTTCAAAACTCAATAATGATCTTACAATTTAAAATGGAGGGAGTACAATATTTATAAAAGCTACATATATTTAAAATTTTCATTAATAGACATCTCTTAATGATTTAAATTTATATCTTCATCTTATGAATTAATTAAGAGACGAACAAAATTTTATCAAACAATTTTATGCTCTTACCGAATCAGATGTGAAGCTATTAAGATATGAACAAACACCACCTAAGATTTATTGAACTTTTATTACCATAAAGTCCATAATAAATATCATCAAATCATATCAGAGCCGGCCCTGGGCAAGGGCCACCAGGGCAACCGCCCAGGGCCCACAGTTGAGAGGGGCCCAAATTTTTTTATAATTAGGTTTATGTATTTATGAATATAAAAAAATAAAATAATAAAAAGATTAGGGATATTATGCATTGAAAATGATATGTTAGAAAATATTAAATATAATAGTATAATTGATGATTTTGCATCTAAAAGTGCTACAAGAAAACATTTTAAATAATGTTTTTGGTTTAGATTTCATTGGCCAAAACTAAAGAAATACCCAATGTAGTTGGTAGGTTTTACTGATTACAACATATATTGAATTTTTAATTTTTCAAATTACACCACTAAACTAATTATTATTTTAAAATTGGGTCATTCTGTTTAAAAAAATAAACGGACCTTAATTTTTTATCTACAAACCTAATTAATTATCCACTGTAGTTGGCACATTTTACTGATTATACCATTGAACTTTTAATTTTTCAAATTATCCCATCAAACTAATTAAAAATAATTATTTTACATATTTTTAAAAATAATTATTATTTTAAGTAAAAAATATTAGAAACTTTTTTTCTTCATAAAATGAGTAGAGTTTCATAAAATATAGATTCAAAAAAATTAAAATGATTTTAAATTAAATTAATGTCTACTTAATTTTATAACAGAATGACCCATTCTTAATATTAGATTTTTTTTATAAAAAAACTAAAAATATAAATTAAAAAAAATAGTAAAAGATAAATAAAAAAACTGATTCAATTTTTTCAGAAAAGAAATTATTAATTTTTATAAATAAATATTATTTTCAAGAAAAAATTTGGAAAATTCTTCATATTTTAAAAAAATGAGTAAAATTTTATAAAATATAGATTCAAAAAATAAATGTTATTTTCAAAAGAAAAAAAATTTAAAAATCAATAAGGTTTCATAAAATTTTAATTTTTTAAAATCTATATTTTATGAAACTTTACTCATTTTATGGAAAAAATTAAAGTTTCTAATATTTTTTTTACTGAAAATAATATTTATTTTTAAAAATATTTAAAATAATTATTTTTTAATTAGTTTAATGAGGTAATCTGAAAAATTAAAAGTTCAATGGTATAATCAGTAAAACGTGCCGACTACAGTGGATAATTCATTAGTTTTGTAGATAAAAAATTAACGTCCGTTTATTTTTTTAACGGAATAACCCAATTTCAAAATAATAATTAGTTTAGTGGGGTAATTTAAAAAATTAAAAGTTCAATTGTGTAATCTATAAAACTTACCAACTACAGTGGATATTTCATTAGTTTTACCGATTTCATTGATATTTTTATTTTGTAGGTACATGTAATGATTCTTTTCTTCGATGATATTTTAAAATGTTCTTCCTTATCTTTTGTAAATTCTTATAATTTTAATAAAATTAATTAGTTGATAATTTATTTATTTAATTTATATAAAGAGGCACACTTAAAAAAATTTATCCTGGGCCTTAGAAAACCCAAAACCGACTCTGAATAATATGAAAATTCATATATTCAAATATTTTTATATGTTCTTTATATCGGCATGGTTCGAAGAAATATCCATATCCTGACCTAGCTTCTTTTAAGTTATTTTATTCGGCAACTATATATATATATATATATATATATATATATATATATATATATAATATGAAATTCGTCAAGCACTAGACAAGTAGACATTGATATGGTGGAGACATGTTCGAATTGAATACTGTTTACTTTTCCATTTGCTGAACACTATACGCATAATCTCAATCTCTCAATTACTTGCAATTTGTAAGTGTGGTTTGGTTAATGGCCTACAGGGTTCCAATTGAAGCACAAATTAAAATGGATTAAACCACTCGAACATTTACCAAGAGCTTCTTCAAAAATAAATAATATCACAAATGTTAAGCAATCAATTTATCTAAAAAAGGGAGAAAAGACAAATTAATTAAAGTTTATTTACATTATTTTAAATTAATATAAGTATAATGCATGTGAGCTCCAACTCATCTAAAAATAAAAAACTTAAGTTAATAGAAGGAGGGCCAACAATGTATATGATACTAACTAGCACAAATGGATAGAATTCATCACAAGTAATGCTAAGTTTGGATTGAATGAATGGTTCAATCCATTTCAATCGCAACTAAATAAAAAAATTTTCATTCCACATAAATGAATCATTCCATTTTTATTTTCATTACTACAATCCAAACGTAACAAAACTAGACATGCCTTTTTGAAGTTTCTTTCGACTTTTTACTGCTATGGTCTATAACATGCTATTGTAAGCTTTTTTATCCAAGGTCTTGTCTGATTTTATGGAAGGTGTTTTAGAATGGAGGGATCAGTAGCTTTATCATATAATTTGTTTTTTATTTTTATGCACTATATATTAATATTAAAACAGTAATGGCATGCCCATTATAAACTAGGTTGTACGTACGTGATAATCTAAATTAATTAGAAGAGTATATATATATATATATATATATGAGAAATGATATGGATTCTTATAGGGCATACACTATGTCTACTGTCCATTTTAAACATCAACAGACGAAAATAAAGAGTCAAAAGTACTGTTGTTCGCTACTAATTAAAAATAGCGAACATATCATCTACTACTAATATTAGTGAACGTTAGTCAAAATTCTTTATTGTCAATTTCACCCGAGTAAAGGTTTGACTTTATCAATAATTAGGGTTTAGGGTTTATTAATCTATTTATTAAATAGTGTTTAGGATTTATTAACCCCTAAATCATGGTTAATAAACACTAAATTTTATTCAATAAACCCTAAATTTTAGTTAATAAACCCTAAATTCTGGTTAATAAACATTTAACCCTAGTTTATAAATTTTAAATCCTAATTAATAAACATTAAACTCTAGTTAATAAAGTCAAACCCTTGTTCATGTAGAAGTTGATTAACGTCCGCTACTATTAGTAGCTAATGGATTGTGTTTGTTTAACCGTCCGCTACTTCTAGTTACGGACCACTGATTTGACTTTTTATTCTCGTCCGTTAATGTTTCAAATGGATTATAAAAATTAGAGATGTATGCTCCATAAGGATCCGTAACAAATACATGCTATGTATCATCTCTCTCTCTCTCTCTCTCTCTCTCTATATATATATATATATATATATATATATATATATATATATATATATAGGAATTCCATCCATGGCAACCAGTTGTCACGGACACTGTTCTAACAACCCACTTTCGGACCGTTGATCAACTTATTGGAAGGCTTAGATTGAAATATAAAATATACCCAGTTGGTACAATATGTTGTGCTTAAAAAATAAGTTGTACCGGCTTTTATTTTAATATAAGGGCCTTACATGGTCAACATGTTGTCAGTTTATTTAAACAAAACGAATTTTTAATATTAAATAATGTCCAACCGGCACAGCTTGTACCGGTTGTGCCTTTTTTTTATGCATTTTCTCATTATATAGTCTGACTCAGCACATTTGGTTAACTTAAAAAAATATAAAAATGGCCCGATCAGTACAAACTGTGCCGACTGTAAATTAAAAAAAATAAAAAATTAAAGTT
The DNA here is from genome assembly GCA_020205505.1 of Panax japonicus. NCBI lineage: Eukaryota > Viridiplantae > Streptophyta > Magnoliopsida > Apiales > Araliaceae > Panax > Panax japonicus. The sequence goes on along the minus strand of CM035095.1, from coordinate 4,880,847 downwards.
GTAAGAAGCTATACCGGCTTTCAGAAATTATGCTTTCTTTGTGCAATAGACCTTGCTTTACAGAAGTATAATTTCTAACAAATGATATTTCCGATATTTATAAGTTATTGAAAAAAAACTAATCCAATAGACCTTGCTTTACAAAAGTATAATTTCTAACAAATGGCCTCTTCACAGGACTGATGAATATCTTTATATTTCAATAACCAAACTGTTGGCATTACACAAGGCTTACAACAAGAAACAAACTAGTTAACCGTACCAAGGATGCACAAAGAAGGCACAATTTCTGAAAGTCGGTACAACTTCTTATGGTTGACAATTTTTTATTTTTTTTAATTCATTGTCGATATAAGTTATACCGACTGGGCAATTTTTATATTTTTTAAGTTAATCAAATGTACTGAGTCAGACTATATAATAGAGAAATACATAAAAAAAAAATAAAAAAAGGTACAACCAATACAAGTTGTGTCGGTTGGGCATTATTTAATATTAAAAATTTGTTTTGTTTAAACAAACTGACAATATGTTGATCATGTGGGCCCTTATATTAAAATAAAAGCCGGCAAAACTTATTTTTTTAGGCACAACATATTGTACCGACCGGGTATATTTTATATTTCAATCTAAGCCTTCTAATAAGTTTATCAACGGTCCAAAAATGGGTTGTTAGAACAGTGTCCATGACAACCATGGATGGAATCCCATATATATATAACTTCCACAATTATTATTATTTTCTTAAATTAATTGTTATCTGTAATATATAGTATTATTTAATATATATATATATATATATATATATATATAAATATGGTAAAACAGAACATAAATATATATATATATATAATACAGAAAATAGTAATAAATAAATCCGAGTCCTTTGAATTCACAAAGTCTCCTTAAAGTAAATTTATTCCCTCACTGGTGCGAAGGATTAATGAATAATTTTTTCTCAAGATAAAACGGATTTCAATTCTACGTAGTATCGTGATTAAAACAGTTAAGACAAGATATTACTGTTGGTTTGTCAAAACGACGTAGTATCGTGATCAAAATTTATTAAACAAATTTTGTCTAAAAAATATATATCACAATCTGACCGAACCGAACCGAGCCGAACGGACGGCGGCGGCAACGCGCGTGTTGCTTTGAACCATGCCTTGGCTAGGTCCTCTCCCTTCCACAAAATTGGGGTGCCCCTTGGGCCCCTTCCCATTGAGCAAACATCCCATATATATATTGTTTACATTTCCTTCCCATATCCTATGTGGGACTATGCAATTTATACCATATCAAGTAGGTGACTTTGGAGTCAATTTTCTCATTCAATTCCTAATGGATTTGAACAAATAAGTATACCACGTTATACTCCTCGCGAAGGAGAACGTATAGGTGCATATACCCGATATTTTCGGAGTGTCGATCCCACATTAAATTGAGCCTCAAAAATGCTCTAATATTCAATATTTCAAATACCATTTCTAACAATCCCCCACATGAATATAAAATTGGCTTTACAATATGTAAAATATGTTATGAATATGTAGACAATTGTTCGAGTACATGAGAAAAGATATTTCATCAGGTTAAGTAGCCTAGTGGTTTTGAACTTGCCCTAGTAAAATCTATCGGATTTACTTGGCTAATCAGTAGACTTGATGTCTTTGAATTGTCAGCTTTTCGTGTAAATCAAGACAATAGAATTCACAAAATATCTCTTCAGACATAATTGGTTCTCACATTTGTGTTCATTTTGGCCTTGAAACACCTCTTGGTTTCGTGAATATATTATAGAATTCAACCCTCAAAAATTCTCACAGAAGTGGCCCCCTTCTTACTCACGTAGGTGACTTCTATCAAGAGTATCCTGCAATACTCCACTTGAACGTATTTCAAGATATAAAAGTCATTAAAAACGTAACTTATCCTAATTCTCGCGGCAGATGTGCACTGTCTCATTTTAGGAATGGTTAGGAGTAAATATCTCCTTAGTGCTTTACTGAGTACTACATAGTTTGGTTTGTCCATTGAACCTAGATCTTGGGATCTCTAGTCAGCTAGGTTGGGTTGCCACTATGACGGCTCTTATTTAAACAGTAGGCTTTAAACCCACTCCTCTCGATGATTTTTCCACTTGCTCTCTTGTTAAACCTTTTGTAAGCGGATCAGCAATATTATCTTTTGACTTTACATAGTCAATTGAGATAATTCCATTTGAGAGCAATTGTCTAACGGTATTATGTATTCGTCGTATATGATGTGACTTACCGTTATATAAATGACTATGTGCTCTTCCAATCGTTGATTGGCTATCACAGCGTATAGCTGGCACAGGTCTTGACCAATTTGGAATATCCTCTAAAAAATTACAAAGGCATTCAACTTCTTCTCCAGCTTTGTCTAAAGCAATGAATTCTGATTCCATTGTAGACCTTGCAATACACGTTTTTTTTGAGGATTTCCAAGATACCGCTGCACCTCCAAGGGTAAAGACATATCCACTTGTGGATTTTAAGTCTTTATTATCGGATATCCAATTAGCATCACTATATCCTTCCAATACTACTGGATATCTTGTATAGTGCAGTCCATATTTTTGAGTATGTTTTAAATATCCTAAAACTCTCAAAATTGCTTTCCAGTGATCTTTACCTGGATTACTCGTATACCTACTTAACTTACTTACTGAATAAGCTATATCTGGTCTATTACTTTTCATGACATACATTAAACTGCCTATAATACGAGAATATTCTAGTTGAGATATGCTATGCACCTTCATTTTTAGCTAAATGAAGATTTATATCAGCCGGGGTCTTATTTAGAATTATATTATACTTGTTAAAATTTTCAAGTATTTTCTCAATGTAATGAGATTGAGATAATATAATTCCATCAGATGTTCCAAAAATCTTGATTCCTAATATTATATCTGCAGCCCTCAAGTCTTTCATGTCAAATCTATTTGACAACATACATTTGGTAGAGTTGATAACTTCATTGTTGCTACCCATGATTAACATATCATCCACATAAAGACAAACAATGACATATTCCTTATGAGTGCTTTTGACATAAACACATTTGTCACACTCATTGATTTTAAATCTGTTTGATAACATAACATTATCAAATTTCTCATGCCATTGTTTTGGTGCTTGTTTTAATCCATACAAGGATTTAACAAGTTTGCATACTTTCCTCTCTTGTCCAGGAGCTATGAAACCTTCAGGTTGTTCCATATATATTTCTTTATCTAATTCACCATTTAAGAATGCAGTCTTTACATCCATTTGATGTATTTGAAATCTATTTAAAGATGATATTGCTATAAGCATTCTAATAGATGTAATTCTTGTAACAGGTGAATAAGTGTCGAAATAATCCAATCCTTCCTTTTGTCTATAGCCTTTAACAACAAGCCTTGCTTTATATTTATCAATTGAACCATCAGCTTTCATCTTCTTTTTGAAGATCCATTTATACCCTAAGGGTTTAGACCCGGGTGGAAGGTCCATCAATTCCCATGTATGATTTTGCATAATGGACTCAATTTCGCTATTTATTGCTTCTTTCCATGGAGAAGCATCTGGAGAGGGTACTACTTCCTTGTACGTTTGAGGATCGTTTTTTAACAAGAATGTTCGAAAATCCGGACCAAAAGACTTTGAAGTCTTTGCCCTTGTGCTAAGTCTAGGTTCATCCAATACAGACTCTTTGCCTATATTTTCAGGATTATTACTAGTAGCATCCAAAGGTCTTTTGTTTGAATTTGAATCTTTATTTTCATTATATAGAAAAATATTCTCAAAGAATGATGCATCTCTTGATTCAATAAATGTATTAACATGAATATCATTAATTTCAGATTTATGAACAAGAAAGCGATAAGCACTGCTGTTATTTGCATAATTAATGAAAACACAGTCAATTGTTTTTGGTCATATCTTAACCTTTTTAGGTTTAGGAACCATCACTTATGCTAGACACCCCACACTTTTAAGTATTTGTAGCAAGGTCTATGACCTTTCTATAATTCATAAGGTGTTTTATGAGTTTTCTTATGAGGCACTTAATTAAGAATATAATTGGCAGAAAGCAAAGCTTCCCCCACAAATTCTGGGGTGCTCCAGAACTGTTTAAAATATCATTTAACATTTTTTTCAATGTTCGGTTCTTGCGTTCAGCAATCCCGTTAGATTGAGGTGAATAAGGAGCAGTAGTTTGGTGAATAATACCATGAGTAGAGCATATCTCTTCAAATGGTGATTCATATTCACCACCTCTATCGCTTCTTATTGCTTTAATCTTTTTGCTAAGTTGATTTTCAACTTCATTTTTATAAAGCTGGAACATTTCTACAGCCTCATCTTTGCTTCTTAACAAATAAACATAACAATATCTTGTGAAATCATCAATAAAGGTTATGAAATATTTTTTCCCACCTCTAGTTTACACAAACTTTAAGTCACATATATTAGTGTGAATTAAATCTAGAGGTTCAGCTTTCCTTTCAACTGAATGAAAGGGTAATCGTGTCATTTTTGATTCCACACAAATTTCAGATTTATGTTTTTGATTTATATCAAATTTAGGCAAGAATTCTAAATTAATTAATCTACGCAAAGTATTATAATTAACATGTCCTAATCTAGCGTGCCATATATTTGAAGATTCCAACAAGTAAGCAGAAGAATTAATTTTTCTACTATCAATAGACTTTGGTACAACAATCATAACATTCATTTTAAAAAGCCCATCATTCATGTAGCCCTTTTCTACAAACATATCATTCTTAGTAAGTACAAACTTATCAGACACAAACACCAACTTGAAGCCATTCTTGCTAAGTAGTGACCCAAAAACTAGATTTTTGCGGATATCTGGCACATGAAGCACTTCATTCAAAGTCAGTTTTTTGCCAGATGTCATTTTCACTATAATCTTTCCACGTCCTTCAACCTTTGAACTTGAGGAGTTACCAATGAAGAGTTGATCATCATTTTTTACTGGTTTGTAAGTAGAAAACATCCATTTGTTGGAACATATGTGGCGAGTAGCCCCAGTGTCCACGTACCACTCTTTAAGGTTTCCTACCAAATTGCATTCAGATACAACTGCAGAAAGATTAATATCTGAAACATTTTTAAAAAGTTTTTCCAGTTCTGTCACATTTGCTTGAGCCTTTTATTCTTTCTTGACTTTCTTTGGCTTGCGACATTCACTTGATCTATGTCCTGGGATGCCACAATTGAAGCATTTGCCTTTTAATTTCTTCTTGGCCTTGAAAGTTTCTTTGCCTTCACTGTAAGACCCCGAAAATTTTTAAATAAAAAGGAATTTCCTTTATTTTATTTTTTTTTGAAATAGTAAGGGTGAATTTGATTAATGTGGTTAGTTATGGGTAAAATGCGCAAATATTTTAAATAAGCAGGTGGTTATAAAATATTCATTGTTGTCGGGGAATATTCGTTTGGTCGTAGAATATTCTTGCTGTCGGGGAATATTCGTACGACGACACAGTCTTTTGTGGGCCCCATAACGGAAAGCGATTCGATGAAGAAAACGACAAGTATAAGTTGTTTATAAAAAACGGCGTAGTTGTTACCGTTAATACTGTTAGAATATCCGGTGGTTAAAACACAGTAATACGCGTTGTTGCACAGTAGCACACGGTATTGCACCAATTATTGATTCTTACGTAAGAAGGCACTACTCAATAATGGTTACAGTAATTACTATTCAGTATTTTATTTTATTGATTCAATAATTGCTACATTGATATTTTATATTACTGTTGTTTCAATAAATTGTCATTACACAGTATTTTCCATTATCGAAGCAATAATTTATATTATCTGAATAATATTATTTGATAACATTATTGGTAATGTCTAGAAAGTTCTGTCTAAGGAGAGGTTTGGTCACCTAATTGCGCGCCAGTAAGGGGAAATTCTTATTGGAAAGCCCTCTCTTTCCTGGGAACGGCCTGGTTGCCAATATTGTGATTCTGTAATATTATTTGTGAATAATTAATTATTGATTCATATGATGAGGAAAATATTTATTTTATATGGATATAGATGGAGAAAATTTTTAATGTGACAATTGTTGAAAATTAATATTTTATTTTTTTCTGATAAAATAATTCATTTAAATATATTATTTTAATAATATATTAACGGTGATATTTTTACGATGAATGTGGGATATATGAGTATATGTGGAGGATGAGTATTTTTGTTACCAAAAATATTTAAAACATGTTTTATGTGTCGGTGGACCCCATTTCTTGATTGAAATTTGATTATAGCCTGTACAATCGCTCGTTTGTGGATTTCGGTCAACTTCTGTTTAGAATTTGGAAAAACTTCCTTCTGCAAAGTTGTAGATAATGGAATTTCCTATAAAAACTCGCAAGATTCGAATTTTCTGGCAAAAGGGCTATTTATTAGGAATTATTGAAGTTCCGTAGTTTCGAAATAATTGATTTTTGGAAGTTTTAAATATTTATATTAACAAAAACGTTTTTTACATTTTTAAGCCTCATTAATCACATGTTAAGTTGCTGAAATCAGAGGTCTAAGTGGGCGTATGAAAATTTTAATATATATTAATATATATTAAATTTTCTGTTTTGGTGTTCTAAGCATTTTCCTATAAATAGGGTGCTTAGGTTATAATTGAAAATCACACCAGAAACTGAAGTTTTCTCTCTCTATATTATCGAGCGTATTCTTGTGAGTATTTTGAGTATACTTTGAGTATTGCTATACGGTGCAAGTTCAAGTCATAGCCTATATTCGGTGTTTCAACTAGAAGTACTGTCTTTCGAGGTAAAGGATGTTATTTTCTTCTCAAATGATATTATTTCTTCAATATCATTATGCTGAAATATTGGTTGGAACTTTTTATCAAATTTAAAACTTTTTCATGTCGGGGTTACTATTTATGAGTTACTATTCACGAGTTACTATTCACGAAGCATGATAATATTTTTTGTGAAATTTCTATCTTTTGGTGTCAGAGTTACTATTCACGTATACGGCGCTATTCACGTATACAACACTATTTACGAATACGGCACTATTCACCGAAAAATGAAATTTCTTCTTTTCGTCCAAAATATCTATTCTGGATACTAGCTTTGATTGTATTCATGTTTTGATCATTCTTGAATTTTACCCCACTCTGGTTATTTATGAAGTATTTTTGAACTCGGATTGTTTAAAGTACGAATCCTTAATACTTGTTATTTTGTTTCACTGGATTCGTTTCTTTTAAAATATTTTTCATCATCCTCAGTCCTAAATGATGGTGTTACTGAATATCTTTGGCATGTAGTGCAAAGATGTACAGGTGTTGAGATGAACATGAACAATTGACGAATATCTTTGGCCCGTAGTGCAAAGATAAACAGGTGTTTAGATGAACATGACCAACTGATGAATATCTTTGGCCTGTAGTGCAAAGATGAATATTTGATTTGATTTGAGATATATATTGATTGATGTTACAGGGATAAAATATTGATGATGGACTTTTAAATTCATAGATGTTAGTAGATTTTATTCTCTACTTAACTCTTCTAATGAATTGTTCTTTCCGCTGCAGTTGTTGATTTAAAACTGGTTGTCTATTTTATTCTATTAGATTTTTCCCTGTTGAAGACTAAGGATAATTTGTTGTACATTATATTAGTCATAATATTCTTTACTGGGCTAGTTGAGCTCACCCTTTTTCTTGTTGTTCTATTTTCTTTCTTCTCAGGAGACGAGAATGTAGCGAGTACGAGTCGGGGGATGTAATAATGGTTCTATATAGAGTTGTTTAGTAGTCCTCATCATTTTTGTAAAATAATGTATCAATAATTATGATGGGAATTTATTTGTATGTGGATATTGTCTAGACGACAATAGTTTATATGTTGTAATAATAAAGTTGTAGTTATTTCTGTACCATGTATTTGGCGACTCAAAATGGGTTGGATGGAATGGACCTATTTTGGGGGCGTCACATTCACGCTTCCTTTTGTTGTTGTTTGGCCTTTGTTCTATCACATTTGCCTTTGCTTCAATGAAATTTCTTCCACTCTTCTTCTCAGATACTCGATTGTCCTCTTCAATCCTAAGTCGCACGATCAATTCTTCAAGATTCATCTCCTTGTGTTTATGCTTTAGATAATTCTTGAAATCTTTCCATGATGGTGGAAGTTTTTCAATCATTGCTGCAACTTGGAATGAGTCACTTAATGACATTCCTTCAGAGTGAATGTCATGTAGAATTACTTGTAATTCTTGAACCAGAGTGATAACTGCTTTAGAATCAACCATTTTATAATCAAAAAATCTACCAACTATGAATTTCTTCATGCCAGCATCTTCAGTTTTATATTTCTTGTCTAAAGATTCCCAAAGTTCATTTGCAGTTTGAATTGTACAATACACATTATACAATGTATTATTTAATCCATTCATTACATAATTTCTACAAAGGAAATCTTAATGTTTCCATGCATCAACAGCGGCCACTTTTTTCTTGTCAGATTCCCCTTCAACAAGAGTAGGACAATCCTTTTATAGAAACCTTGCCAAGTTCAGTGTTGTGAGATAGAAGAGCATCTTCTGTTGCCAACGCTTGAAATCAGTTCCATTAAACCTTTCAGGCTTTTCTCCATGAGACATACTCACGGCAGGAATGGTGCTTGTAGAAGCCATTTCTGTTATACAAATAAAGACTATTAATAATCAAAATAAATTTCTGTTTGTACAAAAATTTAACAGAATTCAAACAACAAATTTTGTTTATAAAAATTTGTATATCACAAATCTAAATTCTGTTTACAAATTTCAGTTTTAAAAAATTTGTATTCTAAAGTTGGACAAGTTTTGTTAAAAATTCCAACACAAATATTATTATACAATAATAATTTAGGATTATTACACAATATATATATATTATATGAACGCACAAATAATATATTATATACTAATTAACATACATAATATATTACAGATAATATATAACTAGTATATTTATAATTAAACGCAAGCCTATTTGCCATACCTTTTTATACTACTGTATATCATTTTTACATGCAACCTTCATTAGACCAAAAGTATAAATGCATGAATGCATGTAATCTTTAACTTATACTTGCAGTATGCATGTAATCATACTTATATATATATATATATATATATATATATATATATATATATATATATATTAAACAATAATAGCAGTTTGGAACAACATAATATAAATCAGTTTACATGCAATCATTTCGCATAATATATATACTAACATGCAATTATTTTTCAGAAATTAATGAAAAATCGGAACAATTAACTTGCAAAAATTAATCCCATTTGCATGTTACTAAATAAAATCGGAACAATTTGCATGTTAATTAACATAATCATAACAGTAAATTAATTTCTTAATGAAAACAGGAACAATAACTTTCCATTAGCATGCAATCAATTTCTAGACTTCTATGAATATAAACATGTAATATATATAATAACAAAATACATTCAATAAAATTACTATTTCCAGAATATGTAATTACTATTTCCAGAACATGCAATTACTATTTCCAGAATATGTATTAACATGCAATAAAATTCATTAACATCTATTTTTTGTTCACATAAACAAACACGAAATTAAATAATACCACAATTACGGAAAGATTAAATTTGCTTTAAGATTGTTATCTGTAATATATAGTATTATTTAATATATATATATATATATATATATATATATATATAAATATGATAAAACAGAACATAAATTTATATATATATATATAATACAGAAAATAGTACTCCCTCCGTTCCTTAATATAAGTCGTTTTAAGGTTATGCACAACCATTAAGGTAATGATTGTATAGCATTAACTATAATATCAATTGTCTATATTACCCTTGTATTGAAATAAGAGATTGTTATTTATTGGGCAGAAAATATTGAGAAAACCAAAGTTATATTTAATATTAGGGGTAATATTGGAAACTAAGCAATTAATGCTTACTTGAAATTCTAAAACGACTTATATTAAGGAACAAAAATATTTCTCTAAAACGACATATATTAAGGAACGGAGGGAGTAATAAATAAATCCGAGTCCTTTGAATTCACAAAGTCTCCTTAAAGCAAATTTATTCCCTCACTGGTGCTAAGGATTAATGAATAACTTCTTCTCAAGATAAAACGGATTTCAATTCTTAATTAGTAGCACTACAAAATTAAGAATTCATTGAACCAATATTTATGTTATGTACTGAACCTATATGAACAGAAATTATGCATGCATGAAAACTTACTGCAAAAAACGAGGAAAACTTATTGTAGAAACGAAACAGGAAAATATTGCTGCAACAGGAACAGGAACGGGAACGGGAACTGCAGATTGTGAAACGGGACGGGACTCTGTTTTTACAGTAACAGAACGGGACTCTGTTTTCAGAACGGGAATATCTTGAGAATAACAGAAAACGGGAGGGAAAATAAAACTTGTGCAGAAATGAAATCCCACACAGTTTATTTATAGATAGTTTGTGACAGTTAAGACAAGATATTAACCGTGATCAAAATTTATTAAACAAATTTTGTCTAAATAATATATATATCACGCCCCTCCCGCCCGAACCGAGCCGAGTCAAGCCTGACAGACGGCGGCAACGGCACGCGTGTGGGTTTGAACCATGCCTGGGCTAGGTCCTCTCCCTTCAACAAAAGTGGGGTGCCCCTTGGGGCCCTTTCCATTGAGCAAACATCCCATATATATGTTCTTTACATTTCTTTCCCACATCTTATGTGAGACTATGCAATTTACACCATATCAAGTAGGTAATTTTGGAGTCAATTTTCTCATTCAATTCCTAATGGATTTGAACAAATAAATTTAACACGTTATACTCCTCGCGGAGGAGAACGTATAGGTGCATAGACCCGACATTTTCGGAGTGTCGATCCCACATTAAATTGAGTCTCAAAAATACTCTAATATTTAATGTTTCAAATACCATTTCTAACATTAATAACCTTAAAAGTAATTTGTGGAACTCACCTTAGGACTGTGAATTGAACTCGACAGGATTCTATTTACTCGAAAGAGCTCTAATCTTTTATTGTCATTTCAGGTTTACCCATGGGGAATGATATCCTTATGTTTTAATTTTTAATTGAAGCTAAAAGTTTCATAATTAATCTGATCTTCCTCGATCCGGAGCAGAATATATATGACTTAAATATAAATTACTATAATAAATTATTGATCTTTTTCTACTTTGGTGATTGATATTTTAATTTTTTTAATCAAGTCATTAAACTATTAATTTTTTTCACTTTGGTTCAATTGAACCTAGCTATCACATCATAAATTGATTACATTACTTGAATACATGGCATGTAAAAGTTGATGTGTACTCAAATTGTAATTAATTTAAGATTTAAATATAAATTACTACATCAAATTATTGATTTGTTTCCACTTCGGTGATTAAACTGTTGTGATATCTATTTTTTTAATTTGTTATGATAATTATTTGTTTTCCTATTAGATTTTCAAATTTAGATATTAATAATGACAGTGCTGATAATATTTTTATTATTACTTAGTTTTTATCTTTTAAAAAAATTACCTCTTAAATTAGATGTTTTCAATTTAAAAATATGTTAAGCTTGTATTGTTAAACTGTAATGTTATATTACATTTATGACCTCTTAATTTTTAAAAAATAATTTAAATTTATAATAAAATGAGTCTTCTTTTAACACATTATTAGTGTACATTATATGCCTTAAAGTTATGTCATCAATTTAAGACGTGACAAATTCAATTGAATTAAAGTGAAAAAAAATTAACAGTTTAATTACTTAATTGAAAAAAAATTAAAAGGCCAATGATCGAAGTGAAAACAGATCAATATATAATTTGAGGTAATAATTTATATTTAAGTCTTAAATTAATTATAATTTGAGTAAACATCAACTTTTACGTGTAGACACACGTCATCAATTTATGACGTGACATATTCAATTGAATCAAAGTGAAAAAAATTAATAGTTTAATGACCTGATTGAAAAAAAATTAAAAGATCAATCATTGAAGTAAAAAAAAAAGGTCAATAATTTAGAGTAGTAATATATATATATATATATATATAGTCCGGATCCAGTCCGGGATCCCGGACTCTATTAAAATTCGGACATTTTTTTTTTGCTTTTTTTTTGAAACAACTTAAAAAATATAATTATGGAACTAAAATTTTTACATAATACAGTGTTTTTGGCGTGATTTGGATGCCTATACCAAAATATTTCTGTACAGTCTGGGTAGACTGTACATACATTGGTTGGTGTAGGTATTAAAAACACACCCAAAACACTGTATTATGGAAAAAATTTGGTTCCATAATTTTTTTTTAGTTCTACAAAAAAAAATTGGGATCCGGATTTTGATCAGGTCTTGGAGTCCGGACCTGATCAGTTTTCTATATATATATATATATATATATATATATATATATATATATATATATATATATAGTCCGGATCCAGTCAGGGATCCCGGACTTTACCAAAATACGGACTGTACATACATGTTTTGTTATATGTATCCAAATCACACCCAAAACACTATATTATGTAAAAATTTCAGTTTTATAAATTTTATTTTATTTTTTAGTTGTTTAAAAAAATTAAATTTTTTTTAAAGGTCCGTATTTTAAGCATGTCCGGGATTCCAGACATGATCCTTTCTCTCTATCTCTCTCTCTCTCTCTATATATATATATATAATTATATAACAAGAACAATTTAAGATCTTAAATGTGAAACTTGTAAAGTTCGTATATAGGTTGAATATTATAGTAGACTTGAATTCTAATGGAGTACTAGGCCAGGGTTGCATGCATGCATGGCTTGATGAAGGTGCATGGATCATTTTGATAAGGGAAGAAGAAGAAAATTTCATAATTAATTGTAAAATTAAATATCTCCCAAGTTTCATTTGTGAGAGGTTTAGATTTAATTACCTTCTAATGCTTTTCAAATATTTATTATTATTATTATTATTATTATTATTATTATTATTATTATTATTATTAATATTATTGAATTTGTATATATGTACGTAACTGCATGCAGAAGAGATTGAGATGAACCATTTGAACTTTACAGATGTACGTGCAATATATGAATGTTATCCTTCATTCCTACATTACCATGCAAGCACTTTTAATTTGGATGTACTAATCTGAAATTGAAGTGGATACTTGTTAGGTTGCAGAAATATATTGAAGCTAGCTAGGACATACATATCCACTTGATGAGGTCACCTCTTCCATATATGTTTTTCAAAATGTTTGTTTATTTACAAAGTTTTAATCAATTAATCTAGGCAAAAAATAAAAATTAAAGAATCAAGTCTAACTAGTGTGATCAATCACCTTTTATTTGGATCATCATGTTGATGTCACCTGATCATGTATCTTTATCTAGTAAAGGCCATAATAATTAGCAATAAAGTAATTAAAAATTCTATCCTTTCCTTTTGCAAGCTTAATTATTAATTTGTGGGCAATTCATTTAATGAATTCAAATTAAAACAACATAAAATTATAAAAAGAAAGAACACCCAGAAAATATTTAACTCCGACGTTTCATTATCATAAAATTCTAATTAACTACAGGAGAGAAATAATTAGACACCCAAGACCAAAAGTAAAATAAAAGACATAGCAAGAGAGATTAGGACAGTATTAAAGGGACATAGGCATAACAGCATCTGCATTACACGTACATGCGAATTAATAAAACTGCATTTAATCCCACTCGATATTCATTCATTTGAAATTAACTTGATCATCAATTAATCATGCCACTGCCAAAGTTTGCTTAGGCACCACCATTTGAAAATCAACCATATCAATTTCGTGTTTTGGGATGACGGGCTTAATCTCCGAACTTACCATTGCACTCAGCTTCATCACGTCAATTATCTGTTCTCTTAGCTCTGGAAGTTTCTGGTCGTCCAGTATTATTATTGGGATTTTTAATTCATGAACTTTCTCTGGCTCCTGCAGGCTAACTTTCTTTGCATTTTTGTATATCATATAAAGCACCATTTGAATAATACCGAATGTGAATCCCAGAACGTTTGGAATCTAATAAAATTAACGAAAAGAATTAATTGTTAGTATTCAAACTAATTGGCGGAGGAAAGGATATTTCTAAAATATATATAATTAATACTTACAGCGATATTGAAATCTTTCAGCAGGAGGCCGTAGAAGAACCACATAACAGCACTTAAAGTGAGGAACAAAGATAAGAGAAATGGCATGTACTCCACGCTTTTGGTTCGGATAACTTGCCTCTGTATATATACCATACATGCTAAGATTAATATATATTTAGTAATATGAAAATGAAATTCGAAATAAGTCCTATTATATTATACATATAATTAATTAAGGGGGATATATAGGAATTGAATTAATGAAATATATTTTGGTACCACAACACATAGGGGTGCAACAAATACGCTCAAGGAAAACACAAGGCAAATCCATCCGACAATAACAACACGGGCTGCTGCTCCTTTTGCGACAAGTTGAGTTAGTCCAATGATCACACCAAACCCAACAACATTCATCCCAACTAGTAGATTAATGGTTTGAATCTGCATGCGCCCATCAATTAAATAAATGCAATTAGTGAAATTAAATCCAATACTATATATATATATATATATATATATATATATATATATATATATATATTGGACCCTTGTATTAATAATATTACCTTAGCTTTCTTTGGGGCATAAAAGAGGAAGAAGCAGATGTAAATGGTCTGCATGACACAACCAACTGAGTTAATGGTGATGAGAAGCAAAGCGTTGGACTTGAGCAATGCGTAATAAATCCATAGCATCGCACTGAATAACCCAACCACGTAAGGAACTGATTGAAACCCTTCCGTTGATTTCTTTTTGTAAACTTTATAAAATGTTGGTCTGCATGTAGTAACACCAAAAAGTAAAATTCACAATTACAATTAAAATTAATTTAGTTCAAGTAGTACGTATATATGGAAGAAAAAGTTTTAAGCAAAAATTAACACCAATATATTGTCACTTACATGGGTGCAAGAAACACCATGAACGAGACGATATTACCTATATAGAACACCAGTAACAGAAAGGTAAATGAAATAATTAATAAAACACTAATACTTAAAAGAAGACAAAAGATTACACATATAAATGTGTATATAGACGTGCATGGAGTTGACATGCATTTATTAGATATAAAGGTGTAATTATAACTATATATAGTATCTGGACTGTTATACGAGTAAGTCCATAAACAAATATATATAGTAATATAATATTATGACACTTTTTAAGTGCCAAGGTTCTGTCACACATAGTCCTCTCACGAACACCAAAATGAAGAACAATAAGTAACAAGAATCAAATGATATATATATATAGAAGAAGAAAATCAAATTGAAGGTAACATATATATATATATATATATATATGTTGATTCAATATGTATATACTACATACCTAAAAGGCCAAATGCAAGAGTCCAGTGAGCAGATAAAAGAGACATCTTAATTTCTCTCTCTAGATCTCTATTTCAACCTCAAAGCGAGATTATAGTGTTTCTGGCGAGTTGGTGGTAGCTAATTCTCTCTCTCTCTGTAAGACAAGCGCACATATGAAGGTTTGGGTGAAGCGTTTATATAGGGGAGGATAGGGGAGGGGAGGGGAGGGGAGGGGAGGGGAGGGGGACACATGAATTGAATAGGGACTAGTGTTTTTTTAATTATTGATGATTGGAGGAGAGAAAAAGAATAAATGAGAAACGAATAAATATATATTTTACTTTTTTCGTCCTTAAAACGATGAGTTAAAAGGAAAAATATGTCATCCGAAACGAAATAAAGATAAATTTAAATTTTTTTTATTCTTTTTTTATATCTTTTATTTTTTTTAACATGTATAATATAAAAAATTGTATTTTGCTGATCTAGGGAAGGAGTATATAACATAACAGTTGGTGCAGTGAAGATCTTTTTTAATTCACATTCTTTACAGCTGTTAAACAAAGACCGAGTGTACACCATATATGTACAAGTAACATAATGTAACTATGGTTATCATCATCATCATAATAATAATCATCACTAGCTAGATACGTACCCAGTACCCTAGCTTTTAGATTTCCTTCACTAATGCTCCATTGAGCCCAATTTAGATATTTTTGTATGAAACACAAACTAACGGATCCGGTTAGAATGAAATTTATTTTTAGATAAATTGATTAATTAATTAATATAATATTGACAAACATAAATTTTATATCAAAACTTTATTAATCAATTAATTAATTTATTTAAAAATAAACTTTATATTAATCACTTCCGAAACTAACCTACACCAAGCCCATTTTGCTCCAATCTGAGTTCTTAATTGCACGAAACCCCTGGGCCCCACCACCCTCTTTTTGATGCGTCACCCACACACCCACCCACCAACCCAATTGTTTTTGGTTTTGGGGTTTTGGTTTTAAGGTTTACAACTCATCATCATATTCAATTTCGGCAAAGGCTTTCGTGCTTTCTTTTTCTATATAACAAGGCCGAATAAGCTAGCTAACATGCAAGCAGTGGTCCTATATATACACCCACAAAAGCGAAGCATTGGAGATTTAAGTGCTTTGGTAAATCAAGATGTGCTTTGGTAGGCTTATTATCTAGTTTGTTTCAACTTTAATTCTATCATGGGTTTAATTTTCTAATTATGATATCATTTCTCATATGTAATAACTTAATCTTTGCTAAGTCAGATAGGGGTGTAAGCGAGTCAAATCTCAACAAACACCTTAATGATCAGATTCAACTTGACTCGAAAAATTGAGCTTGAATTCGATAAGAAATTTCTAATTTTGCACTAGATTCAATTCGAATCAGTACTCGGACCTACTCGGCTCGTAAGTACTCGACTCGTTTACAAAACGAGTTACTCATGAGCCTTAAAATCGAGTTTCAAATATCAACCATTTCACTTAATACTAAACCACTACATACTAAATTGATTATTAAACTAATGTTTATATATATATATATATATATATATATATATATATATATATATAAGTTTTTTACCTTTTATTTATGTAAAGAAATGACTAAGAATGTAATAAAAATTGACAATCAATTCATTGATTTATTCAGGTACAAACTTACACAATTTAATACTACACTTTATAAATTATAAAGATTGATACAAATATCACACATTTAGTTTGTTAGTATGGATCACACCAGTATTCGAATATGATATATGCATCGAACATGTATCGAGTATGGTTCGAGAAAAAATAAAATACTCGAACCCTAATCTGAACGAACACTGGTATATTGGAATTCGACTCGTGTATCATTAAACAGAAAACGAGTATGGATCATATTCGACTCGAATCAACTTCGAATTTAAATTTTGAATTTTAAATCATATTTTCGGATCAATCTCGAGTAAGTACCGAACTACTACGCTCTTACACCCCTAAACATACATACTAACTGCATGCCACTAAAATGTGGAGGCTTGGGCGTCAATTTATCATATATATTAGCCCATGACCCAAGTTGCTAATTAAATTCCCTTCCTAGTTCAAAATTAATACGTAGAAAAAAACGGAGCCTGCCTTAATTTCTTCCTTGCTCCTGTCGTGAGAAGGGTAAGATAGTAATATATATTTATATATACTCATATAATATGCTGCCTATTATTTTATTTATTTTTTCTTGTATGGATATTAATTCCTTTACTTCTCGATCCTTCGTAATTTGTTAGCCAAACATTAGTTTAAAAAGAACGAGATTAATTTCATTGAGAGGAATTATAGACCATCGATGCCTCTTGCCTCCAAATTACCTGCATATCCAAATTACCTGCATAGCCAAAAGGTTGGTTTTGGAGAGCGTATTCATTAATTGGTTTCCACTTAATTGGGAGAATTTTGATTTGTAATTGCACATGATGGTGCTTCTTATTCCATCACTTTCAAAAAAAAAATTATTTATAAAATATATGATAGATCATGTCATTTATACTATTTGAGAACAACATATTGTTTAAATTATTATTATTAAAAAAAACTTTTTTTGTAAAATAATTGTTTTTGATAAATTAGACATTTTTGCCAAAGGAAAGAGTATTTATTTATATATATAGAATTGTTAAATCCACAACAAAAATATCGCTGTAGATATATAACGACAGTAAAAACCGTCGCTATATATAGAATCTATAGCGATATTTTTATTATGAAAATAATATTTTTTATTATGAATTTAATAATTTCCTTATTTATATTGGACATGAAATTACTCATACATAAACTATAGGAAATGAACAATGAGACGGTGCGCAAGAGGGCTATGCATGCATCAAGACTTGGTCTTTAATTTTGTCGACTCGTGCCACACACATATATATGTGTGTTAACGTGAAAATTTGTCCGCCCACAAAATTATCTTAGGAGCGGAAAACTTGTACAATAAGCAAATTATCACGTTCGAAAAGTTTGACGATCGGGATTGTCGGGAGATAGTTCCGATGTAAGAATCAGTACAAGTCAGAAACGTCAATAATGGAGAAATATAATTGCTCTAATGAATAACAGTAAAATAATTGTGAGGTATAACCTGGAACCTGAATTAATTATGGCCATGTATATATAGTTGATCACACCTGCTTAATTTTATGTGCTCTTCCCATAGTAGGAATAGAAGTCTTTATGTAAAGTCCTATTATAACCGCAATCCTTATGATTGGATTGGATTTGGTTTTTGTCAAGTTATATATGTATGAGAATTATAAGTTAATTAGGATTGTGAATCCCTCAAAAGTGAAGTCTCTTAACTGAAATATTCTGACACGTAGCGTGGTCCACTTAAATATTTGAACCCATAAAATCAAGCCCTAACATTTTCCCCCACCCTCTTATTATAAGGAACTTAAAACAAGAGAGTACATCAATAAGTCACAAAGGACGTTACCCGAAGGACGTTTAGTCTAGGATGTCAATTCGAAGGGCGTGTAGTCCCGAAGGATGTCTATCTATTCGGGAGAACGTTTATTCGTCCCAAAGAACGTTTATCCTTTCAAGAAAACGTTGTCTGTCCCGAATGTTTATCCTTTCGGGAGAACGTTTGTTCTTCAAGAACATTTATCCTTTCAGGAAAATGTTAGACTTGCACTACAACAAAAAGGCCTATTTTCGACGGAATATTCCGTCGACCAATTGGTCGGGTGGTCACTCCCCATGCTATTCTCGACCAGAAGTCAAATGTGGATAACCTTCCTTATATCTCCGTAATATTGCTCTAGACCCTTAACGAAGACTTTATATCACTACAAAAAAGTGGTTTATTAGCGACCAAAAGTTTATGCGACCGCCATAATCGGTCGCTAATGATAGCATTAGTGACCGCTATTAGCGACGAGTATCCAAACTAGTTGCTATTTGATATTAGCAACCGTCATGTCATAGCTACATGGTCGCTAATTGGAATTTTCCGCCTTTAATTTTGGCATTTATTTATCGTCTTTAATCTGCGACCGCCTTTGGTCGCTTATTGTGATCGCAGATCGTTTTGACTTTCTCAGTAGTCTGATCGTCAAGTTAATTAAAATCAGCAACCGCATGCGGTCGCACAACGCGGTTGCTGATCGTTTTAAAATAGATCAACTCCTGATCGTCTACCAGAAGTTGCAGAAAGAAAGGAAAAGAAGAAGAGAGAAAGAGAGAAGAAGGAGAAGCCGTCCGCCATCGCCGACCGTCGCTCGCCGCCTGCCGTACGCCTTCTTCGTCGCCACATAAAGGTATGTATCAATCTATCTCTTTCATTTATATATAGTGTTCAATTTGGGTTTGATTTTGAATTACATATATTGCATACTTATGTGTTTGTATGAGTTTGATTTGATTATTTAGTTTGAATTTGTGTTAGATTTATGAAATGGCAGCGAGCATGTTGATTATATAATAAAAGTGTGATATTTAGTTTCAATTTGACTTTAATTTGTGCAATTTCAAGACATGCATGTTCATAATTTGATATTAAGGATTATCTTAGTGTATTAAATGAGATAATTGCTTTAATTTGAGTTTTTTTTATCCTAATGTATAAATTTATAGTATAATTTATTGTAAGTTGTTTATAGTGGTTAGACAAAAATTATAATTAAAATAATATAATGTCCATTATTATATAATATTACTAAAATACATAACTTAAATGTTAAACTAAATTAAATTAAATATAATAACATATAAATAAAATAAATAATATAACAAAAAATAATACAAAGTAAAGTAAAGGAAATAAAAAAAAATTCTTAGTTTACTTGATTTTTCCTATACTAAAATCAACTAATTAAG
The DNA here is from genome assembly GCA_020205505.1 of Panax japonicus. Taxonomy (NCBI): domain Eukaryota; kingdom Viridiplantae; phylum Streptophyta; class Magnoliopsida; order Apiales; family Araliaceae; genus Panax; species Panax japonicus. The sequence goes on along the minus strand of CM035095.1, from coordinate 4,860,361 downwards.
TAACATTTACTTAGTTTTTACTACTAAATTTATATCAACTAAGTAGTATTTACTTAGTTAATATTACTTAGTTTCCCAATAGTAATTAAAATAAATTAAGTAGTATTAATTTACTTAGTTTTACACTATTAAATAAAAATAAAATAATATAATAACATAAATTTATATTACTTTATATAATATAAGATAATATAATATATCATAATATATTATAACATAACATGACATAACATAAAATGAAATAAATTCATTAACTTATTTACATTCCTTAAATTATTAATTTAAATAATATCATATCATATAATATAATACAAAATAATTTAATAAATAAATTTATTAAAAAAATAGAATGACAATGATTTAATTAAAATAAATAAAAGAGAGAACATATTCTATCAATAACTCAACTGCAACACTCTTAAGACCGATTTTTTTCGAATGAATATTTTTTAACCAAATATCAGCACGCATTTACTTGGCAAATAATTTATATCAAAATCTCTATCATGAAAGTATACTATATATGAATATGCGATTATTAACCATCTTTGTCTTGAATTTAAATCCACAAAGAAGTATCAACGAAATATATATAACAAATCGGAGAAAGATGAAAGTGTGCATTAGCTTACTGAAAGATAACTTGTCACAATTAGATAAAAATTAACTTCATGTTATAATGTAAAACAAAAACCTTAATCATCACCCAAGAGTAATGACTACTGGGAGAAGAGTCAAGTACTTCCTTGTACGCAAGATTCGACATAGCAGTTGCATGCAGCTAATACTTCAATTAACTGGTTCTTCGGCATAAATAAAAAAGTATGGGCTGTAGTTCATGTTTGTGTCCCATACTCGAATTGAGTAATTGAATTACTGTAGACATTCATCACTGTTCCATCATAACAGATGACAACACCCCGAAGGATGACAATTAAGCTGTTGAATAAAGTTCCAGGTTCAGCAAACCCTCTAGATGAACGAGCGACCACTTCTCTTTTAAGAGTGATCAATCATCGACTGATATGGGTCCAATTCATGAAATAAACAGCTTTTCATCACCTCAAAATTTTTAATTAGGTAATTCTCACAGAAAAGATACTTTTTTTAATATTTTTCTGAGAGGAATCGCTTCATTTTTTTAGAAAGTGGAAAACGTTTAGTTAAATATTGAAACTTCCCTTTTAATTCTTTATTTTTACCATAATTATTAAACAATTGATAGATGTAGTGAAGTTCTTACTGCATAAATATTTAATATTCTGAAAAGGAAAAAGAAGAATAGGAGATGGAATATATCCTGGTTATTATAGAAGCTGTTATTTCACAAAATGATAGCATTGAATTTAACGAGAATTAATAGTATTAGAGTACGTAGTAAATATAGAAGTTGTGTTATAACCGGAGGAGTCGGATCCCTTTTAAATCCTTATTTAAATTATCATATGATTCTCTTTTAGAATCCTCTTTAACTTGTACTCCTACGTTCTTGAATAAAAGTCAAAGTCGGATCCCTTTTAATCCTAATTAAGCACAAGTACACTAAAAATGAAAAAGTAACAAAATGAAAACCTTCCATTCAGCAGTACTGCCGTGATTATTTCATACTAGCACTCGATCATAGCACATATTCTGCGTGCTTAAATTATGTAATTGAGATAAAATAAAAAAATTATAAAATTTAGAGAATTAAATAAAAAAAATTAATATAAAAAACCAAAATTATAAGGACAAAAAATAAAATTAAAAAATGTGACACAATTGCACTAAACCTCTCCCATCAGACTTTCATATATACATGTATGCAAAGACTTCCAATTACTAAAACAAAGGGTGAGATACTGAGATTATTGGAACTTGGAATGAAATGCGCCATTCATCTTAATCTTTATCATATTTAATTTATTTTTTTGAATGTAACTAATTTAATTAGTGCCATAAAAACTCGCATCTTAATTTAGTTTATAATTACATCTAATTAGAAAGGAAAGTTCCACGTCGTAATTAACTTTTGGTTATACGTATATTTCAAGTCATCTTTTTCATGAACCACTAACTTATTACATACATAACATATTCCTAATAATTTTTACACTCTTTTTCTTATTATATTATAAGTATGGTCATACAAATATATATAGAAGTTATATATACGAAACAGCAACAATAATAACTTCATCATAATGTTACCTCAGCCATATATAACTTCCCAATTAATTTCAACTATACATATTTATTAAAAAAAATCTTCATCATTCATAGTGTATATCGAAATAAGACAAAAGAAGACTAATGATGACATCATAGCTATATTCATATTGTTAGAACAATTAGAAGTGTTGATAAACTTAAAATATCTCTAAAATAAATTATGTCTATTGTTTTGTCATCATGAGCAAGAAAAAAAATAGAAATTAATAAAAAGTGGTGCATGATCAATTCAGAATACCAAAATATACAAAGACAAGCTTTGGATTGAAGTAAAGTAGATAACATAAATATCTACAAGCAAATGTAAATACGTACGGGACATGATAATAATTGATTAATAGTAGTACATTACAAGATCGATCATATATATATATATATATATATATATATACACACATATATGAAGGCACTGGTAAACCTAATGTCACCGGCCTGATGGAAGTTAAACCTCACATCCTTGATTAATAATGAGTTAGTTGATTAAAATTAAACTTGATTGGAGGCATCCATATTATTTTTCACACGCTCTTTGTCTGCATTTTCCTCTTTAGTCTCATCATCATTTTGGGGAAGGGAATCAAGTGGAGGAGTCATTGGTTTCACAATGGTATCAGGTAGTTTCAGCTCCTCTATTTCTTTCTTGTTGCAGTTCGAGTAAATTGCATACAGTACCATCTGAGCTATCCCGAACAAGAACCCCAGTATGTTTGGAGTCTAAAATTTTCAAAAATAACAACAACGGTGCACATGCATGAATAATTAATTTATGAGTGTCGTTGTCACTGAAATATTTATTAATTAATTACAAGGATTGAGACGTTACCGTGACATAGATGTCCTTCGAGAGTAACCCATAAAAGAACCACATGACGGCACTCACTGAAAGGAAAAATGACAACCAAAATGGCATGAACTCCACACTCTTGGTTTGTATCACTTTTTTCTGCACGATATAAATTTATTGTACAAGGAATATTAATAAGAAACTATATATATGAATAATATCACTTTTTAAATCTTATATTCTTGAAAAGAATTCAAAAAAGAAAGAGCATGCATGCATATATATATATATATATATATATATATATATATATATGTTTGTGTGTGCGCGCGCATACTCACAATGATGCTTAGAGGTGCTACAAATACAATAAAAGAGAGTAGAAGATTAATCCCTCCAAGGATGTGAACTCGTTTTGGTGCTTTTACTAAAAAGTGGGTGATAAAAAAAATCGCCCAAAATGCCACCAAATTCAAGAGTACAAGTAGTTTCACTGTAAAAACCTGCAATGCCAATTAATCCATTTTAATCGATCAGTACTGTGGGGAAAGTAAACAATCTAGAGAAGTTGAGCATGCAGCGCTAGCGGCGAATTATAAATGTTTTATTTTTATTTTCTTAATATATATATATGTATACACACACACACTAAGAACAAATGTATACGTACCAAGGCTTTCTTTGGTGCATAAACAAGGTAGATGGTAAGATAAATGGTCTCAATGACACAACCGAATGAATTGATGGTCATGAGGAGGGTTGCACCCGTTCTAAGTGTCGCATAGTAAATCATAAGCATGGCACTAAATAGCGCTATCACGTATGGGATCGAGTGAAATTCTTGTGTTGATTTATTCTTAACAATCCCGTAAAATGTTGGGCTGCATGAACCAAGGTATACATATAATTAATAAAAACTTATTTAGTCATTAATTATAAAATAATAAAACCATATATATATATATATATATATATATATATATATATATATATATATCACCGATCATGACGAACATCAAACACCATTAAACTTACATTGGAGCAAGATACACCAAGAATGAGAAGAAGTTACCTGCAATAATATAGTAAAGAGAGAATTAACAAGACTTAAAACAATTCGAACATAAAAGGTTGTTACTAGAGGATGGCAAGTTCTAAAAAATGTCCAGCCTATATACATAATTAATTTGTCTTAGTTCATATATAGTTTGCAAAATTAAGTGATGACCGGTAGAGTATATATTAGGGTAGTATTCTAATGCTAAAAGATATGCCAAGTACCGCTCAGGTCGTGAAAAATAAGAAAAACAAATAAAATATGTTGAGAGTCTCATGCAGTCACGTTAAAAAGAATAATTACGTACAATGAAAAAAAAAACTATAGAGAAAGAAGAATATTATTGATATAAATTAACTTCACCTAAGACGCCAAAAGTGAAAAGCCAGGGATTGGCAAAGTTGAAGAGAGCCATTTTCTAACACCCTTTCCTCTCTCTCTCTCTCTCTCTCTCTCTCTCTCTCTCTCTCTCTCTCTCTCTCTCTCTCTCTCTCTCTCTCTCTCTCTCTCTCTCTCTCTCTAAGGATGATTTAAGGAGCAGAGACACTCCTCTAAAGAGTTAATTAATGATGGTTAAGCGAATGAAGAATTTGGCAACAGTTGGTGGACATATATATATAGGGCCAGTACGGAAAGGGAGATGTTTTATGTTGATGCATATGGATGAAGTTGTAGCTATCACATACCATGGGAATATATATATATATATATATATATATATATATATATATATAACTAGCTATTAATTATATATACCCACCAACTAATTAATTAACCTTTTTTTAGTTTTATTAGTTTTTGGACATATATAATTTGATCTATTATTCTCCCTCTATTTCAAATTATATAAAATAATTATTAACTCTTGAAACGTAATTCGACACATTTTTAAATTTGAATTTGATAATATTTATGAAAAATTACAAAATGATAAAGACAATAGTTAGTAACCTTTTATACAGTTTACAATATTAATTCATTATAATATTGACTTAAATTAATCTATGTTAATTTTGAATCTAAATATGTCTCAAATTAATTTTAAAAAATTAATAATATTTTTTATTTTGGACATACATAGAAAAACTTTTACATGTAAAATTTAGTTAAAACTTATAAATGCATAAATATTCCAAGACTTTTGTTGAAGTGGACTTTTATTTTCATCTTAATTATTATTGTGTGCAGAACAGCTAATGGTTGGTAAAAAGTATGTGAATGTTAATCGGCAAAATGTAGCTTTATCTTTTGTCCAAAACAATACTACTAATTAATATTTGGAGAATATGAAGCAGAGCAGACTGCAGAGCAGACTGCAGAGCAAAGATCCATTAGCGTTTTATCGTTACTCAAATTTGAAGGGATAGCTATTTAATTTGTATAACAAACTACTAAATGATTTAAAATTTTCCAAATGCAACATCAATATTTATGCACCTTGCCATCTACAAACACGTAAAATGTAGCTGGAGAAAGAAAGTTAATGTTGCTTGGACTATATATGTTTGTCCATCTTTTGTTAGAATAAACAGGTAAAATAAAATTTGTGCAAAATATTTGTACATAATTATCGATCTGTCATTATCAATAGACTGATATAAGTTTTAAAAAATAGAGGTATGCATCTGATAATTAATAGCGTGATTGAAATGCAAAAGGAGTTTTCGATAGGCCATAAGTATTAATTAGGGCTGAGCAAAGAAATAAATTGTCTTTGAAACTATACCAAAAAATACACAAACCGTACCAATTAAAATTACACCAACGGTTTCGGCGTATACGTACGGCGGTTTTAGATAGGTTGAAAATTCGAATTTAAGGTTTGGGTTTGGTTGCTGACCAAAACCGCATGTATAAAATCGAAACCGCACCATGCGATCAAGATATAAAAATCAAGTTGTCCAAAATGATTTATAAATTTTAATATGAATATGATTGAGTTTACCATCATCATCATATTATAATAGCAATAATAATTTACAATAACAAGTTCTCCAATAAATTTTATTAACTGTTATCCACCATTATGTTTATATAAATACATATCAGCTTGTATACATATATATTTTCTATTTTTCTAATATTATTACCCTAAACTTAAATGGTTAAACTTATGTATTATTTTTTTATATATATAAGTAGAGTGTTATATATGATAACAAATTTTATCGATATTAAATAAATACGAACAGATACGTGAGATATATATGATAATAAGCATGAGACTCATTAAATAATTAAATTATTTTATTTATTTTATGTTCAACGTTAATTAGTCACACTCTACATTATATAAAACTGAATTTACGGTTTGGGTCTGGTTATATTTAGCTTTTGTTTAGACAAAATATTATAAGTAAGGTTGTGTGTATTATCAAAGTAATATTTAATATTGTGTGATGTTAAATTGTTAATTTAAATTGCATAAAATTTTATTGTTTCAATTGGTTTAATTTGGAACAGAAACCGCACCAAATGAAATCGCACCGTACCAATCACGATTTCATGTACGATTTTGAATTTGTCAAACCGTACCTATATAATTTTAATTTTATATGCGAGTTAGAATTCAAACCGCACATGCTCGCTCTAATAAGTATGCATGCATTGCATGGCATGGCATCAAGCATGCCATTAATTAAAGGGGTGCCATGTTATATTGTTCCATACTAAAAAGTCGGTTTGTAAGGCATTTTTTTTTTGTGTTTTTTAAGATTAAATAATAATGACTAAGACTTGATTACCATTTCAAATGTTTAGAGGTTAATTAATAAATTTTTATATCCCTAAAAAAATTAATTAAGATGTCTCGTTCAGCACACCTTTTCACGTGACGATTCACAAGGCATTTGCATGCAGTTCCCATCCCTTGGCATCTTGACACCCATTTCTCACTAAGTACTTATTTACGTACAAAAGCACTTTTAGTTAATTATAATTCGATCATATATAAATTTACTCCCACTTAGTAACCTCTGAGTGTATAGATTTCTCATGCCCTAAGATCAATCAACGACATGTGTAACACAGGGTTCATAAGAACGCCCCAGTCCTGTCAACTTTCATCAGCAAATGCTTATTGCGGTCTATCTCATAGCTTTTTGACTGTAGTGGATTCAAAAGTGTTCCTCATACTGTTACCCACATACATCTATACATCTGGCTACATTTCATCCCATGAAATTTCCATGAATCTATCCAATCATATATATATATATATATACACTAATCACCAGTATTATATAAGCCTTCCCCGTGAACAACTTATCTCAAGACTCAATATATGGTACGTTATCATTTCCAATTAATATTAAAGTAGATGCTTAATTAGCAATATATGGGTTGATTACTTGATTGCATATTAATTACAAGTAATTAAGAATATTGTTATAAACATGAAACAAATTAAGTGAATATAGTAGCTAGCTTAGTACGTAAATGCTAAAACGCTGTCTTTTCAGAAGGGTTAGGATAGATTTTGGATCGTACTAGGTGGGTGGAGTTGGGATATAAAATAAGTTGGAAGGATAAGATAATCTTAATTAGTGGGTGTGTCTCTCACTATTAATTAGAATAATAACGGAAAGGGTGGATTTAGCTTTGCAGAATCTTTGATAATCAAAGTAATCTTCGTTTAATTTGACAATCCTTATATGGTAGGATCTTAATCTTTCAGTAACGACTGCTTTAAGAGTTTTCAGATATACTTAATTGACTTCAATTATTTTTGGGTAGGCTTATATCGTACGTACATAACCCCCGATTATGTTTTTTTCTCTTGTGGTTGATTCCCAATTCCCAATAATTGGGCGGAATCATTTATATGATCCGATCGATTTACATGCTCCTTGCCTAACTTCTAATCTTCTGCCAATGTAATTATGATTGAGACATTTGTTCCGCTTAAAATTAATTAATATCATTTTACTGTTAAGTCTCAATCATTTTTATAGTAAACTTAACCGCCCATTCATTAAAAAATAATAAATGTACGCAGTAGATCAATGGTGAAGCTTCTTCTTTTATTGCACTAAAAGTTTAAACTCTTGTAGAGATTGACGATAATATAATAGTATTTGAACATAAGATGGTGTATGTATTCTTCTATATATTAAGTCTAAAGTTTAAGTTATTAGATAAAGTTTTTAAAGTATAATTAGCTATATCGATATATAATGAGAGTTGAATACAGATCAATGTCTTGTTCTTGTTCTATATATATTGTGTTTATGTTAACCAAGAATATATATATTTATATAATAGAATTACTTAAAAAAGCTTAATTAATCTACAAGATTGCGTAATAAAGTTCCTTAAACTTGAGGATTGAGAGCACTATATATGCACCACAAACCCACCCAGCTTTTCCTTTTCAGCTTTCAGTTACTATTCTTTTGGCCACGACACTGTTTATGCATTCCTTTACTTTGTCCCCTTCTTTATAATATTCCATTGTGCAACTACCCTAACCACCACTTACTAAACATAATTATCATAACCGTGATAGGTAATTAAATGTATTTTTTCACCTGAAAAATTTAAAATTCAGGAGAAAAATGTACTTCAATCAAAAAAAATAAATTATATATATATATATATATATATATATAGCAAAGGGAATATGCTATTTTTTGATATATGACTATATGAGTTATCATAACAGAACAGAAGGGTTTTTTTTTTACTTCTTGAAACTTGGGGGAGTTCTCATGTAAGCGAGCAGCGAAGCCTTTGGGTAGCCATTAAAAAGGATCATTGTACTCATATATTTTTAATTTTCAAGAATTGTTTCAGATGATAACTTCAAGCCAACTCTATTATTGAGCTAGCTAGCTAGCTAGCTCTTTCCAGGTGGAATAAAGCTATACCAGCAATTTAATTTCTAGATGTTTTAAAATACCAAAAAAACCTGTATATATTACTTCCTCTGTTCCTAAAAGATTGTCGTTTTAGAAGAAAAATTTGTTTCAAAAAATTTGTCGTTTACAACTTTCGAGGAGAATAAATTATTTACTTTCCTATATTACTCCTACCTTCTCTCATTGTCCTAAGAAATTATCTTCCTTGTATTAATAGTTTTCAACTTCCCATAAAGGGGTAGTGATGGAATTTTAAACAAATTTTATTTGGTAAATAATACTCCCTCGGTTCCATTTTATCTGTCGTTAGAGATCAATGCATAGTTATTAAGGAAAGTAATGATATTACATTCTTAAGTGTAAAATTAAACTCAAATTACTAAATTGCCCTTTTTTGTTTTTGTTTTTTGTAATCAGTAAGAGTTATTACTATTAAGGGGTTGTTTGTTTAGAGCTGAATGGAGCTGAATCTGAATTGCTGAATCGGTCAGTGCGTTTGTTTTGGTCTGAATGGCTGAATCGGTAAGATAGACGAGCTGAATGGCTAAGTCAGATTTTTTGAGCATAATGAGCAGCTGAATGAAGTAAAAAAAAATTAAAAAATTAAAAAAATATATTAACTATTATATTAAGTAATATCAAATAAACTTACAACAATTTTGAATTTTTTTAGAAAGGTAAAATAATAAAGTTTTGTCATTTAGATGTTTCAGACATTTCAATTATCAAACAGCTTTTTTCATTCAGATTCAGATTCAACTCATTCAGATTCAGCTCATTCAGATTCAGATTCATTCAATTTTTATCAAACACCCCCTAACTCTAATACTTTTGCTCTTCTCCATGTCTGCTCATCTTCTATCGCTCTCTCTATCTTTACTTTCTCTCTCCTCATCTTATATCACAATATAGCTGAATTTTCTCACCCTTCCCTCTATTTACGTCATCTCTCTCCTCTCTTTTTTTTCTACTCACAGCCTAAAACTCTCTCATCTAAAACTTCAAAGTTTCTATATGAGGTTTTTTTTTCTTTTTCTCCTAACCATTTTAGATAAGTTCTTATAAAATCCTGGTGCCAAAAGATTGAATGTAAAATGACCACAATTTTTTCTTTTTCTTTAGGTTTTAGATAAGTTCTTGTAAAAAAAACTACTTCCACCATGAATTCAAACTCCTTACTGATGATAATTAAAAATACACAAACTCATGGGTGATAGTAAAAGAGTCAGATCTAAAGGAAGAGATGAAGAAGAAAAAGAAGAGAGAGAAAAGAATAAGTAATTGCAGGGATATATATGGAGGAAAGAGAAAGAGTATTGAAAATTGTGGACTATTAATCTTAAGAGTATTTTGGAAAAATTTATAATTGTTTCTCCTAGAAATCTTAAAATGTCAGATATTTTAAAATTAAAAATTTGCTCTAAAACGTCAAATAAAACAGAACCAAGAGAGTACTTTCTTAATTCATGTACTAAAATTTTAAACGATAATCTTTTAAGAACGAAATTACTAGTATTTATTATTCGTGACGACTTGGCACCAATCACCACAATATATATTTTGGTTGTCCTCTGCATGCAGTTGACTTAAGCTCAAGGAAACTTGTTCATGTTAAAAACATTAACATTTTGATATTTTCTGTTTATTTCTTACACATACGACAAGGAGGGTTGGCCCGACAGCATAACATATTGATCTTTAATTAATTAATTTCAAGGAAAAATGACAAGCTCAAGGTACGCACTAACTAGCAACTATAGTTAATAAAGACATTCATGCATGCATGCCTGCCAGGCGGCTATGTAGTGGAAAATATCCATATAATACTGCATGCAACTATTTTTTAAAATGATTCTCATTTGATTTGATTTGTAAAATATTAACATTTAAATTATTATGAGAAATTATTTAAGTATGTGAAATACAACATTAACATGTTTGCATCAAATAATATATATTTTTGAGTAATTTATAATATTAATTTTTTTATTTTAATTATTTAAAATAAAATAATATCAAATTTTAAATTTTGAAATTTACTTCAACTCGATATATCTTTTTTGTAAGATAAAAAGAATACTAATAATAATTGAAATAAGCAAAGTGGAGGTTGATAAGGTGACAGATTTCAAGCAACCAAGCCAATAATTAGATTAATCATGAGAAGCAGCTGATTAATGTGCGGAATTTCACGTGGTCGGTCGTGCATGGAATGGAAGTTTGGTCTAAACAGAACTCGACGACGTCGTTATTCTCTACTAGTAGTATAAAACTTTTTGCCAAAGTGCGGCGCCACCTAGCTGCTACTACTATTATATAAACATATTAGTCGTATCTGGATTTACGTGCGAAGGGGAAGAGAAATTGTCGGTGCTAAAAAATAAATGAGGCAAAGGGCGAGATCAGGAGGATGAAGAACGGAGGAGAATCTGAGAGTGAGAAAGTAATTTTTTATCTTTTAAAATTAAATATTAAAGATGATATAATGGACGGTAAAATTTATTACAAACTTTAAACAATTGTAATCAATTATTAAAATAAACGAAAAATTTAAAATCAATCGTGTTTTGTTAACTAGAGAACTTAAGTCGTTGAGCTTTATGGTCTAGTGGTACGTATGTACATACTTTTTCTCAAACCCAAACACCAATGACTCGTAAGATTTTGACTGGTGAACAAACAAATTCATTACTCCCTTTGATTTATTAAATGATGAAAACTACTACTCCATTTGTTAATTAATTACGACTACGTACTAGTATATATATTTTTACAGTCTCTATTGATTCTGGTCACTGCACGCTACAATTACCACTCTCTACTATTATTATTATTATTATTATTGATAATAATATTAATAAACATAAAAGTTTAAATTATTAACTAAAATTTTATTATTATATTACTATTACTAACTTGCCAATTTTAGGATGATAAAATGTGTTCTTAATGGAGTACTATTTAATATCTCATGAGTAATTTTTTTTTTAATGTGCACAACTAGTTGTGGACAAACATATTACTCTTATGTATTTTCAATATAAAAAATAAATGTAAAAGGTTAATAAAATTTATCAATAATCTAAATAATAGGACTAGCATATAACTAGTCATTCACAAGTAATTACAAAAAATTGTGAACATATAACTAGTCATTTTCCATCGATGCGGTGCGTCCGTTATATTATATAATTATAACTTCCTATATTTCACAGACTACTGAGGGTTCTATTGTGTAGTGGTTAGCACTCTGGACCTTGAAACCAGGGACCTGGGCTCGACTCTCGGTAGGACCTCTCTTCCTTTTCGTTTTAATTTTTTTAAAAAGCGCAAAGGAACTTATATATTTTACCAGACATCAAAAGCCCAAAAGAATCGATCTCGTGGCACAATTATCCAAGTAAATAATTGTTCTTAAAATCCAAATGGATCTTTTTAGTTATGAATAAATTGGGCCGATGAGCAATTAACTACAATACTACTATGAACGAACAGAACATAACAGAAAAGCAGGGGGAGGGGGGAATACAAATACACTACTAATTTGTATTCGAGGATTAAAAAGGAAAAACACATTTGTCTCATATTGGACTTTATTTAAATCGCATAAAAAGATGAAATCATTTATTTATTATAAATGTTACTAGTAGGTTTTACGAATAGTCAAAGATTGTAGTGATCACAAATTAATGGTATGGAGTCGGACCTCCTTTTCTAACAGATTAAGTTGATAGCAGTAGGTAAAATTAATGTTACGTTTGGATTGAATTGAAGTAATTTAATGGAGAGTGAAATGATTTATTTTATTTTGGTTAAAATAAGTTATTTCATACTCCCTCTTCTTAAAAGAATAAATTTATAAATTTAGGAAGAATAAAAATGGTTCAATTCATCCCAATCGCAACCAATCATAATTTTTTTTCATTTTATAAGTATGAGTCATTACATTCTCACATTTATTACTCCAATCCAAACGTAGCATAAGTGTTACTAGCAGTTTTTTCTTATTTTTTTTTCTTTTCTTTTTTTAATATATATCAAAAAAAGGCCACTCAAACACATGCCATGCATCACGATTTTCAAGCCGGGCGGATTTAATAAGGGGCAACATATATATAGATGTAGATATAAGAGTAGTCGAGTAGGAGCAAATATGTAAGTGAATAAATTTAAAAGGACAGATTAATGGAAGAGTTAAACTTAAAGGAAGTAACAAAAGAATTCATTCATATTCTAAATATAAAAACAAACAAACGTAGATTTATTTTGTTTATATCTTCTATACATCTTCGCCTTCGTAGTTTTGCCACTACTTCTACATCTTTGCGGCTTCGACATTGGGCCCACTACTTCTATATCTCCATTATGGCTCTACCTCTTGTGCATATTAGAGTAATCAAACTTAGAAGGTAACTAAATTAGGGATTTTTTTGTTTGATAATTTAAAATTTGTGGTTTGTTTGAATTTGTGGTTGGTTGAGAACTTGGGATTAAACCCAAATTAATTTATTTGATGTATTTGTTATATTTTGGACTTAAAAGGTAACTAATTAGGGCTTTTTGTTTGATAATTTATTTAAATTTATTGTGGCCTTGTGGGTTAGGTACTTTCGGTGAGTACAACTGTTGTTATTGTTAATATTGGATGAGCATATAATTTTAGTGTTCAAATGAAATGATGCAATTGTGTCGAGAATTGAATTTGTGTCAAATTGTTTTTGTCAACAGTTACACCTCTTTCATTTATGTAAGTTTCAATGAGAGTTATGTTTTCTAAAAAGATAAAGATAGGCACTGAAATAAAAAATCAGAAATGTATTCATTTTTTTCCTACAATGTTATTTTTTCAAAATTTCTTCTAATACTTCTTGTAGTTTTATGATTTTTCAAATTTGAATGCTAGTATTAGAACTATGTGGTTAAACGAAAATTAATCATTTTTCTTAAATTCACATGAAGCACAAGATGCACAACAATAAGTCTTAAAAGAAGCAAAAATAAATAATTATATATTAATTTACTATTACTCTCATGTTTACTTTTTTAGGACAAATAAAATAATTATCATAAACAAACTCTACAAAATGAAATTATAAAAAAAGATACATCGAGGCTTATTTGAAACTTATAAAAAAATATCAAAATAGGTTTATATTTTAAAACTAATTCATGAATTTGTTTGAATATAGAAAACAAATTTGATTTGAGGCTTTAAGCATTTGAAAATTTGGGAAATCATTCAAATTGAACTATGACAAATAATCGAATTAAATTTTTAAATTGTATCTAAATACTTTTTATTTGAATTTTTTTTAATTTAGATTATGAGTATTTATTGTAATTTATAAATATTATTATGATTAATTCAATTTTATTTATTTAATTTAAAAAAATATATTTAAAATCCGTTCATGGAATATTCTTTTATACTCCAAGATGTTAATCTATCTAATAAAATACAAATGATTTTGAATTTCCCGCTCACTCAATAAATCATCTGGGCCGTCCAAAGTTTGAGATAAATCTCACCGTCCATACATCTATCTAATAAAATACATCTATCTATCTAATCTATCTAATAATGATTTTGAATTTCCCGCTCACTTAATAAATCATCTGGACCGTTCTAATTTTGAGATAAATCTCACTGCCCATACAGTGCCGGAGTCACGGGACCAAACTAGTATGAAAATAAGAAGGATTTTAGTGGTAGTAGTAGTAGTAGTAGTTTTCCACCTTAACTTTTTATAATATGCTTGTCTTGTGAGTTGTCACTCGACTCAATTACTAGTGCTCTTCTATCCAATTATATATGGACAATTTGTAGCATATGTACTAGCATCATTAATTCACACATGAAAATCAAAACTGATGAGATGATTTTGGCAGCCGCGAATGTAGTACTAGTAATTAGATACACCTTCCTTGCCTTAACTTAATACCAGTCCTTTTAATATTAAAGTAATAATTCTATAATATTAATTGTACATATTATATATATCTTTGTATTAAAAAAAGAGAATATTATTTATTGAATAAAAAATATATTCAATATTTGTGATAATATTAGAAACTATACAAGTAATAGTACTTGCTTAAAATTTTCAAACGATATTCTAGTGACATGCATGGGAATTGGGATGGTCAGTCCAGTTTCTATATATGCATGCATATCTGTCAATTAACTTTTCTTTGAATTATGTTGAATCCTGAATTATTTTCCTGCGAATATACACTGATCGAGTCCAGTCTAATGGTAACTTTTTGAGCTCAATTTATTAACTAATCGAGATGGACTCAAATCAATCTATTATGCTATAGATAACAAGACAAATACATATTTTATCCAAATTAATTGAATTACTTTAATTGGTCAGTTAGTTAATTCAGAGTTCATCACCTCAACCCCAACGGAAGACGATAAAAGACGACGAGAAAGTTGTGCATAGCCAGAGAAAAGAGACGAGGGCTCAAAAAGGAGAAAATTACAAGACTCAATTTGTTGCACCTAATTGCAAGAAAAGAAACAAAAATGTATTGTAACATTACTTTTTAATAATGAATTGTCTTAAATTGTTCTTTTATTTATGTACGTAATTGTGGGAAGTGGTTAGTATGAAGTTAACTTTGGTCAATTGATCAATACAGCGTCGACATGCAGGCGAGAAGTGGTCTTTTTCTTTGCGTGTCAGCACTATATTTGTTAATTAATCGAACTTATTATAAAGTTGATTTCATGATAATCGAATCCGTATTGATGTATTAAAATATGTATATCACATATATGTGTATGGATGTGATACATTAGTGGTGAATTGAAATATGCATAATTGCATACTAATGGACAAAAGCATGGTTTTTAATTATTAAAAGAAATTCACATGGGATCATGCCCCCTCTTATATTATGATTTCTGATAGAAAGTAAGAGGGTCTATTCAATTAAGACTTTTAAAGATTTTAAAGACTTTTAAAAATTAGTTATATTTAATCAAGACATTTAAAGAGTTTATAAAAGTTAGGTGGTATTGAATTGGAACTTTTACAAAGTCTATCAAAATATTTTGGTATTCAAAAAGTCATAAAATTTTAAGATTTCTATCAAATGGTAGAATTTGACAGACTTTAAAAGAAGAGATACTCATATCCAAAGTCTAACCTCATCTCTAAAGACTTTCAAAGACTTTTAAATATTTGAGAAAGGGAGAAGATGAATATAGATAGAGAGATAGAGAAAATCAAATAAAGAAAATAAAAGAAAATACTATATGTGTGTGTGTGAGAGAGAGAGTCACTTTCTCTCTCTACCTCAGTCCTCTCAAAATAAAAACTCCAAAAGAGAAAAGAACTATTATAGCAGGTGAGGAGAGAGAAAAATGAGAAGGGTTAAAAAGAGAGTAGCTTTAAGAGTTACAAATAGAACCAATGGTATAAATAGAAACCACAAATATTTTAATATAATTTTAAATTTATTCTCTCCCATAAAAAAACTCATTTATTATATTTGTAAGTATTAAGGAGGTATTTTATTTTATGTTTATTTTTAAAAGTAATAAATTTGTTAATTATGTAATTTATTAAAAATTATAAATTGTTAGTTTAGTAATAATGACTTGATAGAAAAACGACAATGCACAATTTTAAAATCGAAATTGTTATTTTATATTATTGCTAGTAGAAAATGACTTTTTTATGAAAATATAAAAATTATAAAATAGGACATTTTCTTGTAATAGACTGGGTTTAATTTAATAATTCAACTTTAACAATGTCTTTTATTTCAAATTAGGTTGTGACATGGTCAAAATATTTTAATATTATTTAATATCGTACTCGTTTCATCTAAAATATAAGATCTTTGTTTATTTTTTAGCAATTAATATATGATGCAATATATATTAGAAGTATACAAAAATTTATAAAAATCTTGGTAAAAAGTTTATAAAGTATGTGTAAGACTCTAACTTTTTAATAAAGATGATTTTTTCTATAAATATCATTTTTAAATATTATAGAATGAATTTGATATAATGTTATAGTTGTGGGTAATATTTATAAATTTTGCAAAGTACGCAAGTTGTTATATAATATTCGATTGGTCAGGAGAATATTCGTTTTAACAGAAAATATTCATACGACGACACAATCATTAGTGGACCCCTACAACAGAATTATTGTCGGATTGAGAAAACGACAAAAATATTTTTATAAAAATAACGGCAGAAGTTTTACAGTTAAAATTGTTGAACTACTCGGTAGTAAAAGTACAGTTGTGACGCCCCCAAAATAGGTATACATCACTCATTCTGAGTCACCAATTACATGGTATAGAAACAACTACAACTTTTATTATTACAATTGTCGTGCAAAATACGACAACGCACATGCTGTGAGTTTAAATACAAATATTATCTTCTAGACAATATCCACACTCAAATAAGTCCTCATTACATTTATTGATACACTATTTTATAAAAATGGTGAGGACTGCTAAGACAACTGTATAGGACCATCACTCTTTACCCCGACTGGTTCCTGCTACATTCTCACCTCCTGAGAAGAAAAATAGAACAAAAAGGAAAAGGGTGAGCTCAACTAGCCCAGTAAAGAACACTATAACTAAGATAAAGAACAATAATTTATCGTTAGCCTTCAACAAATCAGATAAAATATAATGGACAACCAGTTTTAGATCAATATTCGCAGCGGAAATAATAATTCATTAGAAGAATTAAGTAGAGAATGAAATCTACTATCATCTATGAATTTAAAATTCTATCATCAATATTTTATCTCTGTAACATCAATCAATATACATTTTGCATCAAATATTCATCTTTGCACTACGGGCCAAAGATATTCATCAGGTAATCATTCATCTTTGCACTACAGGCCAAAGATATTCATCAAGTATCACCATTAACGACTGATTATGATGAAAAATATTTTAGAGAACGAATCCAGTGAGATAGAAGAATAAATATTAGGAATTCGTACTTTAGATTAACCAAGTTTAAAAACGCTCCATAATAAACCATAGTGAAGAATAAGGATCACAACAGATAACTTGGAAGGAAGAAAAAAATATATTTTTTTCTTTTGTGAACAGTAACCGTGAACAGTACTCGGTCATGAAAAGATCCAAATTTAATTAAAAGTTCAGACCAATATTCCTATAAAATGATATTAGATGAAGCGAAATTTCTAATCATTTCAGGAATTATAGAAGCAATACTTACCATAGTACGTTCAAATTCAAGAATACGAGATGAAATAATATCGCTTACATAATATGGAGTATGAAAGAAAATAATATTTTTCACGAGTATTGCAATAAAATAATATCATTTACCTTTGTAGAAGCTGGACTTGACTGGAATATCGGATATTATTCTGAGAAAATCTTGCAGAAAAACTACGCTCAAAATATTCTTATACTCAAGAAAATACTCACAATACTGTAGAATAAGAATTTCTGATTATGAAGGTGTGATTGAGGAATGAGGGTTATCCCTCTATTTATAGTGCAGCTTCAGAGAAAAAAATAGACTGCTTAGCCAAACTTTTCATGCCTAACTCCTTAATTTTTCAATGTTGGCGGCCCACTCTTTGAAAACTAGCTTGCAGAAATCAAATTCACCAACCCACTTCCACCAATCAATGGCCTAATTTCATTGCAGGATATGTTTTTGAGCCACCCACCCATTTGAAACAATCTACTTTGCAGACAAATCTTACATTTTGCAATAATGGAGGGCCCACACTATTTGAAACACTAGCATAAAATGTCTTTTCAGGAGAATTCAACTTTGAAAAAAATAATCAAAAGCATACTACTTTTGAAAACAAAGAAATGGTTTGCATGAACCACATCAACCACCAACCACTCATAGAAAATAACGGACAAGCTATACAATTTGCTCACTTCTTTTCTTTAATCACATGTATAAATATATATATATATATATATATATATATATATATATATATAATATTATTAGAACTATAATAATATATTTGAATGAATATTTTATCGGAGAAAAGATAAAATACCAACTTTTAACAAATGTCACATGCTAATAAAATTACTCCGTTTAAATTCACATTGAATAAATATTTTCTTATCATATAAATAAATAATTAATTATTCATAAATAATATTACAGAATCATAATAATGACAACCAAGCTGTTTCCAGAAAGAGGGGGCTTTCCAATAAAGACTTCTCCTTACTAGGCACGCAATTAGATGACCTAACCTCTCCTTGACAGAACTGTCTAGACATTGCCAATAATACTATCTAATGATATTATTCAAATAATATGAATTATTGATCGGATAATGGGAAATAATGTGCAATGACAATTATTGAAACAACAATAATATAAAATATCAACACAGCAATTATTGAATCAATAAAATAAAATATCGAACAGTAATTACTGTAACAATTATTGAGTAGTGCCTTCTTACGTAAGAATCAATAATTCAAAAAATATTGTGCAATACCGTGTGCTACTGTGCAACCACGCGTATTACTTTATTTTAACCACCGGATAATCTAATAGTGTTAACGATAATAATTACGTCGTTATTTATAACAACTCAAATTTGTCATTTTCTTCATCCGACCGTTATTATGTTATGGGGCCCGCAATTGACTGCGTCGTCGTATGAATATTTTCGACAAAAAGAATATTCTACGACCAAACAAATATTCCCAGACAACAATGATTATTTTATAACCACTTGCTTATGTTGTAAAATTTGCACATTTCACTCATAATCAAAGTAATATGTCAATTAACACCTTTTTTATTTCAAAATAATGAATATAGAAAATTCAATTTTTTTATAAAAAGTTGGGGTCTTACAACAGTAATACGTGTGGTTGCATAGTAACACACGGTATTGATTATTGATGCTTACGTGAGAAGTCACTCAGTTTTGTTCAATTATTGCTTCAGTAATTATTGCATAGTATCTTACGTTATTTGATTCAATTATTGTCGATATTTTATATATTATTAAATTAATAATTGAGATGACAGAGTTATTAATATTGTTATTTACATTATTAACGATGTCTAGAAGTTCTGCCAAGGAGAGGTTTGGTCACCTAATTGCGCGTCAATAGGAAAAAATCCTTATTGGAAAACCCTCTCTTTCTTGGGAACGACCTGGTCGATTAATATTGTGAATTATAATAATGATGATAAGTGTTGTTAGATATATTGAGGTGTCTTTTTATGAAGTCACGGAAGTTTATATATATATATATATATATATTGTTTTATTAGTATTATTAATGTAATAAAACAGAAAAGTTTTTTATATAAAACATAATACTTTTATAAAGTTATTTATTTTATTAGACAATAATTACAATATATTATATTTTATTATGCATAGTGTTTGTATAGTAAAATCTTTTTATATAAAACAAAATATTTTTTATAAAGTTTTATTTTATTTGATTATAAATAGAATATATTATATTTTATTGCATAGTGCAGAATAGTATCCTTTCTATTTTCCTATAAATAGGATGCTTAGTTAGAATTGAAAATCACACCAAAAGTTTAGAGAATTCTTCTATAATCTTGAGCGTATTTCTTTAGAGTTTTAAGAAGCTTTGAGCGTAGTGCAAGTTTTCTTCAAGAATATCCTCGCCTTACCAGTCGGAATACTCTTCTTTTACGGAAAGGGGTATTATTTCTTTTTTTCGTCTTCATAAAGAGAATTTTTGTTATTCCATTCTTTGTTATTATGTTGGAATAACCTGTCTATGCGAAGTACCGCATACTTGGTGAAAATCTTCTGTTATTTCATTCTTTACTATTATGTTGGAATAACATGTCTATGCGAAATACCGCATATATGGTGAAATTCTTCTGTTATTCCATTCTTTATTATTCTGTTGGAACATCTTGTTTGTGAGTTACGCATGACATGGTTCCGTTATTTATTATTCTGTTGGAACATCCTGTCTGTGCGTTTACGCATGACCTGGTTCCATTGTTTATTATTCTATTATAATATCTGTCTGTGCGTTTACGCATGACCTGATTCCATTATTTATTATTCTGTTGGAATAACCTGTCTGTGCGGTCTATCGCATGTCTGGTGATTTCTTTTGTTATTCCATTCTTTATTATACTTAGTTGGTTAAAGTTTTTGACTTCTATACTCCATAAAATTAGTGGAATATCCTTGATATTTGCGCTTCATCCAATATCTTTTCATGGAAATATTTTTCTGAGCATTCTTGAATTTTACTCTACAAAGAAGTATCATGTTGACAATTTGGACGTTATTAGTTCATGGATAAATTAATTCTTGAACTTGTTTTATTGAATTCTTATATCATTGTCATCAACCTCATGTTTATATTATGTGGAAAGTCATCTATGGCCTGTAGTGCATAGATGGACTTGATATGATTATGACCAGGGATTAATCAGTATAATCATGACCGTAATGTTATAAATGATGTGGTAAAAGTCCTCATTGGCCCGTAGTGCATTGATGGATAGTTGTTGGCATGATCATGACCATTGATGAATACACAAATATCTTTGGTCGTAGTGCATGAATAATTTGTGGTTGTGATACTAATGAATATTCTTGGCCGTAGTACAGGGATTATGTGGATTATTTATAAAAGTGATGAAAAACCTTTTTAAATCATAAAAGATAGTAGATTTTATTCTCTACTTGACTCTTTTAATGGATTGCTTGTTCCGCTGCAGTTAAACTTGATGTCTATCGTATTTTATCAGTTTAACATTGTTGAAGGCTAATGATAATTTATTCTACATTATCTTAGTCATAATATTTTTTACTGAGCTAGTTAAGCTCACCCTTTTACTTTCATTGTTCTCTTCAGAAAATGAGAACGTAGCAGGGACTAGTAGGGAAACGGAGTGACGGTTCAGACGATAGCATTAGTAGTTCTCACTATTCTATGAAATAGTGTGTTAATAAATGTATTGAGGACTTATTTTGAGTTTTAATACTGTCAAAAAGACGATATTTGTATTAAAACTCACAGCTCATATTGTATATTTAAGAATATATTTGTATTCTGTACCATGTATTTGACGACTTAGAATAGGTGATGTTTACCTATTTTAGGGGCGTCACAGATAATCAAGGAGATCAAAGACAAGCGTGATGAGAACTCCGTTCTATCCGAGTGGTTTAGACATTTTGTTTAGACTTTAATACTTTAATTTGTGTTATAGAGTTTTGGTTATTGAAATTGTAGTTGTGGCTCCCCCAAAATAGGTATACATCATCCATCTTGAGTCGCCAAATACATGGTACAAAATTCAAATACAACTTAATTATACAACAGTCATGTAAAATACGACAAAACATAATCTAAGAGTTTTAATAAGAATATTATCATCTAGACAATATCCACACTCAATGGAGTCCTCATTTCATTTATTATCACACTATTTAACAGAATAGTGAGGACTACTAATGCTATCATCTGGACCGTCACTCCGTTCCCCGACTAGTCCCGGCTACGTTCTCATTTTCTGAAGAGAACAGTGAAAGAAAGGGTGAGCTCAACTAGCCCAGTAAGAAATATTATGACTAAGATAATGCGGAATAAATTATCATTAGCCTTCAACAATGTTAAACTGATAGAATATAATAGACAACAAGTTTAACTGCAGCGGAACAAGCAATCCATTAGAAGAGTCAAGTAGAGCATAAAATCTACTATCGTCTATTATTTAAAAAGTTTTTCATCAACTTTTATCGCTGAGACTCAGCTTAATAAATAAAATCGAATCATCCCTGTAATCACGGCCAAGGATATTCATGTAATCATCAATGGTCATTACTATACCGAATAATCTCTGGTCATAATCACACCAACAACTGTCCATCAATGAACTACAAGCCAATGAGGACTTTTACCACATCATTCATCACATTACGGTCATGATTATACCGAATAATCCCTAGTCATAATCATACCAAGTCCATCTATGCACGTAAGCCAAAGATGACTTTCATCACAATATAAGCATGAGGATGATGACAATGACATAATAATTCAATAAAACAAGTTCAAGGATAAATTTTAAAGATTTATAATTTTAATTTATCCAGAAATCAATAACGTCCTAAATTGTCAACATGATACTTATTTGTAGAGTAAAATTCAAGAATGCTCAGAAGAATATTTCCTATGAAAAAGATACTGGATGAAGCGCAAATATCAAGGATATTCCACTAATTTCATGAAGTATAGAAGTCAAAACTTTAACCAACTGAGTATAATAGAATATATAAAATCGCAAATTGATTTTTGCCCGCCATGCAGTAATCCACGTAGACATATCATTTTCACAATTTAATAAGGAATGAATACGAAGGATCATTCACCATGCATACGATAATCTACATAGACAGGTTATTCCAACAGAATAATAAAGAATAGAATGACAGAAGAATTCACGAGGCGTGCGTAATCCGCACAGACAGGTTATTCCAACAGAATAATAAAGAATGGAACCAGGTCATGCGTAATCTGCACAGACAGAATATTCCAACAGAATAATAAAGAATGGAACCAGGTCATGCGTAATTCGCACAGACAGGATATTTCAACATAATAATAAAGAATATAATAACAACAGAATTCATCAGGCATGCGATAAACCGCACAAACAGGTTATTCCAACAGAATAATAAAGAATGGAATAACAGAAGAATTTCACCATGTATGCGGTACTTCGCATAGACAGGTTATTCCAACATAATAATAAAGAATGAAATAACAACCGTACCCTTACGAGTATTGAAAGAAAATAACTCTCTTCATGAATACGAAAGAATAATACTCCTTACCTTAGAAGAAAACTGAAATAGTGAGGTAGCAGACTTCTCTTCTCATTTCTTTCTATAATAATCGCTCTATAGCTTTAGTGAATTGGTGAGAAATGAATGAAGAACGAACTTCTATTTATAAGAAAATATAGTTTTAATAATTGCACGTTTTGGGGCTCAAAATATTACAGTATAATACCTTCCTCTTTTTCTTCATTTTTAATTTAGTCCTGCAAGTATTATCAAACTTGCACCACCTCCCCTAATAGTAAATAATGTGAATCAATAGTTCAATCATGTGAATCAATAGCTATAATCATGTGAAAATACGAATTACAGTATAATACCTTTAACTATACCTCAATTTTTAATTTAGTCATGCAAGTATTATCAATTGTGCACCATCTTCCGTAATAGTACAAGAATGTGAATCAATAGTACACACATGTGAACAAATAGTTTTAATCATGTGAATTAATAGCAATTAATTACTCATTTATCCGGTTAAATACCCGATTGGTCAATATAACCTCCAGACATCAATTATTATCGAAATAAATATCGATTTTCACTAACACTAATAATTCCAACACAATTGAACTATCAATTTCATCTTTAATAAACACGAACTTATTCATCATTAATATTATAATTCACAATATTTAACAATCAGGTCGTTCCCAGGAAAGAGGGGGCTTTCCGATAAGGATTTCTTCTTATTGGCGCGCAATTAGGTGACCAAACCACTCCTTGACAGAACTTCTAGACATTGTCAATATTATAAATAATAATATGAATAACTTTGTCATCTCAATTATTGATTTAATAATATATATTATGCAGATAATACTGTGACAATAATTGAATCAATAATATGAAAGATATGATGCAACAATTACTGTAGCAATAATTGAGTATAACTGAGTGACTTCTCACGTAAGCATCAATAATCAATACCGTGTGCTACTATGCAACCACACGTATTACTGTACTTTTACTACCGGGTAATTCAACAGTTTTAACGGTAACACTTTCGCCGTTATTTTTATAAAAAGATAATTCTGTCATTTTCTAACTACGACAATACATCCGTTGTGGGGTCCACCAATGATTGTGTCGTTGTACGAATATTCCCTGTTAAAACGAATATTCCCTGACCAATCGAATATTATATAACCACTTGTTTACTTTGTAAAATTTGTAAATATTACCCACAACTACAACATTATATCAAATCCACATCATAATATTCAAAAATATATTTCAAGAAAATTATTCTTTATTCATAAAATTGGGGTCTTACAGTAATAAATATCTTAAATTGTGATTTGAGTCGGTTTGATATTTATTATAGTTTGACTTGTGACATTTATTGGTTATGAAAATTATTCTTTCGTGTCTTAAAGCCTTTATATAATTTTGTTAGTTATATTGTGTTTTTTTTATAATTTCTCTTTCTATTTCGAAAATGAGGTGTTACACAATATATCAATTTATAATTATACCAAAGTTTTCGTATCATTTGTTGTATTATTTGGAGAGTGTACATACATGTATTAAAAATCATATAAAATGATTTTGATATACATACAGCTCTAAATTTTCATGTTTAATATATTACTACTATCCATTCTATACTAATTATACTAAAAGCATAATAACAAATGACACACAAAGTTTTAGATTATTATATTATTGATATACGGATTATCAGTCTAGTTATTCAAAAAATACTATGTAATTTTTATGATCGAACTTGATTAAATTGTAAACAATCGAATTTTATCGAGTTAGAGCATATTATTGAGTAACTACCGAACTTGCTTAACATTTTAATACTAATATTTATATGGGAAAAATGTATATACACAGCTGTGTATTACATAGTAGAATATGGCGACGGTTTTTTGGGCTATAGCGACGGTTTCATCCGTCGTCATAGCTATTCTGGGCTATAGCGACAGTTTACCGTCGTTATAGCCCAAAAAATCTATAGTAATAGATCTATTGTGTAATACACAGCTGTGTATATACATATAACCCTATATTTATATATTTTCCAAAATATTTTGTAATTTTCAAATTTCTTATTCTTGTAAAGAGGAAGAGAAAATATCACATACATTATTATCAAATTTATGGTTATTGTGTTTTTCCATTGATGTTGTCATAGTTGAAAAGGGTAAACTGAAAGAGAGGAATAGTTATCATATATTTAATCTTACACTCTGTTTTTGAGTTTGGAACAGAAAAGAAAAGAATAGAAATTTTAAATTAGAACAAAAAAGAAAAGAATAGAAAATTTGAAGTTTTTCTTTGTGTTGTTTCTGAGTTTTTAATGGAAAAGAATAGAAAATTTAAAATTGAGGACATGAGTTGTAATTTAAAATTTATTATATTAAAAATTGAGGATAATATGAGAATTATAAAAATATTACTTATTTTCCGTCCAAATCAGGCCAATTTTGAACGGAAAACTTTGGCAGGAAAAGTGACCAAGTTTTCTATCTGTTTCTTTTCCGTTTATTAAAAAACTCAGAAACATAAAAATTAGAAAGAAAACTTAACTTTTTTGTCCATTTCTTTTTTTTTCTGTCCATTTTAAAACTCAGAAATAGCGTTAGTAGTTTCACCAAACTGCAAAAAATAAATAAAAAATTACACATTATTCTTAATTTAATATTTGTTACAAATTACGTACATAAATTTTTGTTAATAATATTTTAACACTATATTTAATATAATAAATTAATTCTATTCAATCTCGTATTTGTTTTTATTTTGTTTTTTGAAAAAATAAGAGGAAAAAGAGTAACAAGGCCCACAGCTACCACTCCACTAACACACATACTGCCAACTCAGTAAAACATCCCGCTGTACTGTACAATAGTTGATGAGAGAGAATCAGAGAATAGTAGTAGTATACTACTAGTATGAATTAGTCAGACATTCTCAAGTCGTATGAGAAAGAACCGAAATGTAATACGTAAAAATCTAAAACAATAACAGCTCTCTTTCCCCTGTTTTTTTTCCTTCTTACCAGATTTTTTTGGTTGATTGTTGACCGCCGGAGACTTGTATTTGGCTGCTCGCCGGTGAATTGCCTTGCCGGAATGAATCTGAGGCTTTGTTGAGGAGGGCAAAAGTCAAAATCGTAAAAAGAGCCGCCTTTCTTTGCCCTTTCTGTCGAATTGACCTCTGTCGCTGCTATTATTTGGTGAATATTCTTGTTTTAGTTTTAGAGAGTTTTAAGGGAGAGAAATAAAGAGATGTATGTGGTGCCTCCGCCCAAGAGCTCCACCGACCTTCGAACTTATCAGACATGGAAAGGCACCAATGTAAGTAATCTCTCTATATGTATGTATCCTCCTGTATGTGCGTTTAGGATTCCTATTTGTGAGATTGATCTTTGTTTATATTTATAAACTTCAGAGATAGTGTACTTGTAGAAGATCGGATATGTGAGATCCAGTTCATTTGATTATAACACCCCTTTTGTCAGTTTTTCATTTGGATATTTGTATCTTGTTGAATAAGATAATTCAGGAGTTACAATTTTTTAAATTTGTTTTCCACTTTGACTTAAGCTTACCAAATTCTGGGTTTTGTTTGGGGTTCACTTGGTTACCATTGTGGTAATTTGGTTTTTGTTAGATGTAAAGATCTCCAGTAATACTGAATCGAACTTTGTGGATTAGGATGCCGTAGAGGTTCAGATTGACATGTTGTTAAGCTTTGATTCAATGATTCAGTTCTCACTAGCAACATAAACTGCCTATGAATTAATAATCAATTTAAGTTGCAAGTGAGTAATCACAGTTAAAACTGACTCTGCATTTTGGCACCAAACTGATGCTAACTGTCACTATGAGGAAATCTAGTTATTACCTGAGAAAGAGGTAGTTCGTTATAAAAAGCAAAGAACAGCAACTTTTGCTTCGAAATGACATTCAAGCAAGTTTGCTTAAAGCCTGTACTTTTTGTTAGGAAAATTGACTGGAAATGTTATATATATATATATAAACTTATCTGAAGTGAACCAAAATTGCAAGAAATGAATATGTCAAGGCTAGTACTATGAATTATGTCCTCCTTATTGGTGCTTGGAGTTAGCGGCACTTGTCTCCCAAGATACAATGACAACGTGTGTTATAGCAACACTACAAATAACACACACAATTAATCAAAGAAATGCTTTGAACTCTCTCAAAAAAAGAGGACTATGAATGACTTATGACCTGAAGACTCGAATGACTTAACTATGCTTGATTGCTTGGTTTGAATGATGCAAATGGCTACCCCTAGCCTATTTATAGGAGGGTTTAGTGACTCATCATATGGGACACAACCCCTTGAAAAGGCATGATATGCTTCTGTTCAGGCAAAAACGACGTAATTTTGGGCATGGCAGAATGAGCGCGTCTGTTCGGGCAAAAAACGACGCAGTTTTGGTAATAAACAGCGCTTCCCAAAACAACACAATTTTGATAATAAATAGCATTTCTCAAAACGACACAGTTTTGATAATAGAACTAAATAAAAAAAATTAAATAAATTCTGCTCAAAAAATATATACAATGACCCAGAGCCACGAGCCTGAGCCCGGCCGGTTGGCGGCGCGTGTGGTTCAAACCAAGCATTGGCAAGGTTCTCTCCCCTCCACAAAAGTGGGTGCCCCTTGAGGCCCAAACCCAAGAGCTAACTATTTGTATATAAACTCAATTTATTTTTAGTTCTTAACCGAAATGAGACTTAGCTTCCCACAAGTATTTATTATCATTTTTAAGGGTGATCTTTGAGAGTTAATTTCTCATTCATTACCTCATGGATTTGTGATTCCAAATACTTGATTTTAATCTACTCATGGAGTAGATCACATTGATATGGATTCATTTCAAATGATTAATTAAACCCACTTCAAATTAGGCTCAAATTCTAACACTTTTTATACCATAATTCATTTATAGCTGCAACCAGATGGAAAGGTTTGAACACCAATCATTAGAAAAGAATAAAAGAGAGATTGTTTTAGGATGACGTTTAAACAAGTCAACTATTTTTGACATTTTGTATATATACATAAATTTTCATAGAAGGAACAGGTTATGATGACATGATTCTGTATTCATTGCGTTTTGTGGTTACTGGTTGACTTATTAAATAGTTGCCATAAGTAGCATATTTAAGTGTGGATTTCCTCAATCTGACAACTGGTTTTCCTACTGTGCAGGTCTTTCTTCTTCAGGGAAGGTTAATTTTTGGGCCAGATGTGAGATCAATTTTCCTAACTATATTCCTTATAGTTACTCCCGTTGCTATTTTCTGCGGCTTCATTGGCCGAAAGTTGATGGATGTATGTTCTGATAGTTTTGGGATCTCAATTATGGTTGTTGCTGTTGTATTCACAATATATGTAAGTTCTGCTTTCTCAATTTTCTAGTTAAATTCCATTTTGGAAACATCCTTTTTTTGCAAGTCGTATGGATAGTTATCGAAGGTGTGTTTAGTCTGTAGCAATTTAGCTTCCACTTGTGATAGGGGTGTAATTAAGCTTCTAATGCTTTGATAAAAAGTTGTAAAATCAAAAAAAATAAAAATAAAAATTAGGGATTGTTGGCTGCTGAAGCTCTCTGCCCTGGTGAGTGGTGACTGTATAGATGGTGTTTTTTTTCTCTACCCATCAAAAAGTTTGGCTAGAAAAAACTTGTGCAAAGAGGTAATTCACGACTCATTTGATTATAGTGCCATCTTAGGTTACTTTTAATGTTGATCCTGAGCTATGAGCCTTGCACTATTTCTTGATATGGGATAAATATTTGAGTTTAGTGGATATTGAAACAATTGGGAATCCAGAAATAAGCAGGCCTTTAGTTTTCTCTTTAGGCACTCTCCCACTAAGGGGTGGGGAGAGGGAGCAGAAATTTGTTGGACAGTTCAAAGTCTTCAGTCTTGTGAAGGCAGGTACTCGAGGGAATGGAGGTGCAAGGGAACGCTCATTTTCAGTATAATGCCATACTCTATATGTTTAGACCATACTTCTTTAGCATTTTAAATATGACTACTACTGCATTATAACAAGGGTGTGCATGATAACACAGCACGTGGGAGATGATAGGACAACCAATGAATTGAATTTTGTATTATTGTTATATATAACATATCAAGAAGCTCATATATGAAAATTTGATATTCTACTACTAGAAACTGAAAATAATGCATGTATTCGCTTTTTGTAGGTGTTGGTCCTTCTTCTACTTACTTCTGGAAGAGATCCTGGTATAATTCCTCGTAATGCACACCCTCCAGAGCCAGAAAGGTACTATCCTGAGGCCGGCCAAACTTCACCATTACGTCTGCCTCGCACCAAAGACGTACATGTTAACGGTATAACTGTGAGGATCAGATATTGTGATACCTGCATGCTTTATAGACCTCTACGTTGTTCACACTGTTCAATATGCAACAACTGTGTGGAGAGATTTGACCATCACTGCCCTTGGGTTGGACAATGTATTGGATTGGTAAGATATATTATTCTTAGCTGTGTAACTAGTTCTCCAGATCCATAAATTGCCGGTATAAACCTGTTTTTGGACCTACTTTATAGTCTTTGAAGTTACCTTTCATTTTCCTTTACTGCTCCGTGCCGATTGGTTGGTGGCTAAATCATACTTTTACTTGTAAAGGGGGTATAAGGAGAGAACTTTATTTCATCAAATAATCATACTCATTTCTTCAAAGATAAGGCGCTCAAAGAACTGTATATTTACGTTTTTGACCTCATTTTACTGAATAGTTTTAGAATATTTGCTAAAATCTTTTCCTTGTTCCAAAAGTTAAGGGTTCATAGTCCACATATTAGGTTAGAAGAATTTTTTGACCCCCTTAATCACTATTTACCTCTGCCCGCGGATGGTGGTTATTGCATTTATTCATTCATTTTGAACTGGTCACTACAGGAAGATTTAAGCCCATTTTTTGAGAAAGGTACTTCGTTGTGTGAAGAAAGCACAAGTTTGACGAAGAATGGCCCTTTGGGGTGTGCGAGAGTGAGCGAGCACCGCCGGCCGGGGGGGGGGGGAAGGGGTGTTGAAAGTATGTTTAATTACCCTCCTTAATCGAGGGACATTCATAGAATTGGGGGATGGGGGGGGGGAGGATATAAGATAGATTTGACCAATTGCTTGATCTTTAATTAGTTGTTACTCTCATTCCCGCTGTTATATGTGCATATCTTGATGATATGATGCGTAATAGATATGGTTCAGTGAAACAAATTATTGCTTCCATTTCAAAATTAGAGATACAATTTGACTTTCTAAGTCAATTTGCAAATCCTAAATCCAAAATTGATATTGATTCATTTAACTTTTGAAAACAGTAAATTTTGTAATTAGTTGCATTTCTGTAGTTATTTTAATAGTTGTTTTTGCTACACTTGAATAAATTCATATCAATATTGAATTTTAGGATTTCACACATTGTCTTTCTAATATTTGGAATGTAGGAGTAAATATAAAGCAGTTGATATGACTACATATTTTCCTCCATGTCTGTGACGATGATGATATCTTTCTTGATGCAGAGAAACTACCGGTTCTTCTTCATGTTTGTTTCCTCAGCAACTCTGCTTTGCATATATGTCTTTGGTTTTTGCTGGATCTTCATCTTAAGGATCAAGGATAGGGAGACAACATCGATCTGGAAGGCAATGACCAATTACCCTGCCTCCATTGTGCTAATAGTATACACATTCATAGCAGTCTGGTTTGTTGGTGGCCTAACAGTATTCCATCTTTATCTCATCAGTACAAACCAGGTAAACTACTGCTCTTAATTTATGAAATCCATGTCTAATTAGGAGGGGATTGTATTGATTCACTAAAAATACTGGACGGAATCGGCAGATTTTATGCTGCAGCAAGTCCATCCCTTCATTTGTTAGAAACATTGCCTCCCTGCCTGTTTTGGGAGGTTCAAAATAAGTTTCCCTAGTGTCTAAATTTGAGGTCTTCTTTTATGTTTTTGCAGTCTACGTATGAAAATTTTAGACGTCGAGTTGATCAACGAGCCAACCCATATAACAAAGGTGTGATTCAGAACTTCATGGAGATATTCTTGACCAGTATTCCCCCATCTAAGAACAAATTCAGGGGAAAGGTGCAGAAAGAGCCTGGGATCCCATCTCGGGTGGTGGGTGGTAGTTTTGCTAGCCCAAACTTGGAGAAAACCATGGGGGACATAGAAGCTGGGAGGAAGGCCAGTTTGGGATGACTCTGCAACTGGTCTAGGTGAAGTTGAAGGAGACCTCAGTAATGATGATGGTGTTTACAGGGGAGGTGAGTTCGCTGAGGAGTCCCCAGATCTAAGCAGAATAATTGGTGGGGAGGGGACAGACGGCCGAAGTATTTTGCATCCCAGGCGCTCTAGTTGGGGAAGGAGAAGTGGAAGTTTGGACATACCTCCTGATGTTGTCGCTATGGCATCTGGAGTGGGGGACTTGAATCGAATCAGTGGTAGCAGTAATGGCACCTTGACAACAAGGAATTGGCAATGACAGACAAGTTCTATGCTGTAAAATCAACAGTTAAGAAAAGAGCCGACAGGGAAAAGGTAAAGAATCCCAAAAACAGATGTTAAGGGTTTGGATGGGGCTTTGGTTGGGAGATGTCCTGGGGTGTGCCATTGTGTGTATATTTGTTTTATAGGGAATATGAGGTTCTTACATCATTGTATTTGTGCCATGATATTATTTTTTTTCAAAATATTTGGAATATTAAAATTTCCATTCAACTTGATGGAAATGTGTTCCATAATATTGTAACCTTGATTAACTTTGTTGTGAGCTTGTCATGATATTAATATTTTCATAGAAGCTGTTCCTCCGTTACATGGACTGTTCATGGCTGAGCAGTTGAAACTGTGCTATGGTCTACTGATTAGTTTGGAGCGCCTATTGTATAGGTCATCCTAGGACTGTAAATCAAATGTTCTTTCGGAAATTTGGAGCGCCTATTGCAGTTGAAAACGTTGTAAATCAATTTGTTTCCAGACTTGAGGTTTCTGAATAGTCAAGTAAAACTTGAGGAGAAGAAACTGAGGTCACGAGGAACAGAAAATATGCTTCCTGTTTTGCAGTCTAGTTCCAACAAACTGAACTTAAATTAAAGAGGAGCCTGCAAGAATAAAACTTTTGTTTCAAACAGAAGACCTGCCTTTTGGATGTAGCTTAATATCATATGCAATCAGGTAACTTTGTATTTTTATGAGGAAAATCGATAGACCCCCTGTGCTTTAGGATAGGAGGACTCCGTGATTGGCCCGGCCCTCTCAAGGTTTTCACTTATACCGTTAAGTCAGATATTCAATGACTCAAAATGATTTATTTTTTACTGGTCGCAAGTAGGAGCTGCCAGAGAATTTTTTTTGTTGACCACAATGAGAGTACCGGCTAGAATAAATGTCTAAAATATCCCCACTTTAGTAAGATTTAAATAGTTTTAATGTATGTGTACGTGTGTGTGTGTTTACGCAGTATGCGTTTGTTCAGACACCAGTGAGAGAATTCCCGTGTCAAAATTATTTTGATCCAATTGAAGGAGTAAGGACCAGCACAGACTCTTTTTATTGTTCAAGTAACACCATATGCAAAGTTCTTTCAAAAAGAAACAATACTAACATTCCTGCAAATAAGCCGTTTCCATTTCCAAGAGCAGTGTCAAATCAGCCTCCAACTCTCCAAAATACTCCATCCGTTCCAAAAGAAGACTCTCAATTGGCAATTGTTTTGTTCCACCAAAAGAGTAAATATTTTTTAGTGATACTAGTAAAAAACCAAGTGAAACAAAATCAATGCTATAAAAATCGTTAAGCGGACCTAGGCGACGGAGAGGCCTAAGAGTTTCCTTAGGTGAACTAGATATTTTCTTTAACGGTCTCATTTATTAATTTTTCTATTATTATACTATAAAAACATATAGTAGATGTATTTTTTTTTAATATTACATGAAACATTACCAAAAAAATAATTTTTTAATGCTTAACAAATTCATTATAAGAGTGCTTCAAAGTAGAGGGCCTTGGCACCTAGCCAAATAGAGGAGGCAAAGGACTGTCTAGCGTTTAGGTGGGGATTAATTAGACTTAAGTGGTGTTTGTTTACCTTTTAATACCTTTAACAGCTCCACATCTGATTCGATAAGAAGGTAAAATTATTTGATAAAATTTTATTTACTTCTTATCGTCTCTTAATCGCTAAGTGAAAAAATATATATCCAAACCATTAAAAGATATCTCTTAAACGAAAAATTTAAATCTATGGACAAAGATAGCCTTAATAAATATTGTACTCCTTCCATTTTAAATTTTAATATTATTATTGATTTTTGAAAAGTTAATTTGAGATATTTTTAAATTTAAAATTAAGATGATTAAAAATTATGAAACAATAAATCTTACAATGAGTATTACTTTTTTGATATTTTTCGATATTCATCATTGTATAAACTAAAATCAAAGAAATTAATGTTAATTATGAGTTTTAAAATATTTTAAATTTACTTTATGAAGTCAATAATGATATTATATTTTGAAACAGAAAAAAATATAATTCTTCTCTTGAACTATTTCATTATGTTGTTATTCTATTAAACTTGACACATTTTTTTTAATCTAATGTAATAATCATCATATTATACATTGTTGTTAATTTTTATTCACTAGAGTATATAACTATTTTTATATAAACACATTCATGAACAATATTATTCAATCTTTTTTATTAGACTGCATATTTAAAATTATCAAATAAAATTTTTAAACTCAAATGGTTAAAATAGTATCATTTAGATTTTTTACACTTTATAATTATCGAATTTATTAAGATATATTAACCACTCAGATCTTAATAACTTAGTTTTATCAAACACCACCTTAGGTTGACAAAAATATACCGTTGATATTCAAAAATTTCATAAATAAAACTATTTTTGTAGAATGGAGGGAGTACAAGAACTAAGCCATAATGATTTATCATATTTTTAAGAAGGAATTAACGATAACTCCAAAGAAAATTGTCTTAGATAGTACCAAAATACAAAATTTAACTGATAATCAATTGAGGATAAAGCCAAGATGATTTTAAACAGAGACAAATCTCTGCTTTACTTTTCTATGTTCATTGCATGGACTGAAAGCGCTTCACGATAATAAGAGACATATCCATGTAACGCTGAGCACAGTTGGAAAGGCAAGCTGATTCACTGGAGCTGAACTTGCTTCCTGGAGTACTAGAGATACACTTGTCCCAGCAGACGTTTGTAAGCTTTGCCACCATTTCGTTGAGCATGGCCTTTTCCTGCTCTTGCTGTTTGAATTTAGCAAACAGAATCAATGGTAAGAGGCAGTTGAGCTCTCATCAAATAAAAACATACAAAGAGTAAACAATGTACAGTAACCATAGGGTATTCCTAAAGTTTGTTAGGCTGTGTTTGTTTAGCTCTGAATGGCTTAGCCTCTGATTCGGTCAGAGACTTAATTGGTAAGATTCAAATCTAAGGGGCTGTTTTGTTAGGTCTGAATGGCTGAATCGGTCGGCCATTAAGTTCGTTTGTTTTGGGGAAAAAATCGTCTGCCATTCAGACGATTTGGACTGAATGGTTTAGTGTCATTTTTTTAGCTAAATGGAGTAATATTATATTAAGTAATATTAAATACATTTATAACAATTTTAAATTTTTAAAGAAGGACAAAATAATAAAAATATGTTATTCAAATGTTTCAGACATGTCAATTATCAAACAATTGTTTCATTCATATTCAGATTCAGCTCATTCAGATTCAGATTCATTCAATTTTATCAAACACCACCTAATTCTAAACCATCCAGAGGTGGGTCTGAACAAAATTGACTTTTTTTGAACAAAAATAACATTTACAATGTTATAAAATTCTTTTTGTATCCCAAATTCTATTATCCCTACCAATTGAAACCATCTGATCTAAAACATTAGAATCATCCCTGCCGATTGAAACATTAGAATCGTCGGCGGTACAAATCTATGTCTGACCAAAAAAAAGATCCATGAATAAACCAGATCTACAATTCCACCATGAATAAATTTATAAAAAAAATCATCCAAGCACAAATGCGACCGAGACGGGAATTGTACAACTATTAAAGGCGCTTTGTAACACATCAAAGTGTATCCTCTCTATTTATGAGTTCATGTATGAAATGGGAAATGGTGATTATGCAATTTGAAATCAAAAGATTACAAAATGGGTTTAGATATCTGAGTTTGATAGGCCATTTTCATGATCGTCTTTTCCATTATTTTGAAATGTTGAGCTTGTGAAGCAAAAAGAGAGATTTTGCTGCATATTTTTAGGACGGGGAGAAAAGGTAATTGCAGATGTTGATAGATTATGTGTTTATTTTGCTCTGTTTTGGTGGGGACGTTTTGGATAGGAACTTTTGGTTATGGAGGAGACGAGAAATTGGGTGGTTGAAAGAGAAGGACAGAAGGAGAGAAGGATAGAAGGAGAGGGTTAGAATGGTAAAGTACTATTATTCAGACATTTTGAAAAAATTAATTATCAAACAACATTTATTCATTCAGATAC
Source organism: Panax japonicus (assembly GCA_020205505.1). Taxonomy (NCBI): domain Eukaryota; kingdom Viridiplantae; phylum Streptophyta; class Magnoliopsida; order Apiales; family Araliaceae; genus Panax; species Panax japonicus. Next base: position 4,823,974 of record CM035095.1, on the reverse strand, counting down.
AACTCTAGACAGATGCTCTATATTATTCAGATGTTTAAATTGTTCACATCTTAATATTCAGTTTTATCAAACACAACCTTAGTCTATACCTTAGATATTGTAAGCTACTATATAAGGATACCATATTCATTCTATAACCAGAAAATGAAGTGGAGGCCTTAATCGTATCAACCTTGCTGCAGTAAATGAAATGGTAACTTTTTCACAATGACCCTAAATAGGTGCAGGAAAAGTAGGCCACTCATTTACTGCTAGACATCTAAGTCTCTAGCACACATTTCAACAAAGTAGTTTGAGAGGTGAAAAAGTTTGAATTTTTTGCTGCAGTCAAATGGAAACAAATTTCCATATCTATGAAGATCTTAATAAAACTGTTAAAAGGTAACATCTCATAGCAGTAGACAAGCATCTAAGCAGACAAGGTGAACACGTATATATGTAAAAAAAAAACTGGTAGATCTAAACCACTTTATTGCAAACAAACTATCACCTCCTATTTCTGATCTCGTCACCAGGGAAGAATGAGCACAAGCAAAGGAATAGCTACTATACAAGCAAACTCCTACTTAATATAAATTGGAGGTTCAAAGCTTGGGAACCATCATTTCATACCAAATGCTTTTATTTGTTTCTTCCCTGAATTCCTTACTTTCCTCAACTTATTTTAGAACTTCTTTACATAAATGAACCTCTTTTGATAAGTCAAATGAAGGAACAAAGTGTCTAGAGCCAGTATACCCAAGTGTTTTTGAAGGATCAAGAGCTGGAAAACATGTATATATATTTACAGAGAAAAATCAGTCAAAAAATCTAGGGAGTAACCTTATTATTGAAAACCAAAGTAAGAGCAGTATCTAGATGACACAACTACCATAGGCTTTATCCTTGTATATCCTCACCTAAACACAAAGACTTCTTTTCCATCCAACACTTTCATAAGCAATTCATCTACGAGTTTAATAATAATCTATTACCAAACTAACAACCATAACTAAATATAGAACAAGTTCATTGTCCTATTGCATGTTGTGGCTATTGGTGCCCTTGTTTGAAGTGACGTATGAGTTTTGATGTGTCCTAGGTTGGTTGACGATCTTCATTTGCAGTGACAGTTTTTCTCTGCTGTTTCATTTTGTGCAAGACAGAATCACCTTTCTAGCAACTTTATGGATATATATGGCATGGACGATCTTTGAGAGGAATTTCTATTACTGATATGTATGGAGATTGGACTCGTGATGTTTCATCATCTGGAGGATTTTTAGTTCACCTATTGCATTTATTCTCTTCTTCTTTTTTTACAAAATTTTTTTTTGTATTTTGTATATAAGACGGATAGTGGGAAATGGAAGTTGTACCCAAAACAACTTATGAACTTTTTATGAATATCAGACCATCAGGAAGCTCACAATTTCTTTCAAAAAAAAATTGTAAATAATATGATAACAGAATTAAACTTTTCAAGAATTAAAATAGAATAGAACCATAAAGTCACATTTTAAGAGTATGGCGGTATCTGGTAACATTCTGGACAAGAACACATACCGGGTCAATTGAGCAACAGGGCACAATACAATATTACTATCTCATCTATATATATATATATATATATATATACATTATAATGAGGAACTTACTTTGATGAAGTCCTGCATTTGGGGAGAGTTGAAAGCCGCAGGATTCATGGTGATTGGTGACGACTACCGATTTCGATAAAAAAAAATGGTGAAGTTCAGAGTTTGCAGAAACCCTAACAAAGCTCTACTGAGAGAGAAGCAATAGTTTTGATTCATAACGCAACGGCCCAATACCGTAAAAGGCCCAAATACCCCAAATACATTTAATTAGGGCCTTCGAATATACATTACAGTGGATTATTGGTACTAGGATCAAATGAATCCTCCTAAACCATATTAGTTACCTTCGTCCAAGTATCCAATAAATACCCTTTTATGCTCTTTGTGTGAACAACATTGGTTAAATACTACTACTAATTTAAATAGAAAATTAATATTTTCACATCAAAAATATCGCTAAAAGACCTATAACGACGATTTTCATGTGAAAATATCAGTTTTCTTCCAATATCATTAAATTCTATGTAACTCTAGTAGATTTCACTTTGTATTTTATTGGTTTTTTTTTTGTTGGGGATACAAAATAATTTCATAATCAAGAACAAGCTAAAAGTCAATATACTTTAGTTTTAACCACTATGCTAAGACATCATCTTTGTATTCAGCCTTTGATGTGTTTCTTAGTATAACTTATATATACTTTTTTCTATTCCAATTTATTAGATAATCGTTGACTTTTGAAATTATTGTGAAATATTTTTAAATTTAAAATTGAGATAATTTATTAAAAATTATAAAAAAAAAATAAATATTACAATAAGTAATACTCTATTTATCATTGAATTGATTAAAATTAAATGAATCATTATTAATTTTGAGTTTATAAATGTATTAATTTTATTTTTTTTTTAAAAATAAATAATGATTTTATAATTTGAGACTGAAAATTAATTCAAAGTAATAAAATCTTAGTAACTTAAAGGCTAAAATCCATTTTGAGACATTCCCAAATTTTGATTTATGACTGGCCCATTGGGCTACTAGTCTTTGAAAATCTTATTTTGACGTGGAATTTTATTGCTGTGTTTTCTAAATTAGTTTACAATACTTTTTTATTATTATTATCCGTCGTGAAGGCTGAAGCACATATAAAGATTGTGGGGTCAATTGCCCACATTACAAAACAAATTCTATAAAGAAAGGTAAATTTTAAAAATTTTAAGTATTATATATAAATTGAACTCACTAAAATTTAATAAATTTTCTATTATACGGGATTAAATTAAAATTTTATAATTTTATCAATCAAATTTTAACCACATATGACTCGTATCCTCTCAATATATGTATCTCTTTATAATATTTTAAACTAAATACTAATCTAACTTATATTATTTTTAAAAATAATTAATAAATTAATTACTTATGAACATTTATGATTAAAAAAAGTCTATTATGAGTCAATATAGTGTATATATATCATATATTATTACTTATTATATTGTCATTGTAATATAGTATATGTGTGTGTGTGAGACTCAAAAATACAAAATTATTTTAAAAAAAATTGGCTCGAGGGCATTGTCCACCAACCCCGTCAAATTATTTATAGCTTAACAACAATTTTGACCGTATTGGAATATATTCTTGACTTCGCCACTGATTATTATCAAAGTTGACAATAGATATAATTGTTTTTTGAATCTTGTTTAATATAATTGATCAACTCTATTTAATATAATCCTAAGACTATTAATATTAGGATTATAATTCAGAGATTACAATTATAATCCTGAGATTATATTTATAATGTCAAGACTATTAAATTATTTTATAATTTCGAGACTAATAATCTCAAATCTAAATTTAAAAACAAACAAAATATTTAAAATTAATAATTTATCCTAAATATAATCCTTATAAATAAACATAACCTAAAAGTTAATTTGTCAACCAGCATATTACATAAAAATAAAATAAAATAAGTAAAATTGAAAGAAGGATGAAGATTTAAACAAGTTGCGGCTGTATGTAATGCTTTTATTAATTGAATGGGCTGACTTTATGACGTACACCATCATTTCATTTCAAAGGGAGCAACAAAAGTAACATCTTCTCAACGAAGGAAAGCACCCATGCAATAAAATAATACTATAGACACAAATTATTTTGAATAATGTTACAGATATAAATTATTTTATAAATATTTTATAAACTGTTGATGTGGCATACTCCAACTCAACATATTAATGAACAAATTGTTTCAATATAGTCTTCGGTCCCACACAATATGTTGAGGTGAAGTATGACACATCAGCAGTTCATATAGAATAATGCTAGAGACACAAACTATTTTATAAATATTTTACAAACTGCTGATGTGTCATACTCCACCTCAACATATTGTGTGGGGCCGAAGACTATATTGAAACAATTTGTTCATCAATATGTTGAGGTGGAGTATGCCACATCAACAGTTTATAAAATAGTTTGTGTCTGTAGCAATATTACTCTTTTCATATAGAATAATGCTAGAGACACAAACTATTTTACAAATATTTTATAAACTGCTGATGTGTCATACTCCACCTCAACATATTGTGTGGGGCCGAAGACTATATTGAAACAATTTGTTCATCAATATGTTGAGGTGGAGTATGCCACATCAACAATTTGTAAAATATTTATAAAATAATTGAGTAACGCTACATACACAAACTATTTTACAAACTATATCAAATCTTCTGCTTCTGTTTAATATTTACTCTTTGCTTTTGAAGTTGAGCATGCATGTGCTTTTATTTCAAAGTATATATCACTTTTAATACTTAAGTTTTTTTCAAAAAATTATTTCTTCATGCCAAACTGTTCAAAATGAGCTTCAAAAGCAGGCTACTTTGATTTTCGCTTGCCAAAAATCTCATCCATGGATTGGTGGAAGGTTACCTTTCAATGTCATATCTCCACTAATTATACAAAGTCATCAGTGATTACAATTAATAGATAAACAAATAATTAGAGCTACCTTTTAAATTTCTTTCAAGTTAATTATTAGTTATATGAAATTTTGCTTCCGTATGTTAATTAGGCCGGCTTAAACCTTTATTTTTATTTTTTTTACACTTTAAATCTTAATATTTCATTTTTAAGACATTGAACCTTAATATCTTTGAATTTTTATAAATTAAATCTTTTGGTCATTGACGTGTAAAAATTGATTCAAATGGGAGTATTTTTGATAATTTCACTCTTAAATATGTATCTTTGGAAGCACATAAAATTATAAAAATTAATGTAGTTAGTGTATGATGAAGAAAATAAAAAATATATATAAAGACTTAATTTTTCACATTAAAGAAAAACATAAATATCTTTAAAAGAACATAAAATTGTAGGCACGTGATTATTGTACGATAAAGAAAGAAAATGTGACAAAATCGCAGCTATTATTATTGATATATACCATTAAAACATTTAATTGTCCTTTCATTTTATATCACGTGATTTATTCTGGTAAAAAATGCTAAATTTGATGGCCCAAATGTTTAATTTATAAAAATTTAGAGACATTAATTATAAGATTTAATGTCTTAAAGTAAAAATAATAATTAAATTAGGGTTTAAATTGTAAAAAACAAAGATTTTTAAGATTAAAGTGTATTTAAAGGTTACGACGTACATAATCTCAGTCTTAACTATCGGACCAAGATATTATAATTACTATAATTAAGTTAAAAAAAATGAAAATAAAAATATAATTAATAGTCAAATTAAAGTGAAAAGCAAGAAATAAGAGAGGAAAAAAGACAAATGCATTTGAGGGACATACATGTTTTCTGTTGCTTTAATTGACTTCAATCTTTAAAAGGCCGCAGAATCAGCTATGTTTATAAAGTGAATGACTGTACATGATCCAGAAAGCATGCTTTACAGTAATTAAAGTTGGCACTCAAATTAGAGTTTGAAAAAAAAATGAAGAAATTAAGGGGGGGAATTAAAGTAGAGAGGTTTGGTAATCTATCTGTGTCTTTTCATCTCTTAATTACCATACGTGCGCCACACATTGTACTCCATGTTACTAACTAGTTAGAACAGAATGAATTGCATGCATGAACTGATCCACATTAAACGGCATGCAAAGGTAAGGATTAATTAATTAGTCCCTTTTTTTGCCTATTAATTAGCAACTTATTTTAGCTAGCAATAATTAAGCCTTGCGTACGTACCTACTTCACTATATAAAGACCATATATCGTCTTCTTTCTTTCTGCTCAATTGCTCATGATTCTTAGTAACACAGGATAATTGAATATCTTCAAAATATTATCCTCTGTTGCTTTAGCTTCAGGTAAAGAGATTAAGACTTAAATATTAATTTATATATAACATGGAGAAGAAGGTGATGAATTTTGTTAAAGATGGAGCGATCAAATTGCCTCCTGGATTCCGGTTTCAGCCTACAGATGAAGAGATTGTTTTTCAGTACTTGGCGCGTAAATTAACCTCCTGCCCTCTGCCTGCTTCAGTTATTCCTGACATTGACGACAATATTTGCAAATACGATCCTTGGAACTTGCCAGGTTCACATCACGTACATATATATATGCTGCACCATGCATGCATCCTAATTAACATATATTATTATATATATATCGATGATCATTAACTCTCAGTTTCAAAATATTAATTAATTGTGGTTTAATTATATGAGTACTATATATAATTAATATACGTACGCGTATATATAACAATTAATTAATGTACCAAAAAACTCATGTCTTATAATTATCTACAGGAGATTTGGAGGAAGACAAATACTTCTTCAGCAAGAAGGAAGCCAAGTACCGGAATGGAAGCAGAAGTAATAGAGCAACTGGAAGTGGTTACTGGAAGGCAACCGGACTAGATAAACAAATAGTATGCCCAAGAAGGAAACAGAATGTTGTAATAATGGGAATGAGGAAGACACTTGTTTTCTACAAAGGAAAGCCTCCTCATTGGTCCAGAACCAATTGGATCATGCACGAATATCGCCTCGTTCAATCAAATAAAAGTGCATCTCCAACGAATCAGGTGCGTACATATGCATTTGGTATATATATATACACGGACACAAAAAGAAATTGTCAAATTTACTTCACTCTCCTGTTACATAAACCATTTTTTGTTCTTAATTTTTTCAAATTCTGTTTTTGTAATTTGCAGAATTCTATGATCCAAGTGGGTGATTGGGTTCTCTGTCACATTTTTCTGAAGATTGGAAGTTCAGCAGAAACAGTAGACGAAATAATACAACAGCCTATGTTCTCTCGTGATTCAAGTCCAACCTCCTCCTCTTCTTCCTCTTCTTTATTTTCTGGTACCCGTAATGTAATAACTGAAGTCTCTTCTTCATATGGATCAGATTGTGAAGAAACTAGTGGCCGCAACTAATATATTATACTTCTTCTGTCTCGATCCATTTATTCTCTTGACTATATATATATATCTAATAAAATACAAATGATTTTGAATTTCCCGCTCACTCAATAAATCATCTGGGTCGTCCAAAGTTTGAGATAAATCCCACCGTCCATACATCTATCTAATAAAATACATCTATCTATCTAATCTATCTAATAATGATTTTGAATTTTCCGCTCACTTAATAAATCATCTGGGCCGTTCTAAGTTTGAGATAAATCTCACTGCCCATACAGTGCCGGAGGCACAGGACCCAGCTAGTATATATATGTGATATAAGTTAATTTCATTAATTTCCTGTTCTTAATTCCCTGTTGCATGTTCTACATTTTCTTTTTATAGTGTCAATTAATTTAAGAAGAAGCTGCATTCTATCTTGAGAAATTTTATTGCACTTTTCTTTTACGATTAATGAACAAAATCACCCCTAACAAGTAATATTCATAGATAAATTATGTATGTGAAGGGTAAGTGCTGAAAGAAAAAAAGGATGCAGTGAGCTCTAAAAATAAGTTTGTTGACGTCAATGGCGGAACCAAAATATTTTTAGAGGGGTCAAAATATATCAGTAAAAAAAATTATTTATCAACATTTGTAGTGCTTCTTTCAAATTCAGTTTGCCCAATTATAATATTTCACAATATCTTATTCCAACCCCTTTTAACATTTGAGTGGAGAGTCTAATGGCTTTAAATATATATATATATAGAGTCCGGATCCAGTCCGGGACCCGGACTCTATTAAAATCCGGACATTTTTTTTTTGAAACAACTAAAAAAAATTATGGAATTGGAATTTTTACATAATACAGTATTTTGGGCGTGATTTGGATGCCTATACCAAAATATTTCTGTACAGTCTGGGCAGATTGTACATACATTGGTTGGTGTAAGTATTAAAAACACACCCAAAACACTGTATTATAGAAAAATTTCAGTTCCATAATTTTTTTTTAGTTGTTCTACAAAAAAAAAATTGGGGTCCGGATTTTGGACCAGTCCGGGATCCCGGACTGGATCCGTTGTCTATATATATATATATATATATATATTAATTTTCCTGAATTATGAGACAATTAATCAAATTTTGAAGTTTCTAGTCAATTGATTAGCTACTTTTATAGATAAATTATAAATTATAATATTATATATTCAAAACTTATATTGTGGTTCATAAGATTAATTAGCTTGTAAGTAGGAATTCCGGAAAAAATAAATAAATAAAAGAAATATTTAATATATAATCTTGATAGGATAGAACTATGGTGCACTTATGATCACTATAGTGGGATCCAAAAAAAATTATTTTATTTCTTTCGCTTTTTATTTTTAATTAGTTTACAGAGAGAATTGTTACTGCCTTTTTTTGCTTCACTTTGATGATAAAACAAAATCAAAGAGAAAAGCAAAGGAGAAAAGAAAATACATAAAAGTAAAAGGATGGAAAAGGAAAGCAAATAACCCTCAAATATTACAGGGTGGGGGTCATATAACCCCCCCTAGACCTCCCCTGATTCTACCATTGGTTGACGCCCTAGTTAACTACGGGGATTGATCCATTACTAACATTGTCAATTAAACATTATTTTTACAACAGATTGTGAGCGTTCATCCGTTCATCCTATAAAAGAGCTCCCGTCCACAGTTTAATACTGCTGATCGTCCGTAGTATTAAACTGTGGACGCAGTTATTGATGTTTGTCTGGAATACCAGATACTTGAAATGGATTGTTGAATCCTTCTCTCTTTGAAAATTGGAAAAGGATCGTGGAAAACCTGAAAAGAAATTTTCAGAGATTGCATATTTGTATTCAACATGCCAACACAATTTTTCACGATTGGTGAAGGTTTAAGTTGACTCGGCATTGGGATGAGATAGTAAAATTCCAAAACATATGTCATTGACATTTAACATGATCGGAGTCTTAAAAACTAAAAAAAAAATTAAATTTGACATCCGCATTTTAATACTACGAATTATAACGGGAAACTTGAAAAGGAGGGGCATTTAATTTGGTCTTCTGTCTCGTTTACAGTACTATTAAAGTGCGGACAGACCCTCTATTTAATCGGTCGATCTTCGAATAAAAGGTCACGATGTGTTGTACAAGTAACTTTAAGTTGACACCGTAAATTATGGAATAATATATATATATATATATATGTGTGTGTGTGTGTGTGTGTGTGTTCGTAACATATAATTGACTATAATATACACAAGGGATCGATTGATACCGAAGAAGCAAGTAAAGAATATATACTAGTCTTCAGCTTTTGTGATGAGAGTTCACTTTAAGCAAGGAGCTAGCTCGATAGCTCGACCACCAAAAATAAGATAAATAATTAAGAAAAGTGATATTTTCATATATAGAGTCTATATTTTAACTGATAAAAATTTGATACATCAATTAATACATATATAAAAATATCAAAAAATAATATCAAAATATCGGTTTCCACAATTAATTATTCACATGCATCCACTTCCACACACCACTTTAGTACCCCTTCGGTCCAAAATATTTTCCGGCTACTCTTTCCATAATAGCACTATTTAAAATTAAAATAATTCATTTTAAATCTGAAATCCACAAAAAGGTCCCTTACAATTTATTTTTATTTCATTTTTTCTCTTAAATTTATTGAGTGTTTTGTTTAGTAGTTTCTAAATTTATTTTTAAATTTCGTAATTTTAAAGATACATTGGGTACTGTTGATCCATCCGCCTCCAGTTCATAATGTTGTATGCTAGCTTGTCAATGTTTTTGGTCAAAACAGATTAGATCGATATTCTTAGTAAAGCATGGGGAGCAATTCTTATTAAATCGTGCCAAATGAGAAAAGAAGAGGATATATATTTCATTATTGCTGCTAGACTGTTTTTTTGTTAAAAAATGTTTGTCATTGCAAAATTAGGATATAACCCAGTACATATAACGTCCTATATAGGGTTAATTCCCTCATTAAAAATAGAGAATTGAAAAAGGAGTCATATATCATATATTAGTATGATCTTGTTGGCTAAATATAGCTCACTTGCTCAGTTATGTCCCAAAAAACAAAAAAGAAAGAAACCTAGCTAGCTACCATATCCATATTGACCATGTCCAAGCATTCCGGAACTAATAATATTGTAACCCCTAAATTTACCGATGAGTTCCAACCCATATATTCCTTGTCCTTCCATCTCCTTGTACCCCTCCATTTTGGCTCACTCTCTATTATATAATTTGAAGAATAAAAAAAAAGGCGATGGGATGTGGGGATTCAAGGCTTCAGACCAATATTAGCAAACAAATACCGGTCGGACTTGGCCCCATTTTCCGGCTTCGGATTCATGAGATCAGAAGAAGAAGACGAATCAAAAAATATACACTTCTTGCTTCCGGAGATGATAATAATACTATAATTGATAGTGAGGTGGCCTCCTCACCCGTTAACAAATTATGCTTATCATTTCCCAACAACAATTACAGCAGCAGCTTGAGCAACATAAAAACATGTCGCGACTCAAATGCAGGCGACAACGGGGATATGGAGAACGAAAAGAGGGTGATGCGGCTTGAGCATGGGCGTGAATTAATATTTGCAGCTGGCTCGCCTAGTTTCAAAGTATACTTGCAAGAGGTTCACAAGAACGACGGTTAGCATTACCTTATAATATATATATATATATATATATATATATATATATATATATATATAATCCATTCATAATCATATCAAGATTTGGTGTTTGCCTGTTAGGGATCTGCGAGAAATGAAATGTTGACAATCGAACATGAAATTAAAGACAAAAAGAGATAATATTCACGGAGAATGGAGAGAGAAATAGAAGAAGAGCTAATTAAGCTTTTTAATTGCATGGAGAAGATTGAAGGGGACTAGGGGAGTACGTAGGTAGTGAGGAGACATGCACGATAAAAGGACATTTGAAATTAAGATTCACTGGATTGAAAATATAAAGTAAAAAGCAAAACAACTTGGTTAACAAAAGTGTTCTGTTAAATGATTTTAGATAAGTTTATCCGAAGTTAGTCGATATTGTTTTAATTTGTTTTTTTAAGAATAGATATTAAAAGTGGTTATTAAAAATGATGTATATGACTTTAGTTAGTTATAATTATTAATTGGAAATATAATCCAATTAATATATATATATATATATATATAAACATATATATAGTCTCCATTCCCTATACATAAATAAAAAAACAACTAAGTATATGTAGTCTCAGGCATTTTGGTTTAATTTGTCTCAAAAACATTTAAACTGAAACTGAAACTTGTATATATGCAATGCATGCTTGCATGCATGCATGCATTGGATTGCAATGCAAATGCGTTGATTAACCACAGTACTGTTCCAAGTGAAGAGACTGCATCGTCATCCGTGCACGTGGAGCAGGAGTCATCAAAGGTGTGTAAACTAATCCTTCAGTTATTAATTAAGAAAATAGAATTAATTATAATGCCTCTAAATATATATATTTCTGATCATATATATACCCAATGAATTAATACTCACGATCTACTCGGAAATTAAAGGAGATAGTTTGCCATTATATATAATTTTTATTTAATTTCAAATGAAAATTAGAAATTAATTTTCTCCCTCCAAACTAATAAAAAAGCTCGTGTTATCTGTGCATGTATGTATGTCTTCTGTGTTGTTGCAGGACTGTGTGTGCGCAACTAAAAGAGCCAATAAATGCAGGAAAAGGAGGGGGAGGGGAATCACAAGAAGGGTGATAGAAAAGGGAGGAGGAGTAAAGAATGTAGGGAGTGTCAAATCCATCCTGCTACTCCTCACCTAATTAACACAAACAAATTTAAACACCTGCTGGTTAATTGGTTATATATTCAGCAAAAGAGGATATATATATATATATATATATATATGTTTGTTCTGGATTATTTCATAAAGTTTCATTTCTTTCTAAATATTTGATACTCACAATATTATTCTATAAAAGATATCATTTTATTAACTTCACAACTTTAATTAGTAGAATGTATTTTTCTTTCAAATTAGTTTAATGCTCCAATCTAGGGGTGAAAGTGAACATTATCTTACTCAAATTCTATTTGAATTTTTTTAAAGTGCTCGGATGCGTACGTATTCAAATATAATTTTGTAATCTTTGCTCATATTCTAATTCGACTCGTTTATATATTATACTCGAATCGACTTGTTTTTTTATCGATTATAACTCTCAAGTATTTGAGACATACATGAATCAAAAATCAAAACTGGATCATTAATATTATGATAATGTAAAAAAAAAATTAACTCAATCAACTATGTATTTAATAATTCAAAAAATTACATAAGATTCATAAAATTATATATATATATATATATATATATATATATATATATATTACTACATTATTACTTTTAAAATTACAAGACCACTAATTCATATATACTACTTAACTAGTATATTACATCATCTTCAAAACCCATCTTCAATCCAATAGCAGTTAATAATAATATTGTTCTATTCTTATCTTTAAATAATACTTGTTTAGTTTAAAAATGGCTTTTGGATAATGATTCGGTCATATGGTCATATTGATGAAACTACATATAACATCATTTGACTCAAATATGGATTCCTAATTGAATTATTTTTCTCTTCAAAAATAGTCTAAACAACAGAGTATATTTTCTTATATAAAAAATTAGCTACATATGTCATGAAAATGTTATATTAAGAAGATATTAAATTAATATTTAAATGAAACAAAGTATTATTAAAAAAAATAATACTCTCTCCATTCCAAAATAAAGGATCAACTTTTATTTTTTAAATCAATTTAAAATATTTATAATTCAAAATTGAAGTGAGTAAAGTAAGTTAGTAATGTATATACAATACATTCATTTTTGAATGGAAGATATATGATTTCATTAATATTTGAGGAAATTATTTAAATATGATATCTCTTCCTTTTGAGTTCAAATTGAAATTATAGGATCAAATTTTAGTCTTTAAAGTTAATTTGAGATATTTTATAATTTAAACTTTTATTAAACTTTTAAAACTAACAAATTTTGTAAATGATACCACTACTCATATAGTTTACAATTTTATTAATTGTATAATTTAAAATTAAAATAATTAATTTATATCAATTTTGAACTTGAAAACATTTTAAATTAACTTCAAAAAATTAATATTAATCTTTTATTTTTAAGCGTAAGGATTAAATAATATAATTAGTAGTAATACATAATTTATAATTTTTATAATTGTATACTGATTAATCGAGTATATTCGATAATATAAACAAGTATGAATCATCAAACATGTATCGAATTGTCCCTTATAAATTAGCGATATATTTTATATTTAGTCATTTTAAATTGTAAAGTGACATCAAAATTCTAATCATTACTTTTATTCTAAGGTAAATTGAGTACTATCATCACCGTTAATTACATGTTAATTCTTTTAAAAATTGTTATTTTAAAAAAAATTATCTCAAATTTTAAAGTAGTTAAATTATTTTAACCATCCAAAAAATTTCATAAATTTAATCTTTGAAATATATAAAGGATATATATAATACAAACAACCTAAAAAAATAAAATTGGTTTATGAAATCAGAAAAATCCTAAATCAAACGAAGAAAACACGTGTTCCCTTGGTGGACGGTGGAAACTCATTCATCTAATTGACCCTACCTAACTCATTTGAAATTTAGAACTTAATTGAGTTAAGTTGATATATGTTTTTAACAAAAGTCAAGTTGAGTTTAAAACAAGACGTATACTTGGGGAAAAAATTATAGCATTTCTATAAAACAAATAAAAATAATGGAGTAATATAAATAGTAAGTTTGGATAGTAAATAATCAATTGAAACAATCTGGATCAAAATCTCGAGATTGGAACAAATTTTGGGATCCAATAGTATTTTTTTGACTCACTACAAACTCACCCAAAAATTTATAACTGAAAATACTATTATTAATAATTTAATTCATCATATGGGGTATTACATCAATCGTTAATTGTCTCGAGTTGCATTACATTACAATTTAGAGCAATAAAATATTTTTTTAATAATTATTATTAATATTTAAATAGTAAAATATTTTAATGACTAGCTGGGTCCCGTGCCTCCGGCACTGTATGGACAATATGATTTATCTCAAACTTTGAACGACCAAAATAATTTATTGAGTGAGCGGAAAATTTAAAGTCATTTGTATTTTATTAAATTATTATTAGATTATTAGATAGATAGATGTATTTTATTAGATAGACGTATGAACGGTGTGATTTATCTCAAATTTTGGACGGCCCAGATGATTTATTGAGAGAGCGGGAAATTCAAAATCATTTGTATTTTATTAGATAGATTCTTATATATTGCAAATTTGATCACATTTTTGTGATAGAACCCTTTAATTTATTTGGATTATTATTAAAAAATTAATACACTATGATAATATTATTTATATAAAATAAAGAGAAAATGGTGAGAACATGAAGGAGATTTTGGGTATTAACAAGTATTTTAATATTTGTCATTACACAACGGCCCAAATAGGAACCAAACAGACATATCGCATAATACTCCATATCTCGGCCGCCCAGGATCGGTATCCATTCTCACATTCAAACTCCACCAACCCAGCGCCACCGTACCTAGCAGGTTTGAATAATTTCTCCATCTCTCTTATAGATAACGTACAATTATATGCATTATAATCACATCCTTCGATGCAAATCAATGTTTTGGATTCAGTTCCTGGTTTCTGGCACATATAATAAAAAAAATTATTTATTATTATCAGTACTCGTCCTGATAAGGCGGTAATTGTTTGACCTAGCAATTCGATTGATATTGTATTGTTAGTTAAGTTTGTTTTAAGCTACGAAGGAGAAGATATGTGGGGAATTATAAGGCAAAGAGTCGTCAGCAGAGGAATTTCTGCTTCTGTAAGCCATTTCACTTTTATGGAAATTTGTTAATTTTTGATTTCCCTTGTATTTAAATTAATTATATTTGAAGTTATTGGATTTGTTGCAACTGTTTGGACACTTCTATTTATGTTTTTCCTTGCAGAGGACTCAAGTCCAATGTCTACTACAGGGATCAAGAACTTATTCCTCTGCAGTCAGAGAGGTAATATTATTCTCATTTTTATTTTTATTTGAATAATTGTAACTTTAGAGTAAATCTGCTATTGTAGTTGCCTAGCCTGTATCTTTTACTGTTGTTTTTTTAAATTTGTTCACAAGTTATATGAATCAGAATACCTCGTCCCCCACCCCCCCTTCCACCCTTTTTATGTTCAGAGAAATAACAAGGCCTGAATACTGGATTCTGATTTGAAGTCAAACAAATAAAATAATAGGAGCTTAAATTAACAAGAGTGCAACAACAATTAAGTATGTAGGTATTACCTTATTCAATTGTTGTTTCTTGTACTTCTTTCCTCTATCTACTGGGTTATGATTATATAAGTTAGCTGTCTAGCATGTACTGCATTAGTTAAGACTAGGATATTTGAGAGATGAAATATGTGAGTTCTCCTTGAGCAAGCCACTAAGATTTGGAACTTCTTCAATAAGGTGATCTGAGTTATCAAGCATAATGTTTTCATATTTTCACATAAAGAAATATTCTAGAACTACTGCAAGTTATTAACCATTAGTCTCTCTCTCTATATATCTCTATCTCTCTCCCCCTCAGCTCACCCATACAACCCATATAATACTCAATGTTCAATTGCCAATTGTAATAATCTGTCATAGTTTGCTACATTGGCATATTAATTCATATTATATACAGTTCTAATAATTTAAGTAGCTCCACTTTTTACAGATGACTGTGCGTGATGCATTAAATTCTGCACTCGATGAAGAAATGTCTGCAGACCCTAATGTCTTTTTGTTGGGGGAAGAGGTATTATGGATCTAAAATTAAAATGTATTATCTTCTCCTTAGTCATTAGTTTCGTTTATTAGTGTTTTTTGCATGCTTGACTTGTTCCTTCATTTGTATATAGGTTGGTGAATATCAGGGTGCATACAAGGTTAGATATAAGCAAACGAGATGACGTCAATCTCTTCCATTTTCTTATTTTGGCATTATTTTTTTCTGCTTTTTAGTTTTTACTTTCAAAATAGTCAATTGTTAATTGGGTTTTATATAGATTACCAAAGGGCTTTTGGACAAGTATGGTCCTGAGAGAGTTCGTGACACCCCCATTACCGAGGTTGTTTTTTATTCTTGCAACTTATTACTCTTGTTTCAATTGTGACTTTGATAACCTTTGTTTCATTTCATCTGTTTGCATTCACAATATGATTAAAAGTTTAGTTTCAACTGGGTCCCGTTCTATTTTTTTATTTTTACTCTTCATATTCAACTATTTACTATGATTGTTGTAGGCTGGATTCACTGGAATTGCAGTTGGTGCTGCTTACCATGGTTTGCGGCCTGTTGTAGAATTTATGACATTTAATTTTTCAATGCAGGTCAGAGTTCTATTTACGAGTTCTTTATTTGTATCTGTATATAATGCTCAACTATTTTCAATCCATCTATTAACAGTTTTATAATTTCTAACGTTCAGATTCTATGATACATAGCGTATAATGTTGAAGGATATGCGTTTCTTTTTCTTCTCTCCGTGTGAACATTCTATAACATGTGTGTACTATATCTGGAGCTTGAAATATCTGCAAGCAACTTTAGATTTAGATTTGTAACATTAAAAAGAGAATTTCTCTGCTTCATTTAACTGTTTGAGAATTTCCTATTTTAAAGAGCAAAAGATTCATCTGTTTTTCTGTTCTTTCTTTATCACATGGGATGAGTTAGAGCTATGTGATGAAAGTATATGTGGACACTCATTTTAGTTATTCTTGCAGGCTATTGACCATATTATCAATTCTGCTGCAAAATCGAACTATATGTCTGCTGGTCAAATTTCTGTACCAATTGTTTTTAGAGGACCAAATGGTGCTGCAGCTGGAGTTGGTGCTCAACATTCTCAGGTATGACTATCTAAATTTTAGGCTTTTGGTCTTAAAGTTTGTAAGTGTCGTACATCAGTTTAGTATTCTATTTGATTTCTAATTTTCCGATGAATGGAAAATTGCATGTATGCTGCTTGACAGTCCGGCTATTTGAACGATTGAAAACCATGTTAGCTTTTGAAATAGAAAACAAAAGATAAGAATTGATGATGAAAGGTAGATTTAGGAAGGTCCTTCATTTGGGATGGCAGATACTTGTAGCAGTGAAAAACATGGCCCTAAATGTAATTTTGTAAGACAGCGACCAAGACCTTGCAAAATTACAGCCACATTGAGTAGAAATCATTGCTAATAAAATGTGAACATAGTCTCTATGATGTTGAATGTATTTTGTTTATTTATTTTTCCTTTTGAGAAGGTCGCACTGTACGATTATAGCCACCAAACTTGATATCTGCTATATCAATCATCATCTCTATATGCCCTTGAATCAGTTCCTCCAGGTCTACTTCATTTGAATCAGCAAAACATGGACATGCTTCTTTGAATTTGTTCTGTTCGTGCTATGTTCTTTTGGTTTGAAATTACTTCTGCTAAAAACTGTTCATGCACAATGCAAGGGAAACCTATTAAGCCAACATTGATTTTGAAATTGAGTGAATACTGGGCTTTAAATTGAACTATGCTCATTAGAAACTAGAAATGGTTTCGAAGTTTTATTTAAAACTGATAAGATACCTCTCACAACATCATTGACCTTTACCTTCATTCTTAAATTTGCAAGTTGTAACTCTTTACCATGCCGTTTGCTCACTTAGAATTTTGTGCAGTGCTATGCAGCATGGTTTGGTGCATGTCCTGGATTGAAAGTGCTCAGTCCGTTCTCATCAGAAGATGCTCGAGGCCTGTTAAAAGCTGCTATAAGGGATCCAGACCCTGTTGTTTTCCTTGAGAATGAGTTGCTGTAAGTTGTTTAGTTAATTTTGATTATAATAATCTATGTATGCTTAGAAAAATCAATTGCATGAGTTATGTGCTGTAGATACGGTGAGTCCTTCCCCATTTCAGCATCTGCTCTTGATTCTAGTTTCTGTCTTCCAATAGGGAAAGCCAAGGTAATTCTCTTAAACTCACTGTAATTATTCTTTCTTAACAACTTTAACTAATATTCTCATTACTGCTTGTTCTTTCTTCGTTTATTCTCGCACTGATTTGACTACTGGCTTCTAATTAATTTTTTTTATGTACTCCTTTCCCAATTTTTTGCAGATAGAACGTGAAGGAAAAGATGTGACGATTACTGCTTTCTCAAAGATGGTTGGCTATGCTCTCAAGGTTTGTCGTTTTTTAATTGAGTTGTTTCATATCGAACATGTGGATGACTTGAAGGTATAATATGAGCAGTTTACCTGTGATAACTGATTATAAGTGGATGACAATAATGTTGTCATAAAAATTATTTTTTCCTAATTAATTGGTAAGAACATGTGATGGGGACGACAAGTCCAAAGCCGAGAAAAAAATTATATAAATTTTGGCAAGTAACTTTGAAAAATGTAAAGAAAAAAGCTCATTTATCTCTAAATGTTATTTCTAAAAATGTTTAAAAATAAATATAAATGAATACCTGCGTGAATAATGTATTTATAGTGAGTTGTAGTAATTTATTATTTATGATTCAGGATGATAAAAAAAATCTTAATATATAATTTTTTTAGCAAAGTGATTAGAAATGGAGAGTAAAAAAATAAATGTAAAGCTAATAAATTTCAAACATATTATTAGTTATCAAAAGTACAATAATTGTAAATATAATGATTCAAACACAACTAATATTATTATATTAATATTATACTCTACCCAGACAAACTTTATAATTTTCTGTAACTTAAGACTTGCATTATAATCGTCATTGACTCGTGAATTGGTCCCAATAATATATTTATTTATTCTATAGAGATAAAGATAGGAGGGTGTTAAGAGAGAAGCGTGTTGAAATTTAATAGGAGTTTAGCAATTGATGACATTTTGGATATAAAAAAGAAAAAAGAAAAATAAGTGATTGTTAGACCAAAAAAGCCAAATGGTAGTCGAGTAGTGAAAAAGTAACTTTTCCTCCAACTCAGCCCATTTGATAATTGATAACAAGTTTTTGCAATGAATTTTACTTTCGCGAAAAGAAACATATATCCACTCTGGACTTCACTTCAGTAGATCAGCTATTTGTTGAACTTCTGCGTGCTTCTAGTTCACCCAATTTTCTTGTATTCTGATTTCCAGAAAGAAAAGAAAGAAAGATTTTTGCATAAGTTTTACTTTCACGAAAAGAAATGTATGTTATTATGCATTCCGAATGTCACACGCTGGAGCTAACTCAAGATAATGAATATAGGCTGCTGAGACTCTTGAAAAAGAAGGGATTAGTGCAGAGGTAACTTACATCTCTATTTGAACTTGCACAATCATTGTTAGAAGTTCAAAGGATATGTAATTTTATTTAGTAACACTGCATGTTCCTTTAAATGCAGGTTATAAATTTGCGGTCAATTCGTCCCCTTGATAGATCGACAATCAATAGTTCCGTCAGGAAAACTAGTAGACTTGTAACTGTTGAAGAAGGGTTCCCACAACATGGTGTTGGGGCTGAGATCTGGTGACCTTTTCACTAACACCTCTCTCTCTCTCTCTCTCATTTGCCCATTTCTAATAAGTGCTGCCTTCATTAACAGTTCATCGGTGATAGAAGAAAGCTTTGAATACCTTGATGCACCTGTTGAGAGAATTGCAGGGGCTGATGTTTGCATGCCTTATGCTGCAAATCTTGAGAGGATGGCTGTCCCACAGGTTTGTGCTTCCAATTCCCTCTTTTGGTTCATATTATTCGTTTATAAATGTTTCTAGTAAGTCTTCAAGGCTACTTACTCGAAGGCATAAGGCATGCAAACACATTCATCATAGTTCTACTCGGGATACCAAATGCTTGTTAAGCTATTGGTTTGACCGTGACTACTATGAGGTGGATATAGGTCATCATGCCCACTCGTGAAACATTTATAATATGATCAAGAAATTTAAGGAAAGAGAAAATAAATTTCAGAAAAAAGGAAATTGAAAAAGAAAAGGTTAGATATTGCATCAAACGCCCGTTAATGATTAATGATATACTGACAAATATGCAAGAAAAAAGATTAAAATCTAAATATGGATATGTAACTCGAGAAATCCTTTTCTACCCATCGGTCATCTTCATTTAACAAAACCAAGAATCCAAGATCTCCTAATGCTGTCCTCTAGGATGCAATTGCATAAATAGAAAAATGAATATCTAAAATTAAATTAAGATACCTTTACTTTGCTGATTAAAATTAATTTTCGGATTTCCTTTCAATTTAATCTGGCTTGGGATCCAATGGGCAGATTGAGGATATCATCCGTGCAGCGAAGAGGACCTGCTACCGATCAGTTCCAATGTCTGCAAGAGCTTAGAAATTTCTTGGCTAGCATGAGGCGTTTTTACTTTTCTCGGTTTAATTGTGAATTGAAGGTTATTCTTTGTGGCTGCTATTATCTATCTACTCTCCCGTATGCTGCAAAATTGGGGTGGCAATAGCAATCATCTGGATTAGGAAATCCATTCTTGTGAGCAAATTTTGGAAAATAAGTTTTGGAGTATAAAATGACAGATTAAAGGTAAGGTTAATTGAAGCAATTGCTTCATTTGGAATTTATTGAGCCTACTTATTTTTCTGGCCTTGTGCATAATTTACAGAAACGGCTACATTTGTGCAGACTAGACACAGGTATATGATTCGTAAATAAATGCCAGAGAATGGTCATTTTCTCGTTTCTAGGCAACACAAATTTTGCATCTCCCCCTCCACTTATAACCTCTTGCTTTTGGTTTTAGAGTTAGAATCTAGATGAAACAATGTTGAGTGCCGAATATTTTATGTTTTAGAGCAAGTCAACTGAAAGCCGTTCACTTTTCTATTATTCCAACAAAATCCTTGATAAGAATAATTAAAATGACATTTGGTTCGTCTCGCGTCATTGAGACATCATTGTATTAACTACGTAATTAAATCAAGTTAAGCTATTCATGCTTAGTTTATGGTATTGGGGCCAATTTCATCAAAAGACATCACCAACAAAAAGGAAAACGATAAACGAGAAAGTTAAGTTTCAGTCGAATAAAATAAAATAAATTAAAGTGAACATATAACTGCTCTTAAAATTGGAAACTGTACAGAAAAGGTGGGATTTCATTCCCTAAATTTTGGGAGGGGTCTCCTTGGGGATTCAGTGAATTATTATACAACAAACACTTGTAATGAGAATGCTCTATCGATTGAAGCAAAAATGAAGGGTAGGAAATTGCAACCACCAAGGCAAAAGGAGAAGCATCTAACCAAAAAGATAACTACATCCTATGGTTTTCCTTACCTTAGGCCGCCAAAAACCTCGGAAACTGATTCTTTACCTTTGAATCTAAGATCCATTGATAGGCTAATTGCAGACGGGATGAATGCAGGGATAAACCTCCGAGACGAAGGCCTTTGGTTGGACCGTTCTTTCTTGTTTTTCATCCTCCTGGTTCCAGTATCTTTAACAGATCGTGATGACTTTGGATCAAAAACAGATGAGCTAAATGAAGAATCAGCAGCGCCAAATGAGACTGGGCCATTATGTGATGTATCAAGAGGAAATCCCACTGCTGCATCCTCGTGGGGAGGTGGGAATTTCTCACTTTTACTTTTAGCATTTGCTTGTGTCACAACTCTCCATCTCTGGAGAACAAGTTGAACAAATGAAACTTGGATCAAGTCAAAAATAATACTTGAGCAACTAATTTCCTCCAAGCTGAAAAAAGGGAATCATAAAATAAAGAGAGAGAGAGAAACATTTCCCCACATACATCCAAGTTTGTTTGGAGCTCTGCGTTGGCTTGTGGAGCTGGCCTTGCCCGACTAAGCCTATCACGGGTTCTTACTTTTCTGGTGCCATCTATAGCTTGAGCTTTCCCACTTAAGCCTCTTTGCCTGTAAAAGAACAAAATGAATAGCCTTAAGTATGGCAGAGAACAAGGCGACAACATTATAAACACAAGGGTGTGACAGAAAAACCTTCTGGATTCTTCATCTCTCCGTTTCACGTCCAATTCTTTGCTGGGAGGATATTTTGGTAAAGATGATGGCTCACAAACATAAGGTTCAGTGGTGAAAAACTGTACATATTGAAAATGCACCATATAAATGAAATAGAGCTATATATCAAATTTAAAAGCAAGTTCTCATGGGATCAAGATTTAACTTGGTCAATCAAATCAGGTGATCACATATATAAAGAACAAATCTACTCTAGAACTTGAATTGTATGTGTCAACTAAAGTTATGTTAGTGCCATATTCTCAAATAATCTCCAAGGGAGGAGCAGTACATAATCAGATTGTAAATTAGTAATAAGAACCTATCATGAAAAGGAAAAAGAAGCTATATATTTGCATTAGGCAAAAACTATATGCAGTCATCAAAACTCACTTCGCTATTCAGAGCTGCAGTAGCAGAACCTCGATCACCGGGATCAATTGCCAAAAGACTTTCAATTAAAGGGAGAGATGGTGGAAAATCCTTGAATGTTTCTGCTATGCAACGCTTGTATGGATGTTGTGGTTTAAAAAGGGTTGCATTTGTTAACCGGGATTTCTTCCAGTATTCCTCAGATGGAGAACCACATAACTTGAATATCTTGTGCAGTTGCTCAACCTATTAAGCAAATGAATCTGGAAATGAATAAGCTGGATCATGTCGTAACACTCCAGCGTGAACAACAAACAGGTTAATGAATGTTGTTTCATATCAAGTTAGTAAAAGCCAAAATTTTGTAGCAGAGCAGAATTAATTCTCCAAATTACTGAAGAAATAATTAAATCAAAGTATGAAGGAACCAAAGTGAAATGAAAGAGAACAATGTAACAAAAAAATAAGAAAAATGATTTTAGGACCATATATATGTACACACAAACACAAATATTGGTTTTTGAACAATAAAGCATGCAAAAGATTTAAGAATGGTATCAAGAAGGTATTTTCAGCAGAAATATGAAAACAAGAATATGCTTCTGCAAATGTCCAAGAGGCAAAGCTATATTTGAGTGAAGGTAACTGTTTGAATGAGAATAACCAGCACTTCCAATGGTTCAAGTAAAAGGCCAACAGTAAAGTGAAAAGTAAAGAAGTAAAGATGCAGGTGTTGAGAACAATGTGTTGTATGACTTCTAAAAGTCGAACAAATAGTTGATTGATGCAAACGAGCCACCACAGAGTGTCTAATACTTAAACCTATGAAGGATTGTAAAACTCATGTATTGAAAGCCCAGACGTTTACAATTTAAACAACGGGCACAAATATGAAGCCTAAAGTAATATATGGTATAAACTACACCAGCATTACTTTAAAAAAAAATTGCAGTTCGTCGAAAGTAAAGACCTTTAGGGTCACCGGTCATGAAGAATTAAAAGATAACGTAAAATACATAAAACAAATTATTAATCAATACCTCTGTCCGTCCTGGCATTATTGGTTTCCCAGCAAGTAACTCTGCCAAAATGCAGCCAGCACTCCAAAGGTCCACGCCAACACCATAATAGGTTGCCCCAAGAAGAAGCTCTGGGGGACGGTACCAGAGGGTGACAACACGACTAGTCATTGGCTGCTTGTGCCCAGGATCATAGAAACAAGCTAGACCAAAATCAGCAATTTTTAGAGTTCCTTCATTGTCAATAAGCAAATTGGAACCCTTGATATCACGGTGCAGCACGCCATGGTTGTGGCAATGCTCAAGCCCGGACAGCAATTGCTTCATGAAGCACTTGACCTGCCATGGAATCATATTTTGATACAATTTAGCATCTGAATGGTTAAATATATGTATACAACTCTGAGAACTTCAAATGAGGGGTAAAAAAGACTCCATGAGGGAATTATTTTATCTTCTAATTTGTTCATCACAAAGAACTCAAAATTTACATAAAAGCAAACTAGGTCTATAATCGGTAGCATGAAAAATAAAAACTGTTTTGCTGGATAGCACGTTTATCTTAGAAAAGCTAGGCGGATACAAGAAGACACCCAAACGAAAGAAAAATTACATTAAGAAAAGATTGCCTTTTAAGCTACATATTTACTTAGGAATTCAACTAAAGGGCATGCCGTATGAACAAGTGATTATTCTAATTATAATGGAGTAATTTCTTACTCTATCCGTCTCAAATTAAATGCCCAGTTTTGACTTTTTTAAGTCAAACTAACTATTTTTAGATTGATAGTTAAGAATATATAAACATATTTTTTAAAATTATAACAATTGGTAGTAAATTGTATATTTTCTTTTGGTTATCTCTTTACCTATATTTTAAAAAAAATGGTACAAAAATCAGTTTTAAATGATGAATTTGACTTTAAAAAGTCAAAAGTGGACATTAAATTTGGGACAGGGGGAGTAATTCGTTTACATAGACACAGCAATTGGGGCAGCTGAAGACTTGAACTTGATTCAGAAATTTAAATTTTGAATATAGATCATCAGATGAACAAATTGTATCTGCATTATGTGGTATGAAGAATTGGAATGGTGTCCCAAATGAATATTTTAATGCTATTACAGAAGTTTCACAATTTACATGTCCAAGACCATGGAAACATACATAACATTGGGGCAACAGCAGAAATCTTGTGACCTTAAAAACACATTGGATACCCAAACCACAAGGCATGGGCCCAATTTCTAAGAAAGCTCTAGCAGTAGCATCAGAAAGCCTAACAATCAAAACTAGAAGACAAATAAATACAACTAAAAGCATAGTAGCCAGAACTTTAATTGGAAAGGTAAAGAGTTTTTTTCTTTCTTTCCTTCTCCAAAGGCATCATGTGGATATCATCTAAATGAAAAAGTACAAATTTCCCTTCTTTTTTTTAAAAAAAAAGGTTTAAAATTCACCTGAGGCTCAGTAAATTTGATGCCTTGGACGGCGGAAAGGCCTGCAAGATCATGCTCCATGTACTCGAAAACAAGGTAAAGACTAGAAGACATTCTTGAGGTAACCAAACCTTCAAGCTTAATTACATTGGGATGATTGAGCTTTTTCAATACAAGAATCTCTCGAGCCATAAACTTGACACTCTCTGGCTCTAAATTATCAAATCTAACCTTCTTCAATGCCACTATCTTCCCTGTTATCAGGTCTCTTGCTTTATATACATTGCTATATGTCCCTTGACCTATCTATATATACATATATATTCAACACACAAAATAACACATTTTTAGCATCTAATTTTATAATTTCACAATTACAGGTGTTGTACAATATTCAAATAGTAGGAACCTTATCGAGTTTCTCAAACGTGTTAGCACGGCGAGGAGTCCAATCTTTGATGACGTCACCAGCGACGGTGCACAGCCACGACGGCCACCCTTGGCATCTGTTAAATCGAAACTCCGGCATCGGTCTAAACGGTTCCGTCGCAGGCAAATAACCTTTGTGCCGAATCTTGTCTCTATCCTCCTCTTCAACTTCGTTCTTTTTAATCCTGTCATCGTTAGACGACGTCTGTTTGGAGCTCCGGCAAGGTAAAGGGTCACCAAAGGATCTCCGGCGTGTGCCATCTCTGGCGGCTCTTTTTCCGAAAACGCAGCCCATAACTTTAGCTTCCCATGTCGGGAAAATGAGGTAGTAATCCGGCGAGGACTTAATTTGGCTATAAAAAGGTAGCGGGAGTCGGGAGAGGAGAGAGTGTGTGTATGTGTATCTGAATCTGAGGAGTTAAGAGGATGGAGACATGTCAGATTGAGTGTTGTTGTAGTAATAAATTACACCATTGCCACTGGTGAATAATGGTGATTGGTGAATGTTCATGAAGGAAGGTTCTAAAGTCAAAATAAGAAGAGATACTACTGTACTGTTCTACTTTTTTTACTTACACTAGACTCAGACTGGACTTAGACTTGGTTTGTTGTTGTGTAGGAATTTAATTATATTTATTAAGAGGAGAGGAGAGGAGAGGGAGAGGGGAGGGGAGGGGAGGGGATAGGGATATTCCACTTTACTTAATCAAACAAAATAATCATAATAATATGTTAATTAATGTGGAAAAAATTGTTACTCACTTGGGCATGACATCAATTCCTAATTAAGAGTTGAAAATTGTTCCTTTATTTTATGGAAGTGGGTAGGGTAGGGTAGGGTAGGGTAGAGTAGGGTAGGGTAAGTAGGAGAAAAGTAAATACTACTAGTAGTAGGATTGTACTGAAGAATTTAAATTATCATGATAAGTTCATTTCATACTCAATATTGTGATAACACACAGACGAGAGGTTGATATCTTTGTATACGTGTCAACACTGTATTAATTATAAAATGAACTTCCAATAAAGTTCATTTCATGTTAACTAATCCCTACTACTTACCACAGTTAAGTTAAGTAAGAAGGTATACTACACCTACCAACCTCGCCGAAGCATTTATTTCGGCAGCTATCCCATCCCAACCTATCACCTTGTTGTACCGATACCCACAGATTTGGTAAAAAAAATCAACACCCGTAGAGGAGACGAGACGCGAGAGAGTGGTTGTTTGTGTTGTGTAAAATTTTAGAGTCGTCGTAATTGACAAGTTAGATAGTACCAAGCTGGACCCACTACTTTGACATCAGTGGTTAGATAGATAGATAGACCAATTCCTCCCTCCCTCCCTCTGAACTAAAAAGTTTCCTAATAAATAAATGGGTAAAGACTTCCGGATCATTTTTTCTATTCCTCAACTTTATTAGTGTTGGTGCTTCTAACTTTATGCATGAATGAATGAATGGACCAGACCACTTTCCTTTCCACCACCACCACCACCTAAAATATCATGTCTTTAATTATATTTCATATTTACCTCAAAAAATTCTTCCATCAATTCCATTTGAAATTAAAGTAGCTAATTATTCCATCCATCACTACTTGATTGAGCTTATTGTCTGCCTGTCTGTCTTTCAACTTTGACCTCATTCTAAATGTTATCCAAAATCTGCCAATTACATACTATTAGCCTAAACTCAGTTGTTTAATTATCCATTACCGGGAGATTCGGATTTACATTCTAATATTCTATTGAAATCACAATAGATCTACAACAATGGAACTTATAAAATCATATACATATATTACTCCCATCAAATAAATCTATTCTAAGCCCAA
Source organism: Panax japonicus (assembly GCA_020205505.1). Lineage (NCBI taxonomy): Eukaryota > Viridiplantae > Streptophyta > Magnoliopsida > Apiales > Araliaceae > Panax > Panax japonicus. The sequence goes on along the minus strand of CM035095.1, from coordinate 4,796,689 downwards.
ATAATTAGTCAATTAAATTACAAGAAAAACACAACACAAATTAAAGAAATGTGTGTCAGTTTTACAACACTTACTTATGGTCGCTTGGTATGACTCACTTCTATCTATCGATAGATTTTGACATTCATTTATTTAATAAATGAGTATATATATATATATATATATATATATTCCCATACTTATTAAATGGAACTCGGACTTTTGGGCTATCCTAATCAAAGGCTGCTCTAGTTCAGTCTTTATATACGAATACTAGTGTTCGAGTTTGAAACAAGATGGACCTACGCGGAGGCCTAGAATTCATATCATTCCCAGCCTTGATTGAAATTATTTTGGCGCTATCTGTGGTTCAAACCTGGCCTCACAAATGGTTTACAGATAACAAAAGGAAGAAACCAAAAAACAACTAGTAACTGACGACCAGGTCCAGTAGTAATTAAGGCTCATTGCATTGCCCAATGTTTTAATACTAGTTTAGTTGGAAAGACGACAGCAGAAGAGAAGAGAAGGAAATGGGAAAGATGTGCTGCGACTCGGTTTTACTACTAGGGTTTGTCACAGCTTTGGTCATGGCAATGGTGCTCTTCATCATATGTCAACCACATCCACCCAGGACAGTTACTAATTTCTATCATTGCTCCTAAATCTTATTTTCATCTCAACTTTATTCTTACTGTTGTTACGATGTTCTTGAAATAAATTTGGCATTTCTTCTGTGCTATTTATTCACTAATGAACAAATCTACTGCTCTTTTGTTTGGGTAGATTTTAATACAGAAGGCCTATTATTATAATATAATATACTACTACCGAGTATTGAGCAAGCTTAGCAGAGGCAGAGATGGTGTTACTTAATACTAGTATGCATTAGCTGTTAAATGTATTGCAGTGAGGTAACAATGGCATTAACCAAGTTGCATTAGAAGATATCCACCAGGGTCAAAGAAACATTAGTCTACAAATGAAAAATTATCCAACACACTGAGGGTAGAGCTGAGAAAACTCTATAACAGGATTCATACTTTGTATAATTTTCATCCTCTGTAATGATACGGAAACTTCCAAGAGCAATTTGAATGGTACTGATTGCAAATTCTAGCCAGAACAAAGCTTCTCAAGAGCCATGTTTTCATCGCCGCCGACAACTTCCAGGGTACTCCTCACTAAAGCTTCGGGGAATCCCATCTCCACAAACTTTACTACCTATTAACGAGCAACATCATTTTTCAATATACTTGCAGTTGAAGATTAAGCTCTACCCTGTCAGTGCCAATTAAATATCAACTCTCAAAAACTAACATAATAACAATCAAAAGTTGATGATGTTCCCATTATTCCAAATTTGTAATTTAAAAGAAAACCATATGTCAACTAAGCTGAACATACTAACCTTTTCCTCAACCCCCAAAGATGATGATTTGGCATAAGCTTCTGTCCAATAACGAGCTGTGCTGGCAAAGGTCTGATAATCTCTAAGATACTGAAACGTCAAAAAACAAATACTAGCTAAAAACAAAGAATACTAGCTCTTTCCATAATCATTTCATTACAACACGGGAACCACATTATACTGATTACTTGCTAAATTTTACATGAATTGACTATAAAAACAGAATATAGTGACCAGTTAGAGTCAAACTACACCTGTTGAGCTACCACGGCATCTTGAGGATCATCAGGTTCAGGAGCAGAAAGTAATGCCTGTATTGAAAGGAGAGCCGTCTTAATGGTGAGTGCTGGGCTCCATTGGTCCTTCAGGATATCTAGGCATATAGCTCCACTTTGACTACTGATATTAGGGTGCCTTCAACAAGGAAAACACAGACAAATATATTCAAGAAATAATTATCCGGGATCTCAATTGGCTATATTTCTATTACCATAATAAAATCAATAGTGTTTAGTATGAAATTTTCAGAAGCAACAGATTGTAAATGACTCCAATATTTTAAATGGAACACATAAAAGTAATATAATCTCATACATAATTGAGAATTTAATACATTAGTTACATTTCATTTTCTTAATTTTGACTTTTAAGTTTTTAATAGCAATGCATACAAAAATCTACTGAATGAATAAAAGAACTAATTAGAAACCTCAAAATCTATACCAATTTCTAACTACAGTAGTAATTAACCTGTATTGTCATCAGCATAAATCAAATCATATGCCAAAATTGATGTCTAACAATTTCAGTAGACATAAATCCTAAAAGACATGGTTGTCAGAAAGTCCGGGAACACAACAATACACTAATCATAGGACTAGAGACTTCCCATATTGACGTTACTTTTCTTTCTCTCCCTGACAAGTAAGACTATAAACTGAGCACATTAACAAGGGCTCACCTAAGTATACGACATGTTAAGATTACCAAACTATACCCAGCCTGAAGCTATCCCAAAATCAAGAGAGTGAAAAAAGAACTTGGGAAATACGTATGTCCTTTAATGTTCTTATAGCAACTCTACTGTTCCTATCATCGACCCCACTCTAACGTTGTCAACAAACACATTCTGCCGATAAATTTAGATGGAAGTTAGTCACATCAAATAGTTTCAAAGTAGATGCTTTCTTGTTATATAAAGGTTTATTTTCTAAGCATTACCATTATTCTCCCAAGAGAAAATTCATGGATGGCCACAATGGAGTTTTCTACAGGTTTTCTAAAACAAAAAAAAATACATAAACTAGAGCACGTTCAAAAGAAGAATCTAAATGGGATTGAGAAATTTTAGACAATTCACTGTTTTGCCTAATGTTAGATTGTTTAAAAGACATTTATTCATGTATATTTATTCTTATTCTAAATCAACAAAAAATAATTTATTAGAAATAGAGAGAAGATACATAAGATGAGACTAGTCCTCCTGCAGAACATCATGCAGGAATGCCCTCCAGTCTTTATGTACATCTGATCCGGCACACAAGGAAGAAAAAAAAAGTGACTTGTCCCAAAATAGATAAAGGATAAATAATTGGCTGAAAAAGTTAGATTCATTGGGCACCAAACAGGGAAACAGTCTATATATATATATATATATATATATATATACACACACACACACACACACAAACACACACACACACACTATATGAATGTGCAGCAGTTATATTATGTTGCAAAACCATGGATTGTGATTACATAAAAGTGTCATTTCAGTTTAACAGAAACATAAATTGCAAACAAGGTCAAAGACGATGTCGAATGTTCCCTGGTGTGATATGTTATCTTCTCATTTCTAATACAAACACAAAAAGAAGTTTTCCTTCAGAAAGACCGATAGGTGACTGGTTGTTTAATACAACAGACCATAGAAATTTGATAATTAATTTCATCTGCTAAGTATTTCAAATATCATATTCAGTTTAACAGAAATGGAAGTTGCAAAAAAAGTCAATGACGATGTTGAATGGTCCCTTGTGTGATAATTTATCTTATCACTCTAATCCGGCTCCAGAGACTGATAAGTGCATATAAGTGAATTAGATTTGGTCCATTTAAACTGTTACTGGTTTAATACAACAAATAATGAAATTTGGTACATGCAGTTAATATATCTTCATATCCAATCACATCAAAGGTATTCCTTTTAAATTTATACATGCAGATAATCTCTTCACGCCTATTTATTTAATTAGCATCAAATTAGGAGTACACTAAGTTGTCTTAAATCTCATGGAACCACCTCATCATGAAATAATGAAGGTCTTGTGAGTGATTCTCTATTTAACTTAATATAGTACTAATAGTGATGTGGTGGAAAATAACGAGAAAAAATTGGATTTTGACATATTTTATTCTTCATTGAGTTGTAGTTTATTTGATGTATTTTATTTATTATTTAGGAAAATTCAGTAGTTTAATTTATATTTGGCCCGTTTATGTTTTGGTCTTTAGCTTTTCTATTTTTATTTAGTTTTAGGTTTTAATTATTTTCTTTTTCCAATTATTCATAGGAAAGTAGTTTGGTACTATAAATATGTGTTAGGAATTATTTACGTTCTTGTTGGTACGTTTAATCCTTCAAATAAAAAAAACGTGTTAGAGCGTTGCAATTTAACCATATTCCGCTGCGTCAAATAGAAACTATAAAATTCAATAAATAACCCTGCCTAACAAATACCACGCACTAGATTCATTGGTCAAGCTAATCGAAAACAGCAAATGATATCTAAAGGCCACTCTCAGAACTTCAACATTATGCTTGAGCATCACAAACCTCTATTGACTTTATAGGTGAAGAAAATTATGCAATTGAGCAACACAAATGACAATAACATGGTAATCTGAGCTATCTACTATTCAAAACATCCAACATAACAGAAACAAACAAGTACATATAATTTCTCCATACCAAACTTTTGTGGTAAATTGCATTTTAGGTGGCTCGAAAGGGTACCCATCTGCAAAAATGATAGACCAATTTTACAAAAATGACTCAAAAGTTGGTCTTATTAACCCAATAAACTAGGAATTTGGGAATAAGGGTTCGTAATTATCCAACTGAAACGCATTGAACAAACAAGTTTTCAGTACATATTTAGGAGTAAAAGCACATGCCCAGTGTAAAGCATAACAGATTAGTAATTTGATTCGAAACCCTAGAGGTACATTACCAATTCAGAAAATTTATTTTTCTGAGAAACAAGAGAAACATAAAACCCTAAAGCAAAAGGAGACGTAGGTAAACCAGGTATAACGATGTCGATGTTGAAAGTGCCGCCTTCATAAGGAGTAGCGAGAGGACCAGGAATTGAACCGATCAAATGTGTGAGATTGTCAGCCTTTGGTTTAACGCTTATACCTGACACAACTTTGTCTCTGTTACACTCGTGAAGCTCCTTCTGTACTCGAGCGATATCCACCATCTTCGATTCGATTTTACTTGAGAGAGACTACAGAAATTGGGATTCTTCACTCTCTGTGTTGCTCAGTCTCCCTCCCAAAAGTGAAAGACGTACAAAGGCCAAATATAAAATCTGGATAAATTACCCTTATTACCAACTCCGTTTACAAGATAAAAGGTCAATTTTAAAATATTTTGTAAATTTATTTTATTATTGTTAATATAATTATAGGTATCATAAATTATTTAAAAAATATTATTTATTATTATATTAATTTTAAATAGATCACATTTTAAAGTTTGATAAAATACTCGAACCTCCTCAAATTATATTTTTTATTAATACTCGAATCATATTCGTTAAAAAAATCCAAACTGTTCGGGTTCGATTCGAAATCGTGCTCGACTTGATAGCTAAATGAGCCTCAATCAAACTTTATTTTATATTCAATAAATTTTATGAACCAAATCTAAACAATTCAATACTCGAATTTCGTTTAAACCCTTAATTCCAACACACTTCTTGAAAAAATAATCGGGTTAACTATATAGTAGTACTATATTTTTCCATTCCATTTTTTTAACAAAATATTAGTATAAAATTTGTCCGAACCAACACCTTTAACGACAAAAAATAATAATAATAAAAATAAATTATTGAACTATCCACCTGGGTTTGCAGTATTCGTCCACGTGTCTGTCATAATAGAATTATAATTTATAAGATAACTAGCAACAGTCCCGTGCCTCCGGCACTATAGACGTTGGGATTTATTCCAAATTTTGGACGATCCAAATAATTTATTGAGTGAGCGAGAAATTCAAAATCATTTGTATTTTATTAGATAGATAGATGGTGGGATTTATCCCAAACTTTGAACGTCCTAGATGATTTATTGAGTGAGCGGAAAATTTAAAATTATTTGTATTTTATTAGATATAATTAGATATATAGAATATAGATATAGATAGATAGAATTAGATAGATTGTATTTTATTAGATAGATGGATGGTGAGATTTATCCCAAACTTTGGACGGCCCAGATAATTTATTGAATGAGCATTGAATGAGCGGAAAATTCAAAATCATTTATATTTTATTAGATAGATTTTTTCCACTTTTTCAGATTACTCTCCTCAGGTCTACCCAATTTTATTTATTTTATTGCTAAATTTCTCTACCCAATTTGCCAATAATTTGGGATTTGGGAGCAGATACAGTAGATTTTGCTTCTTCTTCTTTCATTCTAATAAAGAAAATGGGATTTTTGTGTCTGGGTCTTGTGAGTCTGGTTGAGATGGAATCGTTGATCCACGCCCACGGCTTGTGCCATATGACCCGAAGAAATTGGAGGATCGAAGTTTCACCTGAAGCGATAACACCACAACCATGACCAGCACTAGTGGGAATCGGAAGAGAATCATTTTGTTGCTCATTTTCTACTCTGGAAATGGGTTTTTCCGTAATCGTGGCAACGAAATTGAAGGAGGGGTCTACTCCGCGTTATAAATCTAAACCCAAAAATTCAAATCTACAGTTTACATGAATCTATCTAATAAAATACAAATGATTTTGAATTTTCCGCTCAATCAATAAATCATCTGGACCGTCCAAAGTTTGAGATAAATCCCACCTTCCATATATCTATCTAATAAAATACATCTATTTATCTAATCTATCTAATAATGATTTTGAATTTCCCGCTCACTTAATAAATCATCTGGGCCGTTCTAAGTTTGAGATAAATCTCACTGCCCATACAGTGCCGGAGGCACGGGACCCAGCTAGTTTGATAATATTATGCAAAGGATTCTTTTGATTTCTTCAAACAGTCAACAAGGAGGGAGTAAGTTTGGAGAGATAATTTGTATAAAAATTAGTTGTGTAGAAGTCAATGAATAGAATTCTTGTAAATCAATTTCCCTCTTCTCTCATTTTTTTCCTCTCCCTCCATCTCCCATCTTTTTCTCTCTCAATCTCTGTTTTTTCTTTTGTTATGCGGGCTTCCTCTATTTTCAGGGTTAGGAGAGGGAAAACAGTAATACATGTCTTTCTCTCTCTATCTTATTGAGAAACCATAATTTTGGAGAAAGGGTAAATTCGATCAAACTTCCTTGATTGCACAACACCTGTGATTAATTCCATGTTGTTATAATTATGGGCTAATGACAAAACTGTCCCCTCAAATGTGGTGGAAATAAGTCTTGGCAGACCGGTTAATGGACAGTAAAATGAGACATTTTCAATTTTTTATTTTTTATTTTTTTATTATGATTCTCAAAAAATGTATAGTAATTTTTTTATTTTTTTATTGTGACTATATAACCCTGTTTTTGTATATGTATTCAAATTACACATAAAATACTATATTTTGAAAAAAATTCTGTTGGAATAAATGTGACACCCCCAAAATAAGTATACATCACTCATCTTGAGTCGCCAAATACATGGTACAAAATTCAAATACAACATAATAATATAGCTGTCATGTAAACAATACGACAAAACATAAACTGAGAGTTTTAATAAGAATATTGTTATCTAGATAATATTCACACTCAAAGGAGTCATCATTATATTTATTATCACACTATTTAACAGAATAGTGAGAACTACTAATGTTATCATCTGAACTGTCACTCCGTTCCCCGACTCATCATAGCTATATTCTCATTTTCTGAAGATAATAGTGAAAGAAAGGGTGAGCTCAACTAGCCCAGTAAGAAATATTATGACTAAGGTGCTGTTTGTTTACATCTGATTGCCTCTTAATGGACTGCCTCTTATTCGCTAAGAGGCATGATGCTGTTTGTTTTATTTTTTATTACCTCTGAATGCCTCTTAATCGGTAAGACAGAAAATAAAATCTTAATAATTAAGAGGTACCTCTTAATGAATTTTTTTTGCTAATTTTTTTATATATAAATATATTAAACAATATTATGCACTCATTTTTATTAAATTAAATATTTAAAATTATTAAATAAAATTTTATCCTTTAAAATGGTAAAATAGTGTCATTAAGAGACAACTTACTTTTTAGTTATCAAACAATTTTTTAGATTCAGACCTCATAACTATTCAGATGATCTAATTTATTAAGACATCATAATCATTCAGATCTTAATTTCTAAATTTATCAAACACAACCTAAGATAATGCATAATAAATTATCATTAGTTTTCAACAATGTTAAACTGATAAAATACAATAGAGATCAAGTTTAACTGTAGCGGAACAAGTAATCCATTAGAAGAGTCAAATAGAGAATAAAATCTACTATCTTTTATGATTTAAAAAGTTTTTCATCACTTTTATCGTTGGGACTCAGCTTAATAAATAATCCACATCATCAATTCAACCCTGCACTACAGGCCAAAGATATTATTTAGTATCACGACCATGAATTATCCATGCACTACGGGCCAAAGATAATTGTGTTTTCATCAACGATCATGATCATGCCATAAAATAATTCATCTTTGCTCCCTTGGCCGAAGAGAATCCATAGCTATAATCATACCAAAAATTGTCCATCAATGCACTACGGGCCAATGAGGACTTTTTCCACAGTATTTATAACATTACGGTCATGATTATACCGAATAATTCCTGGTCATAATCATATCAAGTCCATCTATGCACTACAGGCCACAAATGACTTTTAACAAAATATAAACATGAGGATGATGACAATGATATAAGAATTCAATAAAACAAGTTCAAGAATTAAATTATCCAGGAACTAATAACATTCAAAATATCAACATGATACTTCTTTGTAAAGTAAACTTCAAGAATGCTCAGAAGAATATTTCCATGAAAAGATACTGGATGAAGCGCAAATATCAAGGATATTCCACTAATTTCATGGAGTATAAAAGTCAAAACTTTAACCAACTGAGTATAATAAAGAATTGAATAACAAAAGAAATCACCATGCATGCGGTACTTCGCATAGATAGGTTATTCTAACAGAATAATAAATAATGGAACCAAGTCAGGCGTAATACACACCGACAGGATATTCCAACAGAATAATAAAGAATGGAATAACAACAGAAATCACCATGCATGCGGTACTTCGCATAGACATGTTATTCCAATAGAATAATAAATAACGGAACCAGGTTAGGCGAAATTCGCACCGACAGGATGTTCCAACAGAATAATAAAGAATGGAATAACAACAGAAATTACCATGCATGCGGTACTTCGCATAGACAGATTATTCCAACACAATATTAAATAACGAAACCAGGTCTGGCGTAAAACGCATAGACAGAATATTCCAACAGAATAATAAAGAATTAAATAACAGAAAAATTTCACCAATTATAGGGTAGCCCAAGTATACAGGTTATTCTAACAGAATAATATATAATGGAATAACAGAAGAATTTCATCAAGTATATGGTAGACCACGTATATAGGTTATTCCAACAGAATAATAAAGAATGGAATAACATAAGAATTTCACCAAGTATACCACGTATACATGTTATAACAATAGAATAATAAAGAATGGAATAACAAAAGAATTTCACCAAACATACCACGTATACAGGTTATTTCAACAGAACAATAAAGAATGAAATAACAGAAGTTCTCTTCATGAATACGAAAAAATAATACCCCTTACGAGTACAACAAATAATATCCATTACCTTAGAAGAACTGGATATTGGAAAAGTGAGGTAACAGAATATTTTTATTCTTTCTCTCTATAGTTTCTCTCTCTAGAGTTTCAGGGAATTCGTAAGAAATAATGAAGGAATGAGCTTCTATTTATAGGAGAATGAACTGAATTGTAACTAATTCATAAACGGTCCAGATTGATTTACTTTTAAACGGACGGTCCATATAGATTTACTATGCAGTATTAATAAATTATTCTAATAAAACAAAATCTTTTAAATAAAATATAATATATTATATTTATAGTCTAATAAAATAAATAACTTTATAAAAGTATTCTGTTTTATATAAAAAGATTTTACTATGCAAATACTATGCAGGTACTATGCAAACACTATGCATAATAAAATATAATATATTCTAATTATTATTTAATAAAACAAATAACTTTGTAAAAGTATTTTGTTTTATATATAAAAAGATTTTATATGTAAAATACTATGCAGACACTATACATAATAAAAATATAATATATTCTAATTATTATCTAATAAAATAAATAACTTTATAAGAGTATTCTATTTTATATAAAAAGCTTTTCTGTTTTATTACATTAATAATACTAATAAAACAAAATTTATATATAATATATATATATATAAACTTCTGTGACTTCATAAAAAGACATATCAATATATTTAACAATATTTATCATCATTATTATAATTCACAATATTAATCGACCAGGTCGTTCCTAGGAAAGAGTAAGGATTTCTCCCTATTGGCACGCAATTAGGTGGCCAAACCTCTCATTGGCAAAACTTCTAGACATCGTTAATATTGCAAATAATAATATTAATAACTTTGTCATCTCAATTATTGATTTAATAATATATAAAATATCGACAATAATTGAATCAAATAACGTGAGATACTATACAGCAATTATTATAGCAATAATTGAACAAAACTGAGTGACTTCTCACGTAAGCATCAATAATCAATACCGTGTGCTACTATGCAACCACGCGTATTACTGTACTTTTACTACAAAGTAGTTCAACAGTTTTAACGGTAAAACTTCCGTCGTTATTTTCATAAAATATTTTTGTCGTTTTCTCAATCCGACAATAATTTCGTTGTGAGGTCCACCAATGATTGTATCGTCGTACGGATATTCTCCGATCAATCGAATATTATATAACAACTTGCATACTTTGTAAAATTTATAAATATTACCCATAACTATAATATTATCTCAAATCCACACCATAATATTCAAAAAAAAATATTTTTAAAAAATTAAATCTTTATTCGTAAAATTTGGAGTTTTACAATAAATACTGTATGTTTTTTGAGTCACAATAAAAAAAATAATATAAAATTGAAAATGTCTCATTTCCTGTTCAATTAACCGGTCTGTGTAGAAATACTCAAATAAAAAAATAAAATACCATTCATTTCACCACAAAAATGATTACTGACCCCTACACATTACTCCTTCCGTCCCTATTTATTTGACGTTTTAGAGGCGGACACAATAATTAAGATAATAATTAGAAAACATTAAATATAGTACTCGGTAGTCTATAATACCCTTAAATCTTTTATTGGGATAAGGAGAGTTTTATTAATATAAGGAGAGATAATGAGTTTAATGAGGGGCAATTTTGAAAAAAATGTCATTAATTCTCTTAGATTTAAACAAACGTCAAATAATTAGGGACAAATAAAAAACTCTAAAACGTCAAATAATTAGGGATGAAGGGAGTAATTGTTTTCTAGTTGTTGCATTATACTTCCATAGATGATCCTGATGCCTGTATTATCAAGAATATATATATATATATATATATATATATATATATATATATATATAATTATTTTAACATGTTACATTTTATATAATTATTTAATGTGAATCAATCCTGATGATGACCTTATTGTCGCAGTTGATCGAGAGTTCCTAGAGCAAATATATAAATATGATGATCTTGTAAGACATAATATTGAGGATGCAATGCATGCTGAATATTTGAGGACATCTATTGTAAACGATATGTGGATTGATCACATAAATGAAGTTAATAGTTCTTGAGTTTCATCTAATGTTAACAACTAGTTTATAGTAATTTTGATTTTTTTACTTTATTATGTTATTTGACGATTATTCGTGTCGTAACTAGAATGATATTTTGTTTAGGTTACCATTAGAGAGAAGATTGATTTTCATGAAGAATTTGATGAATAATTTTCATTAGTATTAATAATACAGATTATATTTGATTGACAATGACTTTGTAAAAGTAGTTTTTGTTTAACATTTATTTGGATATTTGTATTTGATTTTTAATTTTTTTTATTTGATTAAATTTATATTACATATTTTTATTAATGATTCAATGGTTATACTTAATAGAAAGGTAAATTTGTAAAAATGATATTTTTCTTTTTTTTTTCATTGAAACTCAAAAAATATTTTTTTTTAAATTTTATTTTATTAAAAACTCAGAAATAACACAAAGAAAAACTTCAAGTTTTGTATTTTTTTATTTTTTGTTTTAATTTTTAAATTTTTAATTTTATTTTTTTTCGTCCAAAACACAAAAACTGAGTGTAATTTTAATTTCAACTATAATATTTTTTTTAAAATTCCCTTTAGTTCCCCTCTTGATCCCTGTTGGGTCATGATATTTCCTTTATTTGGGCCGGGTAAATTGGACTCACTTATTAATTTAACCCATTGGGCTTTTATAATTAAGCCATAAAGCTCGTTGGGCCTGGTCACTGTGTTAGCTTTATTTAATTCTATAAGACCGGGTCGGTTCGTTGGATTAACTTGTTAGATCATTTAAAATCTATTACTTTGACTTGTGATGATGATATAGTATGATAGTTGACTGAGTTGCCTGCCATGCATTAATGTGGATGGGATTATAGCCGCCCGGCGGTATAAACAGTGATCAAAGGTAGTGAGTAGACTGCAGGCAGACAGCAGGACCCATCAGATCATGGGGGCCATGTCGGGAGTAGTAGGTGGCACGGTAAACCGGGCAAAGAGAGTATAATCTATCAACTAAGTTTTCACAAAGGGGTACGTTTTTCATATATTCACATACACACAACTGAGAATTATTATCTCTCTCACTACACTAGATATTATCATCCTCTTGAGTTAACCTTGTGAACACATATATTTACTCTCACGCCTGAGCTATCCCCCGGCGGTCCGGCCGTCAAGCTTGTGGTGTTTGCCGTGTTTACTGTGCAGGATCAGGACGTCTTTTGTGATTGGGACGTGGAGAAAGATTCTGGCGGTAGGCAAAGCTAAGCGTAAGCTAGTGTTCCCGACGGAGAAGGGGTCTGGCCATATTCGGAAACGAGTAGAAGGCACCTCACCTAGAACTCGATACCGAGATGACCAGGATGCAAAGGCCTCCCGGTTTGCTAAGATGGCAGATGAAGCGGATAGAGCCATGGAAGTGCTGGTGAAGCAACGTCAGGACATAGCTGAGCAGATGGCTCGGATGGTAGAGTTGAGAGATGAGGAGCTCAGTTATGTTCAATCCGAAGAGCAAGGGCATCGAAGTGGGAAGGAACCTGCTCACTCCGGGCGAGAGTCTCTGAGACAAACTAGGGAAAGAAGAAGGTCCCGAAGCCCTACTCCTCAGAGATCGAAGAGGACATCACCTTGCCGAGTTTAGGAGACAAGGGCGGAGCGAACGAAGAAGTCGATCCAGGGATCACACTCCAGAGTATACCAAGAAAGCACTTGTTGTTCCACATTCTCACCATAGCGCCCGAGTCCAGAGGCGAAGTATATCAAGAGGTCATACTCCCGAGAGTCTACTGAGGGCACCCCGCCCTGTAAACACTCGTCATCGGAGAAGCCCCTCTAAAGTTGAAGGTTCTGTTGAAAGAAACTGGTCTACTCATAAGAAGGAGTCACCGGAGAAGGAGGCGTCATCTCAACCAGAAGGCATGGAGTATCTGGTTAAAGAATTAAAGGAGCTTCGGAAGCAGCTTGCCGAAGTACAAAAAACGAAAGACGCTCCGGGAAAGAAAGCATCCCCTTTTTTCGCGGAGATTCTTAAAGAAAAAGCTGATCCCACCAAGAAGTTGCCCCATATCGAAAGTTATGATGGATCGGGGGATCCTTATGACCATAGTCAGGCGTTTGACCGACTTATGGATTATTATGACTTTAGCGATGCTGTTAAATGCCATACTTTTGTCACAACACTCAGAAAGGATGCCCGACAATGGATGGGAACCTTACCCTCGGATTCAATCTCCTCTTGGGAAGACATGTGCAGTAAATTTCACGCTCGCTTTGGGAGCAACAGAAGAAGGGGAAAACCAACTGGTTCATTGGCTCAAGTTCGGCAGTCCTCTAATGAGTCTTTAGGCCAGTATGAAAAGCAGTTCCGGGAAGCAGTCGGCCAAGTGGCAGATTTGAATGATCTCCAAGCTGTGGGACTGTTCCAGAATGGGTTGGATTTGGTCAAATCGGAAAAGTTGGTGAAGAAACTTATGTTTAACCACCCGAAGAGTCTCGCCAAAGCCTTTGACAAAGCTTAAGGCTATATCGTGGTGGAGGAGGCCATGAGCAGCCTCAAACGTCCTTCTTCAGATCGGCTTAAAGAGACAGATCGGGACAAGACCGATGAAGACCAAAAGAAGAAGGAAGGGAATAAAGACCATCATGAAGGCGGGTCAAAGAAATATAACAATTGGAGGCAGGGTGGAAGACGTTCGTCCGCTCCAACCCATAGAATAAATAGGACGTTCAGGGCACTCAATGCAGATAGGGCTGTTATCTTGGATCAGATCAAAAATCAACCTATCTTCGAGCCACCTCGAGATAACATTAAGCCCTGAAAAGGGAATCCTCGCAAATATTGTGATTACCATCAAGCTTTGGGTCATGAAACAAACGATTGTGCCAATTTAAAGGACTTTATTGAAAGAATGGTGCAAGGTGGGGCTTTAGTTCAGTACGTGGCTGCCATAAATAATCAACAGCAGGACCGAGGACCTGTTCCGGCAGCTCAACCAGTTCAGCAAGCGTTGCCAACTCCGGGATAGCCTACAAGGCATGTGATAGATGTCATCACTGGGGGTACTTCTGGCAAGCTCGTGGGAAAGAAGCGCCGAAGCTATTTGGATTCGGTCATGTCGGTGGCGAGTACCTTCCCGAAGACTGATAGACCTTATCCGAATACGGTAATCTCTTTTACTAATGAGGATTACCCTTCGGAAGCCATCGAACCGCACGAGGGATCATTAATGCTGACTGCACAAGTGGGTTCGGTAGATATGAAGCGGATGATGGTAGATAATGGGTCTTCTGTAGACATCCTGTATGCCCACGCTTATCAAAGGATGAATCTGGACGGGCGCAAGATGGAAATAGTGCAGGAGGCTCCTTTGTATGGTTTTAGCAATGATCCGGTCAAGGTGGCTGGAACCATTGAGCTATCGGTCATCTTCGGAACGGCCCCTCAACACGTAGAAATTATTTGCAAATTTTATGTTGTGCATGTTAATTCTGCTTATAATGCTATTTTGGGGAGGCCTACTTTAATTGTTTTGCAAGCTGTAACATCCATACCTCATTTTAAAATCAAATTTCCTACGGCTCATGAGGTTGGGGAGGTGAAATGAGATTTGGATCTGGCCAGAAGGTGTTCCAGAAATGCTGTTATTACTTCGGGAGTGGGGGTGTCGAAGCAGAAGCAGACCATGGCGATAGAGATCGAACCCTTCACCGAGAGTAGTTTTGAACCTTTGGTCATACCGGCTAAAGAAACGGAGGAAATAGAGCTCATCCCGGGCAAGGTGGACAAAATCGTGAAAATAGGTTCGGGTTTGCCGGAACTCTCCGGACGAACCTCGTGGAGCTCCTGAGGTGTTATGTTGACATCTTCGCGTGGGAACTTTAGGATATACCAGGAGTGAGCAGGGATATTGCTGAGCATCGATTAGAAGTAGACCCGTCAAAGACACATGTGCGGCAGAAGAGGAGGATCTTTGCACCTGAGCGTCAACGGATCATAGATGAAGAGATTACAAAACTGTTGGCAGCTGACTTAATCTTTGAAATCGACTACCCGCAGTGGATGACAAATGTGGTGCTGGTCCAGAAGCAAAATGGTAAATGGCGAGTCTGCATTGACTACACTGATCTGAACAAGGCATGTCCGAAGGATTTTTACCTGCTGCCCCACATCGATCAACTCATTGATGCCACTTCGGGGTATGCCTTATTAAGTTTTATGGATGCATTCTCTAGGTATCATCATATCTCCATGTGTAAAGAGGAAATACCGAAGACGGCGTTCATTACGCATCGTTCGGTATATGCCTATAAGAAAATGACTTTCGGCCTAATCAATGCCGGAGCCACATACCAGAGGATGATGAACCATATCTTCAGATATCAGTTGGGCAGGAACATTGAGGTGTACGTGGACGACATGATTGTCAAAAGCATGTTGGTGCATAAACATTTGGATGATTTAGAGAAATGCTTTCAGACACTTCGTCATCACATTTTGAGACTAAATCCCACTAAGTGCACCTTCGGTCTGGGGGCTGGCAAATTTCTGGGTTATCTTGTCAGTCGAAGAGGAATTGAAGCTAATCCAGAGAAGATTCAAGCAATCCTGAACATGAAGACTCCTCAGTCATTTAAAGATGTTCGACGTCTGACTGAAAGGATTGTAGCTTTGCGGAGGTTCATGTCCAAGTCGGCAGAGAGATGTTTGTCGTTTTTTGATACTTTGAAAGGGCCGAAGAATGCAAAGACGTTTCAATGGACTTCAGAGTGCAAAGACGCCTTTCAGAGCATCAAGTCCTACTTATCTTCGGCGCCTTTGCTGGTGAAGCCCGTTCCTGCTGAGCCTCTATATTTGTACTTAGCAGCTAGTTCTTTGGCAGTAGAAGCAGTTTTGGTGCATGAAGTTGGGGGTAAGCAGCACCCGGTTTATTATGTAAGTCATGTCCTTCGGGATGCTGAAACAAGGTACCCAAACATTGAAAAGTTTGCTTTTGCTTTAATAACTGCTAGTCGAAAGCTTAGGCAATACTTCCAGGGTAGATTAGTAATAATATACACAGATCAGCCTTTAAAGAAGGTTATGAGCAAACCAGAGGTATCGGGGAGACTAGCTGCATGGACGATGGAGTTGTCCCAATTTTTTATTGAGTATCATCCCCGAACCGCCATTAAAGGGCAAGCCTTGGCTGATTTTATGGTTGAGTGTTCGTTTTTTGAAGCTGATGAAGTCGTGGCCGAGGCTGAAGGATCTGACAGAGAAGTTGCAATTCTTCAGTAGAAGGAGAATCCATGGACGCTGTATGTAGATGGGTCTTCTACTATGGACGTCAGTGGAGCAGGGATTATCTTGACAAGTCCGGAGGGATTCAAGGTGCAATAGGCCATCAGATTTTAATTCAAAGTGACGAATAATGAGTATGAGGCGGTACTTGCAGGGTTATGATTAGCAAAGAGTCTTGAAGTGCAGAGAATAGTCATCTTCAGTGATTCTCAGTTAGTCGTTAAACAACTCTTTGGGGAGTACGAAGCTCGAGGCCCGAGAATGATCAAGTATTTGGCAGAAGTGAAAGAACGGCTTCAGTATTTCCAGTCCTACGAGTTTCAGAGGGTCGAGCGTATTAACGATTCTATTGCTGATGCACTCGCTATACTAGCCACTACGAATGTTAACGTTTTTGAAGGATAGGTTTACCTAGAAATTTTGCAACATCCTAGTGTTCATCATGAAGTGGTGATGTGCATTGACCGAACCAACTGCTGGTTAACTCCATATCTGGAATATCTGGCAGATGGCGTCTTACCTTCGGATCGGATGCTTGCCAAGAAAATCAAGTACAAGAGTGCTAATTTTGTTCTGATTGATGGGGATCTTTTCCAAAGGGCCTTTTCGTCTCCATTGCTGAAATGTTTGACTCCATCCGAAGCTGAATACGCTCTTCGATAAGTACATGAAGGCATTTGTGGCGACCATATGGCCGCTAAGTCATTAGCCTATAAAGTACTTCGTCAAGGATACTACTGGCCTACCATCTTCAAGGAAGCGACTGAATACGTCAAGAAGTGCGAGAAGTGTCAACTCAACATTCCAATACCACATCAGCCACCAGAAGAGTTATACTCGATCTTATCTCCTATACTCTTCGCTGTCTGGGGGTTGATATACTGGGTCCATTACCCAAAGCAAAGGGTCAAGTCAGTTTTGTTATAGTTGTCATAGACTATATGACCAAATGGGTAGAAGCAAAGCCACTTAGGTCAATAACGGAACAGGAGTTTTTGAAATTTGTGAAAGAATCAGTAGTATTCTGTTTCGCAATTCCTAAGGTGGTAGTATCGGACAATGGACGTCAGTTTGTGGGATCGAAGTTTGAAGCATTTTTGAAAGAACTGGGGATCTAGCACAGAAAGACTTCAGTAGCTCATCCTCAGTCAAACGGACAGGTTGAAGTAACCAACAGAACGCTGCTGAATGGGATCAAGCGCAGATTGGACGAAGCTAAGGGCAGATGGCCAGAAGAGCTGCTTAGTGTGTTATGGGCTTATCGAACTACTCCAGAGACTACAACAGGGGATTCACCTTTCAGATTGGCCTATGGCACTGATGCCTTAGTCCCAGTTGAAATTGGATCTCCAAGTCTTCGAGTTAGTCATTTCAGAGATATATACAATGAAGAAGGGCTGAAGGCCAATCTTGATTTGCTTGAAGAAGTCAGAGAAGTAGCCTTAATCAAATTGGCAGCCTATCAGCGAAGAGTGGCTAATCATTATAATAAGGGGGTAAAGCTTCGCAGATTTGAAGTAGGAGATTTTGTCCTCAGAGAAGTCGAAACATCCACACCTCAGAATCTGGGAAAGCTGATGCCAAATTGGGAAGGACCGTATGAAATCACTGAAGTGCCGAAGCCATGGACTTATCGATTGAAGGCATTAGATGGGTCCGTAATTAAAAATACTTGGCACGCTGGCAGGCTTAGGAAGTACTTTCAGTAGATTCAATGTCAGTACATCGGAAGTCTGTAAATATTTACATCATCATCAATAAAAGTTTCTCTTTTCTCTCAAACAAGTTTTGTCTATATTGCTGCTCAGTTCATTGGTGTTAGGAGGTTCGGGAGGACTCACTGACCATTCGATGGTAGCCTCTTCGGCAGGTGGTCACTTTTGGCATTGTCAGGCCCTTCGGGGTAGGCAATTGTCGCCACTTTTGGCATTGTCAGGCCCTTCGGGGTAGGCAATTGTCGCCACTTAGACATCGTCAGGCCCTTCGTGGTAGGCGAATGCCATCCTTAGAATTCGTCAGGCCCTTCGTGGTAGGCGAATGTCATCTTTTAACTTCGTCAGGCCCTTCGTGGTAGATGATTGTCATCTTTTGGTTCTGTTAGGCCTTTCGGGGTAAACAAACTCTCAATGAAGCAGATCTGTCTCACACTTCGGTAACTAAATAAGTATCTCTTTACTTTATCCCCTAAGTTTTTTTAAGTGTTGAGTTCGGAATGCCTCATTCTTTAACCTCATATTATCTGTTATATGACATGCTTAATTGTTAGTTAACAATTTGAGTTGAATCCTTGAAAGGGTTTTTGTACATTTATCCAGATGAATTCATATTGAAGTATTGACAGGAAGTAAAAATGCACTGAAGTCATAAGGGAGAAAATCACTTTTCATTAATACTTAATTTACTTACAATATTGGAAAATAACAAAAAAAATTTTTTACTAGTGTTTTTAAATAAAACCAAAGAAAATCAAAAGTTGTTGCTTCAAGTAGTTCCCTCGTCATCTGAAGAGTCGAGCAAGGATGGATCTATATTGGCTTTGATCAGCTTCTCCTTGCCACGACCTCGGCAGAGCTCGTAGCTTTCAGTATGAATCTTCATGATTTTTCCATTGATTTCATCCGAGTTTCGAAACTCTTCACAAATTTGTTTGCGAAGGGCATCAGTTAGAGGAGGCCCAAGGTCCCGAAGAGCCTTGAGTTCTCGGATTTCTTCTTCAAGCTTCTGCCGTATATTCATCTGACGGGTTTCTTCCCGCTCCAGCTTATGGATCGTCTTGGTTAAGAGATTAGAGTTGGCCTTCAGCTCCTTGATTTTATCCATCCTTATTTCACTCCTCTGAACCAATTCGACGTTCATCTTGACGATCTCCGCATGTTGTGCTTTAGTCAACTTCAGTTCTTCCTTGAAGGCCTTCACGTCTCCCTTGGCTTGGGCCAACTCTTTCTGAAGTCCTTCATTTGTATGAAGGATGCCTTCGCGTTGGGTCCTTTCCCGAGCCAAGGCAGACTTCAGGATGGCGTTCTCCTTCCTCATCGCCTCTTCTTCAGATTCAGCATCGAGAGATCTTGGACGCAAACGCCCGAATACAGCATTTGCCTGTGCATGTTAAGTATTATTTGATCAATTTCAGATGTATAAGTATGAAGATAAGTATGAAAATACAGGAGAGAATTATTTATCTTCGCTAAGTAGCTCATGCCTTCGCTAAGGAAATCTCCATTCGTACTGTTCCCGAAACGGTGGTCATCGGTCTCGCGAACGAAGGCCTCGAACAGTTGAAAGGGGAAGTTGGCATTGAATCGAGGCCACATGGTTGGAGAGGCCATAGCATCCTGCAGGAATTCGGTGGTCGTTTGTCTTGGAGGAGAGGGCATAGGCTGATTGTGAACAGGCGAGGGATCCGCATGTATTGCCTCGGGGGAAGGAGATCGGGCAGGAGTGGGCTCGGGGGATTGAAGTAGGGGCAGTAGTCGAACCTGGCTGGCTGTCTGAAGGTTGTTTTCATTTTCAGGACAGTGTGGGGTCAGGTGTTATCGTCGAAGATGGAGGGGTGCGGAGTTCTTCGGCGGTGAGTGGGATTATCTTTGATCTTAATTTTTTAGCGCGAAGGACTTTCGCCCGATCGCGTATAGGTATGTCAAGTAAACTCCTCTTTATTGGGGCTGGTTCAGAAGGTGTGGTAGCGGGGTCAGATGGAGGAGTCGATTGTGGGACTACTTCAGGAAGAACCTCCTCGTCACTTTTAGGATCTGTGTCGCGAGGGATAGTTCTGGCTTTTTTGGCAGCTTTCTTTCTTCGGCGAGGTCTGAGGGTTTCTTCAGGAATGAGAGGCTCATCAGCTTCAGGCTCATCATTCTGAAGGGAAATAATTGGTGGCTCGGAGGCAGGGGGGTCGGTTCGGGAAGACTCTTCGATAGGAAGCTCTTCATTCGCCTCTGTAATCCTCCCTGCCAGGAAGTCTCCCAAATCTTTCACTTCCGAAGAAGTGGGTTTGATCAAAGACACTGCAAATAACCATATATTAAAATCCATGCCACTTAAATATCTCAAAAAATTATATTACAGAGTTGTTCAAAACTTACATTTGTGATCATACAGCCAGTCTTATTTGGTCAGAAGGGTGAAACTCCATTCTTTTGGAGGAATCTTCTTCAAAAAATCTACCATCTCCCTCACACGCTCTTCGGGAATATCTCTGAAGTCAGCAGAGATCCGATCTGAGGTAGTCCAATCTGGAATAGAAGAGATTTCTGGTCCCGTGACAAAAAACCACTTCTCGTGCCATCCCTTATTGCTTGAAGGGGTACTCATCAGGGACCTCTTCTCAAATTTGGAGTTCGGGCGAGGAGATTGTTTGCTCAACATCTTAAACCCTCGTTCTCGGGATTTACCGGCTGAGAAGAGGGTGAAGAAAATGTCAACGGAGGGAGTAATCCCTAGCTTGTGGCAAAAGGCAATGAATGCCAGTATGTGGATGTAGGAGTTGGGCACCAGTTGTGCGAAACCTACTCCTATGAACCCTAGGAGGGTAACAACGAAAGCGTGAAGGGGTAGATGAATCCCCTTTTCCATAAAGGTAGCAGGCATGGCGACCCAGCCATCTGGTCTCTGGGACATTCACTCCTCCGGAGCAGGAGCCCTGATGGCATAGTTATCCGGAATCTGATAACGAATCCGGAGTGCACGTATCTTGAATTCCGTGACGATAGATGAGATGTTGGCATGAGGAAATTGTTTCCCATCCTTGAAGAAATCAGCAGGAGATATAGGGTTTGAACTCGAACCCTCTTGGTTAGGGTTTGGATTGGGGGAAACTAGAGAATTTTGGCTAGGGTTCACAGTCACCATTGTTGAGATCTCGTAAGCTAGAAAGAGAAGTTCTGGGAAAGAGAAGAAAGCTCAAAGATTCAAAGTTCAAATTGGCAGGTAAAATCGTCAGAATTGATAGAGTTTATCTTTTATACTGATGATTACATGGTTCACGAGGCCAGCATTTTAAATGATAATAATGATGAGAATTCGAATGGGAAGCGTCCGGATCAATCTTTGGATATTTTATCAGATTGGGCTTCTCGGTTAGACTTCTGATTTTTAACCTGTCCTGTTCAATTTCAATCCTTTATTGACTGGTCCTTTTACTCTGGACATTCAGCCATTCCATGTGTCACTTTATGCATCACAGTGGGTATGTCTCAATTACTTCCGGTTTTGGGCCTTTAGTAAATTCTAATATCATAGACCAGTTATAGTTTTCCATTAAACATTCTGTTTAACAAAAAACTAGGGGGCAATGTTGGGTCATGATATTTCCTTTATTTGGGCCGGGTAAATTGGGCTCACTTATTAATTTAATCCATTGGGCTGTTATAATTAAGCCATAAAGCTCGTTGGGCCTGGTCACTGTGTTAGCTTTATTTAATCCTATAAGATCGGGTCTGTTCGTTGGATTAACCTGTTGGATCATTTAATATCTATTACTTTGACTTGTGATGATGATATAGTATGACAGTTGACTGAGTTACCTGTCATGCATTAATGTGGATGAGATTATAGCCGGCCGGCGGTATAAACAGTGACCAAAGGTAGTGAGTAAACTGCAGGCAGACGGCAGGACCCATCAGATCATGGGGGCCATGTCAGGAGTTGTAGGTGGCACGGTAAACCGGGCAAAGAGAGTATAATCAATCAACTAAGTCTTCACAAAGGGGTACATTTTTCATATATTCACATACACACAACTGAGAATTATTATCTCTCTCACTACACTAAATATTATCATCTTCTTGAGTTAACCTTGTGAACACATATATTTACTCTCACGCCTGAGCTATCCCCCGGCGATCCGGCCGTCAAACTTGTGGTGTTTGTCGTGTTTACTGTGCAGGATCAGGACATCTTTTATAATTGGGACGTGGAGAAAGATTCTGACGTTAACAATCCCTATTCCCTTCTCCAAGTCCATGCTACGTTTTAGGATAAATGTACACTTAGAATTGAATTATAGGTTCTCAATATTATTTTTTAAAAAATATAGATAAAATTATCCACATATCACATAACAAGAGTACTTATATGTAACACCACACTCACACGACTTAACATTTGAGATACTTTTGGGTGGGATGAAGACAATATTAATGAATGAGAAAATGTAGTGTGACTTGATTTGGACTTTGAATTTAACTCAGATTATGACTCGTTCTTGAATTTAAAATAACGTTTACAAACAACGTTTTTGTTACCAATTTTATTTAAAATAAAAAATAATCATAAAAAATGCTTAAAATTTATAAATTCATCAATGGGACATTTTTTTGCAAGACCCATAAGAGGGGTATGGAGCTAACAACAGAAATGTCAGACAAAAGAGAACCGCACCTGAGACACACATGACACAACATGGCATGGAGGATCATTTACAATGACGCATGTCCATCCATCAAACACCCTTGTCCAGTATATACATATATACCCATTTTACACCCAGAGAGAAAAAATAAAGAAAAAAAGGAGAGCATTGTAATGGTTTTGGATAATTGAAGAACAACAAATTTGATTTTTACATCAATCAGCCTTTTTGGATATGCCTGTTATGTGTACCGATTATATATGATTTTGATAATCATATATACCTATTCACTTGTACGATTGCAATCTTTACTGGTGCGTTTCTTAATTCTTGTTAATCTTCACTTGGACCCTATTTCTTTTATAGCTTGGATATAATCGAAGCATAGTTTATTGAAATTTTGGGCGTTTTCTTATTTGTATGTCTATTCTTATAAATGCTTTGTTTGGCTGCCGGAAGAACTGAAATTGATTACTCAAAAGTTTTTGAAGCTCAATACCCCCATTGATTTCATGTTTTGCTCAGCCAGAAGCTATGGAGCTTAGTTAAGGCAAAAAATTTGATCAGTGGGTCACGGATAATGAGATTTCCAGAATTCTGATTTTTTGTTTATCTATTATTTTCCTACATTTTCTGGCAAAACTGACGATTCTTTGATACTTTACTCGGAATTTGTTTGATTATAATACTTGCAGTTTCTTTTTTGGTGATTTATTTCATTATTGGAAGGTAAAAATCATTACATTGGTGTAAACATGAGTCCATAAGGTTTGCATCATAACTGAAATCTGGTGTAAGATAATTTGGTGATAACAAAAATGTTTCTGATAATTAGCTTAATGTATTTAATGATTAGCATATTTCCCTCATAACAATTGGACCATTGTGATCTTTTATGGGTAAACCTGAATTGCACTTGAGAAGGGAAGGGGTCCCCTCCTTCCCCAATTTCTATCGGTGACTAAATACTTAATGATTATAATATTTGATATTAAATTCTACCATTTGCTTATCTTGTTTGATTTGCAGCTTATTAATATTCACGCTGAGCCAACTCTTATTCAGACATTTTTCAGGTTTGAACCTTTATTCCTGTTTAATATATCATGAATACCTGGTTTCATTGTGCTTATTGGAGTGAAGGTGACATTGATTATGCTACCTGTTTTATCTTCTCGTCTGGTCTTTTGTTAAGTATATCAGTTCCACATTTTTTATCAATTGATCTTGAAAAGAAGGTGCATTTCATAGATAGATAGTGATTCCTCCTATTACAGGTATGAAAGTTAGTTACGTCTTTTTCATGATCATGAGAATTTTCTTCCTAGCTACTAATAGGATTAACAACTTGATTTCCTTATGTTCATTAAGAACTTCAGAACACTCTTGTTCCGAGGCAGAAACTGCAATGATATAGATCAAGCTTTTGATTTGGTGAATTAGATAAGGTACAAACTTAAGCATCTCTAAAATTTACAAGAGAATACCTTATTCAAGATTTGTCATGGGCTTGCCTCAAGTCTCCTCCAACAACATTGCTGAAGAAGTAGCAACGTCATTGAGCACATTTGTGCATACTCTGTAAGACCCCGACTTTAATCAATAAAACTTAATTTTTCTTTATATATGTTTTTGAAACAGTAAGGTGTTAAATTGAAAAAAGAGAGTTAAAATTAAGGATCATATGTGCAAATTACAACAAACAAAAATAATGTCTGCAGAAACGCCAAAGAATATTTGGTCCTATACAACAACACCGTAACAACCAATTATTGGTGGACCCTACAACAGAATAATTGCTGGATATAGAAAACGACAAAATAACTGTTAGTAAAATTTGTCTGCAGAACTGTTACATTTAACTGTTAAAATACCCAGCAATAAAAGAACAGTAATGCACAATGTCATTTCAATATTGAACCAATAATTATCACAGTAACAAGGGTAATAGTGGAAAGTTATGTATTTAAAAGTCGCAAAAGTTAGACAAACTCATTAATACGTTAGGTAAATAACACTGTATACATAAATATATGTGATATTAATACATTAAGTAAATAATACAGAAGATGGACAAATATAATAATAATTATGAATAGTAAAGAAAAGGTAATCTTGAAATGTGAAAGTTGTGCCAAAATTATATGTGATAAATTGAAGGTAATCTTGAAATGTAAAAGTTGTGCCAAAGTTATGTGGTAGATTGAAGATAATCTTGAAATGTGAAAATTGTGGTAAAATAATGTGTGGTACATTAAAGATAATCTTAAAATGTGAAAAGTGTGCTAAAGTTGATATGTGGTAAATGTTGGTTAAGCTTTGACTATAAAAGGGGGTTAGGCATAAAGAGTTGACATAACATTCTTAATTGTTCTCCCCTCGTCTAAATATTTCTTAGTTCTTAGTGTGAGTGCTTCTTTGAATGTGATAAGAGTGTTGGTAACATCACTAAGAGTGGAGGAATTGCGCAAGTGAGTCATTTGTTTTTATAGCCCTTAACATTAAACGGTGAAAATTTTTAAAATTACATTTCGTTAAAATTTCTTTAATAGTTTGCGCTACATCTAATATTTTTTGAAATGAACCTTTCTGTTGAATTCTAACCGTTGTATTTAAACTGTGAACTTTTAGAATGTGAACATTTTGGATTTTGAACTTTACATTTGGACCATGATCATTTTGACTTGAATTTTCTATTTGAACTGTGACCATTTTAGACTGTTAAATATTTCTTGTGCCGTGAACCTACCGTTGAACTTCCTATATATGAATTTTGGACAATACCCTTGAACTTGAACTCTTTCCGATATTTGGATATCGTGTTCACAATTTGGTCATTATTGGACTATGAACGAAGTACATTATTCCTTAAACATAAATAATTGCAGATCTCTAATATTTATTCATTGTTTTATTATTCATATTTTTTATTTTTATTCTTTGTTGTTTGTATTAACTATCGGGATAAGTTGTTGTGAATGTATTTGGCCTGGGTGCAAATACGATATGGTTGTTGAGTGTTTTTTGCCTGTATAACAAAGACACGTGATAAAAGTTCTCTTTGGTCTGAGTGCAAGGAGGAAAACAACATGATCATGACCATTGGTGTTACAGTTGATGGAATTTTGATGATAAATTTTAAATTGGAGGAGATAGTAGACATTATTGTCTATTTGACTTTCCTAATGAATTGTTTATTCTGCTACAAGTTATTCGTTAAAAATTTAGGATACTTAGCATTTTCTAAATCTTTGATTTAGTTACTGTTGAAGGCTAAAAATAATTATATTTTCCGTTATTTTAGTCGTGATATAATTTACTGGGCTATTCGAGCTCACTTTTTTGTTTCCTAATTTTTTTCAGAAAATAAGAATGTAGTTGGGGCTAGCGAGGAGAACATGTGAATGGAGTGATGCTCCGAGTTAGTAGTTGTAGTTGAGTTGTAGAATATTGTGCCTATAATTGTAGTAAGGATTTAGTCTGTGTATTACTGTGCTATACACGATATTGTAATAATTATGATTATGTGAGTTAATGTAGTGTTTTGTATTTTGACGACTTAAATTGGATTGTGCAAGTCCGAATTTGGGGACGTCACATACTCCGTCACGATTTTGTGGTGTAAGTAGCTGTGATATTAGTGGAATGTATCTTGGGCATCTAGGCAATCAAATGCGAGGGGATTTGACATGCAGCTCCTCAAGGGAGACATGCTCTTAGTATGCATAAAGATAGTGTAACCAATGTTCATAGATTAAAGATCAATTCAAGAGAAAAAGGCTGCATGATCATACGTAAAGGTGGACAAAATGTTCAGAATCCTATTTCCAGGATTTTGGGGTTTGAGTCAAAGCTTTCAAAATCCCCTGCTTTTGTGCTAGAGGATAACCAATGTGATGATCTTCGTACTCCTAATGTGGTTAGTACTGCAGATACTGCAACTGAGATAAATGGATCACTAGTTAAGAAGCGGTTGTTGTCGCCTTTGAATGGCATGCTTCTACCTGATAAATTTAATGGGGATTTTCTAAACATTGGCGGCAACGTTTATAACAATGATTCCCAGGTAAGCAGTATAAGATGTAATAATACAGTTTCACAAGAGCATAAGAAAGCTCATATAAGCAGTTCCAACTGTTTTGGTCATCTGGTTTGGTCTACATCCAGCTTCCCAGAAAGGAAAAGTTCACACAATGAACATTGCGTAACAAACTCCAGTTTTTTCACTGATGGCTCTTTGCTTGAGAACAAGGATACTCTACCTCTCAATCTTTCTACACCTTCACCTAGAGGTAATTTCTGTGAAGAAAAAACTAAAATACTGTCCCAAGTTCCCATAACGCCAGAAAGAGTGGTATCCTCATCTATATCTTTGTCCCCTCTTGGTCCCAAACTCTCTGGGCGAGTGAAAAATCCAGGAGGATGTAGGGATAACACCGAAGAGATGAACTACAACAATTTAATCTCAAAGGATATAGAACAGTCAATTGATGGAACTATCTTGGGCATTTTATCTTCGCAGAGACAAGAGGACTTTAGAATGGCAAGCAAATCATTTCCAGAAGTTGAATTTTTGCAGCAGAAGTTTGATCAGTTCACCCCTGAGAGTATGATTGCCATGGGAGAAATCTGGGGTCAGGACTCAGCACCTACGACTCAATGTGCCAAGATTGGTAGAACTCTTAGTGGACTATCTGTAAGAAGGTCCTTGGTTGGTTCATTTGAGGAGTCGCTGCTATCTGGTCGTTTAGCATCTGGAATTATCAATCAGGTTAGAGTTCATATTTAATTGTCACGGTGAGCCTCCTATTTTGTGTGTCTGCAGGAGGGAATATTTTTGTGGATAGACATTATTGTTACTTGTGAACAGGGGAATTATTATAGTTTATGTAACCTATTAACTGATTGCCAAAGTTTATGTAGTTAACGTCTTCTTAACCTTGGGTAATCTTTTTCGTGTTTTTACATGCAGAAAATTGATGGTTTCCTTGCTGTTCTTAACATTACTGGTGGGAATTTCTCGCCGCGTCCGAGGAAACTTCCTTTCGCAGTAACAAGTGTGGATGGGGATAACTGCTTACTGTACTATTCATCTATAGATCTTGCAGGGAATTTACAGTCCAACAAATATAAAGGTCCAAAAATGAAGAGGTGCCTTATCATTGATGACTCCCAAGCAGAAAGGAGCCGCCTGCGTATACCTATGAAAGGGCGCATACAATTGGTATTCTTTTCTCATTTTGTTTTCCTTCCATCTCTTTTGCAAGTAGTTACGTGATTGTTTTTCTTCCTAGCTGTTCGCTAATGAATTGATGTATCCGGCTTCAATGTGATTCAATGTTGGTATTGATCTCTCATGGTATGGACCATTGCAACTTGAAGTCCTTCCAACGAGTGTCAAAACTAGTTAAAATATTCAAAATAGCAAGGAAGGAGAGCAATACAGACTCATTCCATATCAAATATTAATTTTAGACAAATTGTGACTACCACTAGTTCACTACTGACGGGTTCTGCCTATTTCGATGGATAAAAGTTATCTAACCTAGACCTTTATATAGACATAGATACTTGGCATTTGTATAACACAGTCAATTTCTATCCAATTAGTACGGAATTCTTCAAACTGAGAATAAAATATACAACCTGGTAAACAGATAGTAAACATTATATTGATCAGAAAATGTCAGTTACATAACTTTTGTGCAACCTTTTGTCATTTAATCAGTAGATTAGTTAGGATTTGTATGATTTAGTACCTACCGAAAGATGATCCCAGCTATCTGCATGTGGCTGTTTTCAAAGATGTTCATTTATGAGAGAGTTTATGTATTACACAACAACCTTGCAGCATTGATGGTCATTTGTGATACTGGAAATCTGTTTCAGAACCTTTTGTTCTACTTCCTCACTGTCGTCTCTTTTCTGTTTGTCTCCTAATCAACTAGAACATTGATGCCTTGTGCATGTTATGGATCTTATATTTTAGTTTCTAAAACTGACCTAATAATATAGTTTGTGGGAATTTGGGGATGGGGGTGGGTTGGTCTTTATTAATATGATAGGTATTGTCTGTATATAGTCATGCAGAACTTTTTGATTGAATGTTATTCCATTTTATCAGCGACAAACATCTACACATGAGCAAGATGAAAGAACTAGTTCATATTTTGTAATGTATTCTTGTAATTAATTGCCTTTAATCAGGCCTCATAAATTGTTAGAAGCTTTGTGACAAGCATCTTCTTACAGCATAAGGATTGCTATTTTAAATTAATGAACTGAATTGCTTATGACAGGTACTCAGCAATCCGGAAAAGACTCCTATACATACTTTCTTTTGTAACTATGATTTGAGCGACATGCCATTTGGCACCAAGGTAAGCGAAAAAGTAATGAACAATTCGTTGAGAAGAGCAATGAAATTCTGACATTTTCTTTTAGTTGTCTGGCAACAAGAAACTCTGTAATTGTGGATATATCACAGCATCAAGTCTGAGTATTAAAGTGTGTAGTAGGTGACTTAATAAAGTACAGCACTTTGTGAATAATCACGGCACACTGTCACACTCCAATAGTCCAAATAATTTCCTTGAAAGAGTTGGAAGTACATAACAAATTCTTAGAATGAACACAATCTAAGTTAACATGGGAATGGCCTTTTTTAATGCAACAATGAGAAAATAATAAGGGCTTGAACTAGGATTTTGTTCATTATAGGAAAGTAAGTTGAGTGGTTGTAGTGGAATGGGACTAAAATTTACTAATTTTCAGAGTTTGCATCTTCAGAGTTGCATAATTATGCATCACGCACAAAGCATAAAAAAGGATGCACAATATTCATCTGTGTTCTTAAATTTTGTGGTTATGGTTATTTGTAGTTGATTCCCCGCCCCACCCTGTCATCATTGTTATAATTTAGATTTTTATATATGATGACATCTAATATTATGTTAATGTTCCCAAAGACTTCTAGTGACTCTCTATCTCTGTGAATTTTGTTCGATACATAGACATTTCTCCGCCAAAAGGTCACTCTAGCTTCTTCACTGGGGAATTTTTCTGATAAAGATCCTCACATGAAAAAAGAGGGAAAACCATCTTCAATCTCAAACAATAGCATTTATTCACTACAATGCAAAGCATTGTCTACTGATTCAAGAGGAGCTGATGTACATATACAGAAATCTACAGGCCATACTGCGAACAAGAAAGAAACTGGAGTTCCTGTCCTTCCTCAGGATCTTGCCAATCTGATCTCTCCTTGTGGTGAGTTAAACAATAGGGAACATATAAAGACTGGAGGAGTGAATGACATCACTTTGATAACATCTAGCGTAACTATAAGTAAATCTATGCATGCCCCCCTGAAGGTAAACAAGAATTCAACTGGTTCTGGTGTTCTCCGATATGCTCTTCATCTCCGTTTTTTGTGCCCCTTCCCTAAGAAATATTCAAGGACAGTCCATAGATGCAAATCTGAATCTTTTTCTGAACCAGCACAGAACAACAAAAACACTGAAGGGGAACAGCGCTTCTACTTGTATAATGATATGCGGGTGGTGTTCCCTCAACGTCATTCAGATTCTGACGAGGGCAAGGTATGTGAAATCAATCTTAGTAGTGTTGCTTATGTTTACCAACTTATTACTCCGTATAATATATATATACGGTCAGGATCAAGAGCACTCTCCTTAAATAGCACTCCGCCTTAAATAGCACTCTACAATCAAAACGACGTAGTTTTTGGATGACGCGGTGGCATTTTTGTAAATACAATGTCACCGCGTATTTACAAAAATGCCACTGCGTCCTCCAAAAACTACGTCGTTTTGATTGTAGAGTGCTATTTAAGGCGGAGTGCTATTTAAGGAGAGTGCTCTTGATCCTCTCTGTATATATATATATATCTATATATATATATATATATATATATATATATATATATATATATATATATATAAACTGTTTGACTCTTTGTACAACTCTCTTGACTTTTCGTGGATGAGTATGTGGAATCTGTTTAAGCTGGACCAACAAATGTACTATTAATGCTGTTTGTATGGCTTGGTCAAGTTTTGTGATCTAAGGTATTCAAGCTATTCTGTCTGCCCACTTAAAGGTCACTGCTTGATAACATTTAAAGCTCATTAAAGTAGATTTGAATTGAAAACAGATTAGTTTAGCTTGTTAGCATCCACCAGTCTAGAAAGTGTAGAGATATTTGAGAGTGGATGGATAATAAAAGGTTGGCATGCCGCACGCCATATTGTTAAGCCTGCATAAACCTGAGCTTTATGTAGAATTTCAATTATGCATGGTTTAAACTCTAACGAGGCATACTTTTTTCAACATTGCAGTTAAGTACGGAATATCATTTCCCAACTGACCCAAAGTACTTCGATGTTAGCTGCTGGTAAGATTCTGCTTCTTTTGTTTGTAGACTACCCTTTTCATTTGTAAAGATTTACTTTCCAGTAATTAATCAGATCATTCCATCCATCCAAGTGTCATCACCACTTGTAAATTATTCTTTTAATTTCTTTTAATTTCAATTATGTCCGATTGACCTACTGACATCCATGTTTGTTTATAATTATAATGGACAAAGTATTCAATCATATCCATCTCTCACCCTACTTGAATAATTGAGCCGCCCAGCCTGTCCACGATGCGAGCCTTTATAAATAATTAGGTTTAAACGTTTAATTATATTCCTCCTCCACTTGTATTTATTTATCTAATACATTCAATTAATGAAACAAACGACTGAAACATGTACAAATACAAGTCAAGGGTTAGTGACTCCTTCTCCGTCTGTTTAAACTTTTCAATGACGACAGAGCACGCGATTAGCCATGAATGTATGCAAGGCACCACCGACTGGGCATCATACATAACCTGGGATGGGACTCTGCAAGGGGAAATGGAGGGAGTGGTTAGTATGAAATTTATTTTGGGGTAAGTTGGTTAATTGATCAATAAAATACTGACACGTAAGTGCGGTTGTATGTGTGTCAGTATTGTATATTACTCGGATCCGAAAATAGAGGAGAGTAAAGTTTATATATATATATATATAGCCGCCTGATCAAATCCGGACCTTATATTTTTTGTTTTTTTTAAAACAACTAAAAAAATTTAATATTTTATGAAACTAATTTTTTTTTATAATACAATGTTTTGGGTGTGATTTGAATATCTATACCAAAAAAATGTATGTACAGTTTGCACAGACTGTACATACCTGTTTTGTTATACGTATTCAAATTACATCCAAAACAGTGTATTATATTAAAATTTCAGTTTCATAAAATATTAATTTTTTTTAGTTTTTAAAAAAAATAAAATAAATCCGTATTTTAAGAAAATCCGAGAGTCCGGATAGGAACCGGACTATATATCTATCTAATAAAATACAAATGATTTTTAATTTTTCGCTCACTTAATAAATCATCTGGGCCGTCCAAAGTTTGGGATAAATCCCACTGTTCATACATCTATCTAATAAAATACATCTATCTATCTAATAATCTAATAATTAATTTAATAAAATACAAATGATTTTGAATTTCCTGCTTACTTAATAAATCATCTGGGCCGTCCAAAGTTTGTGATAAATTCCACCGTTCATACATCTATCTAATAAAATACATCTATCTATCTAATAATCTAACAATTAATTTAATAAAATATAAATGATTTTGAATTTCCCGCTCACTTAATAAATCATCTGGGCCGTCTAAAGTTTGGGATAAATCCCACCGTTCATACATCTATCTAATAAAATACATCTATCTATCTACCTAATAATCTAATAATAATTTAATTTAATACAAATGACTTTAAATTTTCTGTTCACTCAATAAATCATATTGTCCATACAGTGTCGGAGGCACGGGATCCAACTAGTATATATATATATTCGAACAGTCCTTGCGAACAGCTGAAATCATGTGAGCTACATCCCTATTGACTTATTGAGCCAGGATCTGCCCAAACCTGCCAATGATGTCAAAATCAATGTTTTTGCTATAAATGCACCAGAACAAGATATTCTTTATAATAATAAAATTGCAACACTGGAATATGTATTTAACCCTCCTATCT